>CM042694.1:517031742-517578472 GCA_023614405.1 Avena insularis
GAGAATTCCAGCTCTTGCTATTCTTTCCCCACTCTTCCTCCTTGAAGTCTTCTTTTCCTGCATGGCTAGAACGAGGCAAATCCCAATTGGAGGGTAATTTCCCCTTGGGCATATTCTGGTATTGATGATCATGGATAAGGGTATGGAAAGGATTCTTGGCGCGTGGAGGAAGTAACCAGGGATCTGAACGGTGATGGGGAGGCTTCCCTCCAATTGACATAGTCCTGGCAGGGTTTGCTACCACTCCAATACTTGCAACAGTAGTGCCGGTGTGCTTTGCCTCCTCTTCACCTTCACTCTTGATTTCCTTCTCCTTCCCGGGGTCTTGGAGGTCTTCCTCCATAGGCTCCTTCCCTTTATACTTGGCGGACACCATCGTGCTTCTAAACCTTCAAAGAGTATGTCCTGGCAGAAACAGATCAAAACAAAAACATGACGAAAACACGATATACGAACCTCGGGGGATCCGGGGGGGTTATATATTATGAAGTTTCATATCAAAAGGAAGGTACTGGGAGAAAACGAGTCGGAGGCGGAGTCCGGGGTGGACTCACCACCTGGTGACACGGCCAGGGGTGGGCCCGTGCCACAGGGTGGTGTGAGCCACCCTGGCTCCGTTTCCGTCCCTCTTTCACTTTGTAGCTTTCCTTATTGACTGAAAACTGCAAAAATATAGTTGGATAGTATTTTCGCGGAACTTTCCTTACCAGAACTGTTACCTATTTGAAAACAGACTCTGCAGGTCTCTGGATTTGGTATCTAGTAGATTCTTCCGGAATCATCACTTGAATATCATCGATATCTTCATCCTCATATGCTTATTACTTGAGTCATAAAAGCTTTCTCTTCCTTATTACACCACTATCTCCACTTCCTGGAAATTTCTTTCACACAAAACTTCACACAGTTCTTATTAGCAACATTAATATAAGTGAAGTGATAAAACCTTTTGAGACCAACTTCAACTCAAAACCATCAAAACATAAGCTAATCAATCAACTCCTTCCAAAAACCCAAAAAGAATTTAAAAAGGAAATCGAATAAAGAAGCAAATGCAAGAGTGACAAAAATCTGTCAAAACAGACCAGTAGGTAAAGATCAATTTTTTCGAAAATCTTCTGTTGCTCAAATAAAAAAGTGAAAAACTAACGAAAGTTAAATAACAACCTGGGGCAGAAGCACAAAAAATTACAGCTCAATCCGACATAAAGAGATCTCTAATGAATTTTTACGGTGAAACACAAAAATCTGTTTTGGGACAGCAACCTCCCCAAATCTTACTTCTCTCTCATTAGAGGTTGATCTTGACACAAAAACCAAACAAAAAGGATAAGGAGCGGTTATTACCGAAGTAATAACTTCCAAGACTCAAAGAAACAAAAACAAACTGAAAGAAAAAACAAATTGGGTTGTCTCCCATAAAGCTCTTTCTTTATAGCCATTAAGATGGGCATGATAATTTTGATGATGCTCACATAGGAATATGAATTGAAGCGAAATTGAGAATTAAGAAGCAAAAATACACACATTTAAGTCTAACCCACTTCCTATGCAAGGTAATTTTGTAAACAAACAAGTTGTTGAAACCAGAGGCTACTTGCATAAGAAGGCAAAAGAAGTGCAACATAAAAACTTTCAGCATAAAACGAGGAAACTTGATATTATTGAGATACATAAGAACACTTTTTCCTCTTTCATAGTAACTTTCAGTATCATGCATAAACTTAACAATATAGCTATCACAAGGACCATCATAGCAATGATGACTTATTCTAACAGAAAACACAGGAATACTAGCTCTCATAACACTACTTTGTGAAACAATATTAGAGGTATTCTTACAAAGGGTAGTGTGTCCATCTTCTTCATATTTAGTAACAAAGTCTTTCACATTTGCTATTATAGGTTCATCAACCATTTGTTTATCAGGTTCAACAGCTTTGCTTATACTTTCATTAACCATACTAGCTATCATAGAATGTTCCTTTATCTTACATGGGAAAGGGATTTTCTTAATGTAAGGTTTAGGTAAGACATGATTAGTAGTATAAACTTCAGTATTTCTTGCAGGAACACTCTTAGCAACATCTTTATAAGGTTCATGATACTTATTCCACTTCTTTTTAGGCACTTCAATATATGAAGCAAAAGCCTTAAAATAAGAAGCAATAGCTTGAGAGTCTAGACCATAAGCATTTTTTATATTTTGAAAGTCATTAGTTCCCATAAAAGATTCAATGCATTCATAATCATAATTTATACCTGACTTTCTTCCTTTCTCATTATCCCAAGCTTCAGTATTATCTTTAATACGGTCCAGAAGATCCCATTTAGCTTCTTCTTCCATGCGAGTGAATGATCCAGCACAAGAAGCATCCAATAAATCCTTGTCATGTAGAGGGAGCCTTGTATAAAAGTTATTGATAATAATATTGTTGGGGAGCTCATGAATGGGACATTTGAGCATTAGTAACTTCAATCTCCCCCAAGCTTGAGCTGTACTCTCTCCATCAAGAGGCCAAAAGTTGTATATTTGGTTATGATCTTTATGAATCTCACTAGGAGGATAAAGATTTGAATAAAAGAGAGGTAATATTTCCTCCCATTCTAGAGCTTGACCATTCTTCAGCAGCTTATACCATTCCTCAGCTCTTCCTTTCAGCGATAATGAGAATAACTTCTTCTTAACTTGATCTGTAGTAATACCTACACACTTGAACAACCCGCATAATTCGTGTATAAAGAGTAAATGATCACCGAGATGGACAGTTCCATCCCCAACATAGTAGTTATCCATAACACGATCAATAATTCTTGTAGGTATTTTGAAAGCATCATTCTCAGTAGGTGGTGGCTTATCTACTACCTTAGCAGTGGTAGTAGCATTACCAAATAAGAAACTCGGTGAATTATCCATAACAAAAATAAAGCAACTAACAGAAGTAAACAATACTCATAGTAGAAGTTTCCTTTACCAGTTCCACTCTCCAATAGTGCTTCACTCCCCGGCAACGGTGCCAGAAAATAGTCTTGATGACCCACAAGTATAGGGGTGTATCACAGTATTTTTGATAAGTAAGAGTGTCGAGCCCAACGACGAGCATAAGGTGTTTGCTAGTGGTATGGATCAGGAATTCTCTGCAAATACTTAGCAAACGGATTTTTAGGTTTTTTTGATAAAGCAAGTAAACAAAGTACGAGTAAATAAAAGACAGTAGGAATAAATGCAGCAAGTGGCCTAATCCTTTATGCAGCAAAGGACAAGCCGGTTGTATTATTTAAGATGACCAAACGTTCTCGAGGACACATGGGAAGACTGTCAAGTGCTTTCGCTTCATATAGTTTATTAATCTTCTTTAGCTTGCTAAGTGTTGTGTGGGTGAACCTATGCTAATGTACCGACCTTCCTAGGACTAATACATACTTATGATTATACCCCTTGCAAAATCTATAAGTACAAGAAAGTAATTAAGGTAGAAACCTAACCGCAACTTTAAACTCTAAGACCCTTACGTCCCTTGTGCAATGGTTTCCTAACGGGGGTTCAGGTTTCTGTCACTCCGGCAACCCCAACGATTAGTAGACAAATACACAATGCATTCCCCTAGGCCCATATAGGTGAAGTCTCATGTAGTCGATGTTCACATGACACCACTAGAAGAAGTACACCACAACTTAAATATCAAACTATTGAATCTTTCTCAACACAACTCCACTACTAACAACATGACTTCTCCCATGTCCTCAAGAACAAAACGAACTACTCACAAGACATCATATGGATCATGATTAGATATGGAATAATGATGTATAACAATCTGAACATAAACAATAATTCAATGGTTCACTCAATAGCATCAACTACAAAGAGTAATCAACACCGAGAAAGTTTCCCTAAGAACTAATGCAAGATTCAACGCAATTGTTACAGCAATATGGAGATGGTGATGAGGGTGCTGATGGTGATGATGGTGGTGATGATGATCATGATGATCCCGATGAAGTCCAGCCTGATGGTGGTGTTGATGGTGATGATCTCCCCTCTCTGGGAAGGAATTCCCTCGGCAGAAATCTGTCTACCGGAGAGATCTTTCTCTCTCGGTGTTTTCCGCCCCGCAGAGGTGACGGAATCTTTCTATGGTCGCCCCCTGAGTCTTAGGGTTTTGGGAGGATAATATACGCTAGAGGGGAGAGCCTGGAGTGGGCTAGGGCGGCCACACCACCTGCTGGCGCGGCCTAGGGCTACCCGCGCCAGGGGGTGGTGTGGGCCCCCTGTGGCCCATCTCCAGCCCCCCTTCTGGCTTCCTTCGTCTTCTGGAAAAATAGGATTTTCCGTATATTTTCCCGGATTTTCTGAAATTCGCGAATTTTGCCTCCAAACAGCACCTTATCCATCAGAATCCTGACTGCAGCGGTCCATGCTCCAAAAGTCATCAACCATGCAAAAACAGATGAAATAACATAAGTATCACCTCTCAATACGAAATATATCAATGAATAACGATGAATTATGACATAGAATAGTGATGCAAAATGGACGTATCAGTGTTCTTTTCATGAACCACACCTAGAGTCATTGCATGTCTGTTCTTTTCACAAACCACATATGGATCCACCCAGTGTCACTAGATGTGTGTTCTTTTCATGAACCACACCTAGAGTCATTGGATGTGTGTTCTTTTCATGAACCACAACTAGAGTCATTGGATGTGTGTTCTTTTCATGAACCACAGCTAGAGTCATTGCATGTATGTTCTTCTCACAAACCACACACAGTGTCATTGCATGTCTGTTCCTCTCACAAACCACACATGGATCCACCCAGTGTCATTGCATGTATGTTCTTTTCATGAACCACACCTAGTGTCATTGCATGTGTGTTCTTTTCATGAACCACACCCAGTGTCATTGCACGTGTGTTCTTCTCACAAACCACACATGGATCCACTAGTGTCACTGGATGTGTGTTCGTTTCATGAACCACACCTAGAGTCATTGCATGTCTGTTCTTTCACCAACCACATATGGATCCACCCAGTGTCACTGGCTGTGTGTTATTTTCATGAACCACAGCTAGAGTCATTGGATGTGTGTTCTTTTCATGAACCACAGCTAGAGTCATTGGATGTGTGTTCTTTTCATGAACCACAGCTAGAGTCATTGGATGTGTGTTCTTCTCACAAACCACAACTAGAGTCATTGCATGTCTGTTGTTCTCACAAACCACACATGGATCCACCAATGTCATTGCATGTCTGTTCTTTTCATGAACCACACCCAGTGTCATTGCATGTGTGTTCTTTCCACAAACCACATATGGATCAACAAATGTCATTGCATGTGTGTTCTTTTCACAAACCACATATGGACCCACCAGAGTCATTGCATGTGTGTTCCTTTCACAAACCACATATAGATCAACCAATGTCATTGCATGTTTTTTTTTTCATGAACCACATATGGATCCACTAGAGTCATTGCATGTGTGTTCCTTTCACAAACCACATATGGACCCACTAGAGTCATTGAATGTGTGTTCTTATACTAAAACCAGCACTAGAGTCATTGCATATGTGTTCTTTCCACAAACCACACATGGATCCACCAGAGCCATTGCATGTGTGTTCTTTTCACAAACAACATATGGATCATCAAATATCATTGCATGTGTGTTCTTTCCTCAAACCACATATGGATCAACCAATGTCATTACATGTGTGTTCTTTCCACAAACCACATATGAACCACACCCAGTGTCATTGCATGTCTGTTCTTTTCCACAAACTACATATGGATCCACCAGTGTTAGTGGATGTGTGTTCTTTTCATGAACCACAACTAGAGTCATTGCATGTGTGTTCTTCCCACAAACCACACATGGATCCACCAGTGTCATTGCATGTGTTTTCTTTTCATGAACCACACCCAGTGTCATTGCATGTGTGTTTTTCCCACAAACCACACATGGATCCACCAGTGTCATTGCATGTGTGTTCTTTTCACAAACCACACATGGATCAACCAATGTCATTGCATGTGTGTTCTTTCCACAAACCACATGGATCAACCAATGTCATTGCATGTGTGTTCTTGTCACAAACCACATGTATCAACCCCAATGGCATTGCATGTGTGGTTTTGTCACAAACCACATATGGATCAACCAATGTCATTGCATGTGTTTTCCTGTCATGAACCACATATGGATCCACCAGTGTTCATTGCATGTGTGTTCTTTCCACAAACCACATATGTATCCACTAGAGTAATTGCATGTGTGTTCTTTTCACAAACCACATATCACTAGTGTCATTGCATGTGTGTTCTTCTCATAAACCACATATGGATCCTAACCTTAGGAGAGCCCTAACCTTAGCCCCCCAATGGTGGCCGTTAGACAGAGTCTTCTAGAAGGCACGCCCTAACATAGTTGTTCTGCTTGATGATTGTTACATACCATTCGATCGGGGCACTTGGACGATTGGGATGGTCTTTGTGAGAGCGATCCGCGAGTAGGCTGTTCTGCGGCATGATTGGCCACACTTGCTGCCCGCTTGCTCTGTACAAACTGGCAACACCGAGAGCTCCACTGTTGCAAGTGTCACGACTCACGAGTTCAGTGGGCCATATCCCAGTGTCACGTCCCTATTACTTCTCTTCCTCTCTGTACTTCTCTTCCTTCCCCTCGAAGCCACTTTCCCCACTTCACTCCCATCCTGCCATAGCCGCAAGCCGACGGCGCCTCCATCCCAATCCCCTCTCCGGTAGCCACCCCCCTCCCCTCTCGCCATGGGTTCAAGGGGAGACGGCGAGGAAACACGTCGTGACGACAGGGATGGTGATTTCGATGTGAGTCATCTCATCTCTATCTCTATCATTTGTGTCCCGTTATCTATTTTTTGAGCTAGATCTACTCTGTTTACTCATGCACGTATGATGTGTTAGGCCAACCAGACGATGTATGACTCCGACTATCACGGTTTAGCGGATGAAGACAATCCTCTACTATGTAAACATGGATATGTGCCCGCTATATTTGTAGTGTTCGAAGGACGAAACGTAGGCAGGAGGTTTCTACGGTGTCAAGGACATCGTGCAATGATGCAAGGCGGAAGTTGCGGTGTTATCAAATGGGTAGATCCATAGTGGCCCAAATCGATGCAGGAAATGCTGGACAAACTATGGGAAATGACTGTTTAATTGAAATAATCTGTATTTAGCTCACTTCTTGACAGTGTTGAGATGAAGCTATGGGAACCAGTTGACACGACCAAGCTTAAGCGAGATCTCAGGAGGGTGCAAGATAAGGTTAGCAAAGTCGAGAAGGAGAGGGACGCGGTGTTGGCCCTGAAGGCTAAAGCAGAGCAAGAACTGACTCAAGCAAGGAATGATCTTCACTAGGACAAAGTCCTGCAGTTCACAACTACGAGTATTGACAAGTGCATGAGGAAAAATGCAGAGAAACAATTGAAGCTGTGCAAGGAAGATGCTAAAAGGAAGGAGCAGACAATTTGATCCTTGCTCTCGCAGGAAGATGTGCATCGGGCTAAGATTAGGAAGATTAAGAAGATGTGTGATAACTAGTTCTATTTATCTTGAGCTCTGTGCCTTTTTAAGTTGTAATATCTGTACTTGTTGACCTAGCGGTCTGAACTAGTGGTCCCAGAGTCCTAGGAGGAAAAAAAATGGTCGCCCGTTAATCTGTCTTAACCCTGCATTACTTCCTTTTGTCTGATCATGGTGGTTTTCTGACATTGGTGGTTTGTTTAAACATAATCTACGTGGATTGTGCCGCATGCAAATGACACAAATACAATTTATAAAGTGTAAGCACGTACACCCGGTTACTAGAGATCTGGGAGCTTCGCCAGATGTAGGGGATGTAGGAGTAGGGATGCAGTGAGATAGACGAGCTCAAGATTAGGCCACAAAGTGGTACCGATTTCCTCCTCATCTGGACATTATCGGTTGCCATTGCTGTTTATGTTGCCATGTCGTTATGTGCAGCAGTTGAAATAAGTTGCTGCTTCGTGGAGTGTAGCAGATTAAATAATTTATTTCTATGCCACTTACATTCCGTCGTATTTGGAGACATCCCGCCCCTCAGCAATCGTGGAACCGGTGTTGCGTGTTTTCAAATAGTAGTGGAACAATCACAATTTCGGATTCAACTACTGACTCGAGCGTTTCCAAACCCTAAGTCGTGGTATATTTTACTCAGAGAACGTGGGTAGATTGTTTCGCCCAACAAAGTTCCACACACAGAGCTCCAGAATTTAACCGAATTACATATATAGGTTCAAGTTCAACACATTACTATGCATCTTCATTGTCAGCAGCCTTCTTCCGCGGCCTGGGTACCAAGCCTTCACGTCCACTGGCTTCTTTATTTCCTGCCTTCTTCCTCTTCCTCGGTGCCAATTTTCTTAACTTCACGTACTTTGCATCGCCGGGACTGGGCACCAGAATCGTGTCCAACATCATCTTTCCACTCGTTTTTAATTTCTTCGGGCAGCAAAATGACTGACCCAGCAGTCATGTTTCTAACCTTGTGGCGCTTCCTGTTAAAGAAACAAGTGTTGCATAACTTCCCAATATCTACAGAGTAAATAAAACAAAAATTACAATTCAGCACAAACATGCGAACCCCAAGATACTTTTGTTTACCAGGAGCTAATTGGGTTCGAGCAACCACCCTGTCAAAAAATAGAAGGGCGACTCCCAGTTGCAGCAGCTTCCACATCCAGTACATCACAGTTCAGCTCAAATATGCAAGCCGAAGCATACCTTTTCATCAATTCAATTAGCTGACTGTCACACGTTAGAGGAACCATGATGCCACTTTCATCCATGAAGCTGAACTTTGCGGTCTGCTTCGGCCATAATTCATCATGATTACGCAGAGCAGCAACCATACCAGATATAGTGCAGATCTGCGCAGGCGTTTTTTCCATCGTGATACAATGATGTCCATACCACTTGCCCTTAGATTCGTACCTGAAGAGGACTACCGTAACCAGGTAAGGGTGGTCCGCGGAGATCCCACTTGATAGAAAACTATGGACAAAATATGTTTATCAGCGTTGGGCTAACAAACAATTTTAGGTTCAGTAGCCAGCTAGCAGTTATAATTAGTGTGAATAGCAAAGAGAAGGGTAGCTCACCCGCTTGTAGCCAGAACTTCTTCTTCCTTGGTAGTAGGATCTGCCATCCTCCGAGCTGCTCGGCTCGTCGGCGGCGGAGGCGGGCTAGAGCCTCGCAACGGTGGCTACGGCATGCGCCATTGGAGCTCGGGATCAGCGACTGGGTGCAGCAACTGGGCACAACAACTTGGCACCGGAAGTCAAATGTCTGAAGGGATCGTCCTGCCTGGAGGGTGGATTCCGACGCCGCCGGTGCTAGGGGAAAGGTGGGAATAGATTTGTTAAATTGGTCAACGCATCCAATCCACTTAGTTCCTCGATTTGCCTTAGAGGTTGCCGCGTTGGCACTCGCGTCACGGATAAATGACCGACATGAGGGTCCCGACCGTCTACTTCACGGGGAAGTTTCACGGAATGTTTGATTTTGGCAGGGGTGAGATGAGTTTGCATCGAAATAGCCCCTGTCGGTAGTTGGCGGCAAAACATTTCGAAATGCGGCAATTTCAGTCAACTTAGATACCGCGGTGCACTCGCCCTGGAACTTTGGTACCGCAGACTAACAGGCCCCTCACATGCATGCAGCCCAATATATAATGACCTCAATCTATACCTAACGCTCTCCAGCCAGCAATCGCTGTGTGCGGCAGTAGTCCGGCCCAATTGATTAATAGCGCTGATCGCACGACCGTGGTCCATAGCACATGGGAGACTCTCGTTTTGTCCCACCTTGATGCTTTAGACTGACCTACACCGGTTCATATACGTTCAAGTTCAATCAAGTATCACCAAGCCAACTCAAAGAAATTGAATCCCCCATATGATGTATGGCTTGGCCAAGAGAGAGCCAAGGCGAGAGCTAATTAAACGGGAAAGGAGAGGAAGCCACGACGTGAGCTTATAAATGCCGAGATAGAGCACGGAGACCATGACGTCGATCTCCAAATTGAAAATTTAATCTGGAAGTACATTGACTACAAAGTTTAACATATACCTGGTTATGTCTCATTAGAAAATTGACCACCTGAACTTAGTTTGAGCCTTCATGTTACTCGATGAAATAACACTTTTAGGTTTTCACTAATCTGACACATTGTAGCCATGTTGCAGCAATAATATTTCTAAACCTGGTCCCATGTAAACAAGAAGGAAAAATACTATCTAAATATTCAATAAAAATCAACCATAGTGACCCACAGAAAAAACATATAGACTTTTTAGCTATCATTATATTTTATTTTTCCTCTCCGGTTGCAATGCACGGACATTTGTGCTAGTACCTAATAATAAAGCGCTATCGCTTCCCTCTTCGTCCGTCTATGTACTTCTCCGTCCGTCCTAAATGTGTTTCCTTCGTCATACTCTAGGGGTGCGATCACTGAGCAAGATATGACCGATCCAAAAAAGAATCCATACCAGACCGAGTCCTTCTCTTCTTTCCTTCATTGGTTCTTTAAATATGAGAGGGGTCAGTTATGCATCAAATTGATCTATGATCCAAATTGAGGGTTCCAAGATAGTAGTATCAAGCAAGAGCCATGGTGGGGATCATGGCTGGTGGAAACAAAGTCGAGGCACGTCTAGGATGACCACACGTGAACAGCACTTCGCCATGGAATGGGAGGATGCGGTGCAGAGGCGCGACGCTGATGCTCGCTCCTGAACTTTTGCGTACTTCTGAACTTCTCATGGCATGCCTAGGCTGCCGCAGCCTCCCTAGCCATGCATGACCTAGAGCGCGTCCATCCGGGCCATCCCCACCTTGATGTCCTGCTGCTACTAGGGGCGAAATTGGACAGGAAAGAAAGGGAAGGGACTGAGGGATAAAATGAAAAACCGAAGGCCAGGGGAACAAGCTCGGAGGTGAGGTAGGAAGGATTGATGGAGTGGGGGCGGAGGTGAGGACTGAGAAGGTGTCAGGTGAGGGAGGGTCGAAGGGGATTTGCATGGGTGTTGTCTCCTTTGTCCAAGGCTCCAAGCGCCACCGACTGGCTCACTGATGTTCTTTTCTACTTTGATATTTTGCTCTGCTTGTCTACACCACCACCAACAGAGACTCTTCGTTTGTACTGTTTGAGATATGCGATAATTGATTTCCCATAGTAAACTGTGAAAATTGATATCATAATAATTAGATTGTGTATATTTTGCTGATTGTGCAGACCCTCTGTAATTATAAATTGTTGATTGTGTTGACCCACCTCAATCATTAACGTATACCTCTAGTTCATGTGTGGGTTATAAGGATTTAGAGAATAGATAGTTTACCTTCAACCCCTCGTGGGTTCGACACTCAAATACTTATCGAATTGCACTACAGTGGTTCCCTTCCCTTAGGGATTATCAACGGGCAGTAGCCCGGCCATCTTTAGGGGGATGAGGTCCTTGGTGCTGTTGGTCAAGCTCTGCCAATTGCCACAGGTCTTCCTCTTCCCGGTGACGTCACTGACTTTCTTTGCAGCGGCGATGCCGGAAGTGGAGCCCGAAATATTTTAGCTTCCCCATGGCCGCGCACAGGAAGTTGCTTGAGAATATTCTGTGCAACAGATTCACTGGCTATGGCGGGAGCGCAAGGAAGAAGATGATCGCAATGAGAATGGGGAGGAAGAATATTGTACTGTGTCATTTCCCTTTTTCTTATAATACCATCGGAATTGATCATGGCCGTCAGATGAATTTCGTGGCCACGTGGTGTGCATCTATGTGAACACACTGAGGCACGGTGAGCGAACCATCTCCCCCATTAACTCCACCTTGCGCGAGAATCGAGGAAACCACTGTCAAACTCCAGCTTTCGTGCGTTGTGCGGTCAAATCTGGTTAGCTTTTTCAACGGTACCGCACTTTTGTGTCCTATCAGCTGGTTAGCCCGACTCTTGAGTGCACCGGGAGTCATCCATGATGTTATCCATCTCTTCACTTTATCGGGTCCTCCAATAGGAAACCGACTACATCTACGGACACGTCAACCGAGTCGAGTATCTCCTTGGGAGGCTACCTTGCTTGGTTCCATGGAAAGACGAACCTACACTTGGCAACAAGTTATCCATCATAGACTCGGGGGCTACTCCTATCAGGAGTGCTGGTCGTGCACTCGACATAAACGTCTGTGTCGACTGTGTCCACGGCGTCGACTGCGTCCACGACGTCGATTGATGATCAACTAAAACTACAAAGAAACAAACTTTATATTGTAATGAATAGGGGCTAAGAAATAAGCTTTATATTGTAATGAATAATCCCAAAAAATGGATTGTTTTGTGTTGGAACATTAGAGGGCTTAATGCTAGAGAGAAGCAACTGGCATTGTTAAATGCCATAAATTCTAGTGGTTGTGTTGTAGTTTATTTGCAAGAAACCAAGAAACATCATTTTGATTTAGCCTTTATCAAGTCTTGTTGCCCTAAGAGGTTTGATGAATTTGTTTATATTCTATATAATGGTGCCTCTGGTGGTCTTATAATTATTTGGAACAGCTCTGTCTTCTCTGGTATGATTATGCATTGTGAAACTTTTGCAATCTCTGTGCATTTCACATCTACTCAATCTGCTATGGCCTGGACTCTGGTTAATGTGTATGGTCCTTGCAATGGTACTCTCAGGGATGATTTTGTTGATTGGTTAATGAATCTTCAAATTCCAGACAATGAAAATTGGTTAATCATGGGTGATTTCAACTTCATAAGATCACCAGAAAATATAAACAAACCTGGAGGGAATGTCCAAGATATGTTAACTTTCAATAATTTCATTAGAATTAAAAAACTCACACAAATTCCAATAAAAGGCAAAAAGTTCACTTGGAGTAATATGCAATCAGATCCTTTGTTAGAGCAATTAGACTGGGTTTTTTCATCTCTTCATTGGACTGAGTCTTACCTTGCTACTTCTGTCTCGGCCTAGGGTAAACCTACTTCTGACCACACCCCATGTGTTATCTCTATCCAGACTAAAATTCCTGGATCTAAGATCTTTAGATTTGAATCCTTTTGGACTGCTCACTCTGGGTTCTTTGACATTGTGGCTACCCGTTGGAACAAGCTTGTCTTTAAAGGGAACATTGCTGCAGTATTGAATGCCAAATTTAAAAGACTTCGATATGATCTAAAATTTTGGAGCAAATCTATCTCCAAATTATCTATCTATATTGATAATTCTAATAGAGATCTCATGGAACTGGATAAGATTAAGGATAGAAGACAGTTAACAATTCCTAAGGAAAATTTTAGACAGATCATTAAGAAACATATCCTTAAATTACTTGACTATAAAAGGCAGTATTGGAAAGCTAGATGTACAGTTAGATGGACAAAGTTTGGAGATGAAAACTCCAAATTCTTTCATGCTATGGCTACTGAAAGATACAGAAGAAACAACATATCCCATTTGAATTTGAATGATGGTACTGTGGTAACTTCTCATAAGGACAAAGAGGAAGCTATTTTTCATTCTTTCAAGGAAAGATTGGGTACTACACAGAATCCCCAAATGATCATGGATCTGACAGACCTCATTCAGCCCACTGAGGGACTTGACAAACTCTCTGAACCATTTATAGTAGATGAGATTAATTTGGTTGTTAAATAGATGCCTCCTGATAAAGCTCCAGGTCCCGATGGATTTAATGGACACTTTATCAAAACTTGCTGGCATATCATAAAAGATGATATCTCTAAGTTATGCCAGGACTTCCATACTGGAAACCTGAATTTGGAAAGCATAAATGTGGGATATATTACCCTTGTCCCAAAAAAGGGTACACCTGAATCTATTAATGATTACAGACCTATCACTTTACTCAATTGCTGTCTCAAAATCATCACAAAAATTCTTGCAAACAGATTACAGAAGGTGGTACTTGGAATAGTGCATAAGAAGCAATATGGATTTCTTAAAGGAAGATCCATCCAAGACTCTTTAGCCTAGGCATTTGAATTCATCCATCAATGTGAGCAATCTAAGAAGGAAATAATCTTACTCAAACTAGACTTTGCTAAGGCCTTTGACACAATTGACCGCCAAGCAATGATTAAAATAATGAAACAAATGGGCTTTGATGATAGATGGCTAAAGTGGATTGAAATAATCTTTGACTCTAGGAAATCTTCTGTTTTGCTTAATGGTGTCCCTGGAAGACAATTTCACTATAGAAGAGGTGTCAGACAAGGGGATCCTCTCTCACCTCTTATTTTTGTTCTAGCTGCTGACCTCCTTTAATCTGCAATCAATAGAGCCTTATCTATTAATACATTGGAATCACCAATTCCATGCAACCCAAATATGGACTACCCAGTGGTACAATATGCTGATGACACCATCATTATCATGCCTGCCAAGATTAATCAAGTTATTACAATGAAAAACGTCCTTGATATCTATGCTGCTTCCACTGGTCTTCATATCAACTACAATAAATCTATTATGATTCCTTTGAATATTAATGCTCAATTTACTAAGGAGCTGGCTACCCTTCTTGGCTGTGTAATTGGGAAAATGCCTTTTACTTACTTGGGTTTGCCTCTGGGAACTACCAAGCCTTCTGTGACTGATCTTATGCCACTTCTGGACAGAGTTGAGAGGAATCTTTCTGCCAATTATATGTTGATGTCTTATAGTGGTAGAACCACTCTTATAAACTCAATGTTAACTTTCATTCTCATGTTCCCAATGTGCACTCTTAAAATATCAGCAAAAATAATTGAATATGTGGACAAGATCAGGAGGCATTGTCTGTGGAATAAGAAAGATGAGGCAGGAGAGCATTGTAATGCCTTAATTTCTTGGGACAAGGTTTGTAGACCGAAGAATAAAGGAGGTATGGGTGTCCTAAACCTTAAAATCCAGAATCATGCAATGCTACTGAAGTTCCTACATAAATTCTACAACAAAATGGACACCCCTTGGGTATCTTTAATCTGGGACACATATTATAGTGAGAAAATTCCGCATGCCTTTAGACCTTGTGGATCTTTCTGGTGGAAGGATATTGTTAAATTTTTCCCAGTTTACAGAGGGATAACTTCCTGTACTGTTAAAACTGGGAACACAGTGTTGATGTGGAAGGATAACTGGCTGGACGGGGTGGCAGCTGAAATGTTCCCCAGAGCCTTCTCTATTACACCTAAGGAGGATTCTTCGGTTGCAGAATTTCTCAATTCCCCTGACCTTGCCACAAATTTTTCTTTACCTATTTCGCCTCAGGCTATGGATAAACTAAAAGAATTGCAACAAAAAGTCAGGAATGTAGAAATTATTGATTCTGAAAAGGATATCTGGAGTTACACTTGGGGATCAGAGAACTACCAAGCTAGAGCATTCTATCAATTCTGCTTCAGAGAGATGGAAGCACACATTTCTTTCAGTTGGTTATGGAAGAGAAAATGTACACCAAAGTAAAAAAAAATCTGCTGGCTATTACTCTCAGACAGATTGAATACTAAAAACATGCTCAAACGTAGACACTACAATAGTGTTTCTACTTTTGACTGTCTAATATGTAACAATAACTGTGAAGAAACCGTGGAACATCTCTTCTTCGATTGCTCTTTCAGTAAACAATGTTGGCAAGCTCTTGGTATGTACTGGGACAACAGTGGGGATCAAATGCACATCATTGAAAGAGGGAAAAAGAATTCAGCAAGCAAGTTGTTTATGGAAATTGTTATTGTGGCAACCTGGAGCATCTAGAAAGAGAGGAATGATCTGTGCTTTAACAATATTACTCCCTCTATTGAATCATGGAAGGACATATTTCAGTAGGACTTTAGACTCCTGGTGCATAGGACTAAACCTGAATTTCATCAGGAAATACACAATACTTGTAACTCTCTGTAGTTCACTCCTTTACTCCTCTCTACTCCTCTTTACCCCCACCCCCTTATCTGATTTCTTCCACAGGAACACATGTAACCTTTCTAGGTTTCACCAACTTGGGGAATCCTAAAGTAATATAAACCTACTGTCAAGAGTTTTTTTAAAAACTACAAAGAAACGCTGATCTGATGTAATTCCGGATTAGTGTTTTCATCTTATAAGGTTGTTGGCTATGACTGCCCGTTAAAGGACTTACAATTTTCACTCTCTACCCGAATCTACGATTCGACTAGACACTCCGAAGCTACTCTAATAGGGAGCACTGGTCGTGCACCCTATAAAAAAGAAAAGATAAAAAATGTCCGTTCTATCGACTCCTTACTTTTAGAGCTTAAACCTTGGTGATTTCGCATACTAACACGTCTTATAATGATGTCAAGTTCAGAGGAAGCATCTCCTCGACTGCCCAGATCGCATTCCGCTGTGAAAACATCTAGATGTTGTGTGTGCGATAGAAAGATAAGATCTACATATCCAATCTGCTGGTCTAGTAATCGCACGCTTGGCCATTGCGCTCTACCAGATAAATACCATGCCTACAACGTGAAGAAAATCTCGACAAACGCGTTGAGTATAAACTTATCGGCTGGAGTTTGACTCAGTAAGACCTCCACGACATTGTAACTTTCTTCATCATCAATCAAGAACGGACAAGCAGGGAGTAGGGTATTACCCTCCGGGGTCCTGAACCTAGGTAAATCGTATGCCCATGTTGTCTGTTAGCCGACGAAGCCATCAGCGCACTCCTTATTCCTGAAAATTTAAGTCCATCAACTATGGACATTGCCATGGAAACCCCACGCCAGTCACAGGGGAATGCGCTAGGGTGCGCATGGTGTTGGGATGGTTGGCTAGTATGGGGGCCCGTGGAGGAATTCCTCGCGCAGTCGATGCTCCACATGTTGCCCTGCCGCATTGCCGTGTTATGGTCCTATAAGGGCCTGGTCCTCAAGCCCGCTGACGATCTCAGGGTCCCGCGACACTCTGCCGAAGCCTTCGTGGCTGATTCCGTCTATGTATGGATTCCGACGGCGTAGTTCGTGCGTGTGTGGGTGATTGAGGCCAGGGGAACATGGGCGAGCTACTACATGGGCGGCGTGGGCGCGTGTGAGATCCGACGAGCAGCGGTGCGGCCGAGCTCCGGTAGGCTCGGGCAAGCGCAGTGAACGCTAGGGAAAAAAGTTTTTTTTCCGTCTTCCCCTTGGACCCCTTTAGTTAGCCCTACTATTTGCCGAGTAGACATGATAGGTGGTCCTGAGATATTAGAAAACAGTTTACCACGATTTAACTGAGCAATCAGTGCTATGTTTCACACACCTGCTCCACTATCGTTAGTTAAAAAAAAACAAAGTACGTAGCCATGTGATAACGTTGCTCAAATACAATAGTTTTGCGTCATTTTCTCTCACATATCAGGTGTCTCGAAATAAATTGAACCGGTCACTATTTCGGCATCTCTTTTATGGCAGTGAACCTGCCATCCTGTCTTAGCAAGCTAGTGCCAGTCCTCGTTCTTATTGTTCAGGGTCGCAGATAATGCATTTTCTTGCCAAATCGGAAAGAAAAAGAACATAACAGTAAACAGCCCATTTTTTTTTTTGGAGAGCAGTAAACAACCCATGTTGGGCCTGCCCACCAGCGTTAGTTCGTGGGCATCGGTTCCATAGTAAGCGTCGGGAGGAATCACTCTAATTGGACGTTGTGCGAGCAGCATATACAGAATTTAAGGCTGCAGTCCATGGTCACCGGCCTGAATTGCGCGTGGGCCTGTGAGAATGCTATGAGTCTAGACGATTTGATTTTTTTTCATGGTAATATGTGTCTCATTCATATATCATAAAGATCATAGTACAAGCCACGTAAACACCGACCTGACAAAACTGAATAGACGGCAAAACGCAAGACTTTGCGCAAAGGATCACCAGCCAAGAAAGAACAATCTAGACCAAAGAAACCTCTGGGCTTGACGCCAACATCCGTCACCTGCCTCTGGCACCACCACAACAGCCACCAAAGGAGAGAATGATGGATCACCTCCTCACCCGAGCTAGATGCGGCTCCATCGCTGACATGCAGCTTTGTGGACCTCCAAGGTGACTCACCAAAGGTGAAACCATTGCCGTTGAACGAATCAGACCGGGGCAACACCCCGGACACGCCATCGAGCTCCATATCTAGCACCCCCGCACGACTAAGACGTCGAAGGAGGAAGCCACACATGCCATCCATGAACCACAGACCCAGCACACGATCCACCATCTTCCAGATGCCGTCAATGCAGATCACAATCTGCATCCGCTCCTGGACTACCTCCCAGGTTCCACGCCCGATCTTTGGAGCAAACGCGCCGCCAGCGGCGAACTGAGAACCAGATCCACCACGAGGATGTCGCCACCGCCACACCATCCTTGCTTGGATAGACCGATCTCCAAATCCATCGGGGAAGGATCTAAAGAAAATTTATTCAGCGCTATCATCGTCGTCCCCGAAGCCAAGATGATGCAGCCTAAAAACGAATCTAATTCAGCCTAAAACTATCCACACGCGTGGATCCGGTGATCCCCCTCACCACCGATGACCTAAGTCGTCGGCAGGGGGAGCCGCCGGAGACCGGCGTTGGAAGGCGGGTGCCCTAGGGCGAGAGCTCTTTTTTCTCTCCCTGGCGGCGGTGTTACCCAGCTTATATCTTGGCCACTAGGATGCTTGCCTAGACGATTTGATTGTGCTCTAGCCTCTATATTGCCATATTGGTATCGCAGAATGATAAGAGCAACTACCACCTTTTTTGCTAAGAAAAGCCTAGAAATATCTTTGTGCTACAGAGATTGCAGTCTTATTCCTTTGGAAAAGGTCTTAGTGAACAAACCAGATATATTGCATCGCAGTGCATATCAACCACAAACCGACTGGTCACAGGTTATGAAAGAAAAAAAACATCTTTTTTTTTTTTGCGAAAAAAAAAACATCTTGGTTACATAAATATCATGCATATCAAGTTCGACAGGCACACGATATGTAGAGAGCAGTCTTAAGACAATGAAAATGAACTAGCGCATCACCAACGTACTCACCATGCCCCACCATGAAAGGCACATTGACATGGACTGCTATGGGCATGGTTGTACGAATCTACAAAACATCACTTCCCCCGCTGCTGTGTACAAGATGTTTGTAGGCTACGAGCATGAAGAAACTTATCGTTCTATCAAATTGGTCTACCTTGCTTGTTAACCTCCGATTCATGAGATGCAACCTGCAAACCACACATAGAAAAAGCAAATATCAATATTGGACAGAAAAATAAATAAATATGTACTCCCTTCGTTTTAAAATAAAAAATATTTTACTTTTAGTATGTAACTCCGAGCCTACACACTAAAAGAGATCTAGATAAAAAAAAGCTGAAACCGGAGGGAGTAGCCGGTAAAAGAGATGTTATGGTAAACATGATACATGTGCAAGCAACACAATGCATCATGCATGTACTGTATATACAAGGCAAGCTTGCATAAGAAAAGAAAAGGAATCTGCCAAGGAAAAATATATTTGTGAAGTTTCCCCAAAAAAGACAAATATTTGTGAAGTTTAGTCCATCACTATGGACGGTATGGTCGAAAGTCGTAGCGGAAATGTAACACACATACACTAAACCAAACGGTCACAATTATTCTCCAGTATCTGTTTATTTTTTTAAGTGGATACTCCAGTACCTGTCGTAAGGACGTTGCTTTTAAAAAACGCGGGTGTGTGGATGAGAGACGTCAGCATGTGCTTGTTGTAGAGTTGCGCAACAGGCGCGTTGCTGGCTAACAAGAATAACGTAACCTATTCCTACTAGGCTGTTTTGATAAAAAGTTTTTTTTGAGAGAAAACTTACACTAGTTTCTATACCCTCCCGTTCTAAAAAGAATATTCCGGATTTTTGTAGATTTTTTTTTGAGAAAGGGATTTTTTTAGAATCGTATGTATCTATACATAAAATACGTCTAAGATAAATTTACGACATGACAGAGGGAGTATATGTACATTGATACGTGATAGTGCGATCTCTACGGGCGTCGGCGTCGATCGGCTTGTGGTCATATCCCGGGCCGCGCGGGAGGAAAAAAAGATATGGTCAGGGCGACCAACCTGCATCTCGATTCATCCATCCACCGGGCGTCGTCATTTGGCGTCGCGGACAGCAGGTCGGGAGGAGGGTCCGCGGCGGTTGGACTCGACCGCGCTGTCAGGGAGGGCCCGATCCAGCGGGAGCTGGCCTCGGCCACCGGCCGGCGGTTGTCCGCGGCGGCTGATCCTGCGCGACGCTTGCCGCTCGTCGCTGACGCCGACGGCGCCTAAGAGGACCTCCTGGACGAAGGGGAGCTCGACGCCGTCGAGGAACGCCGCGTGGCGCTCTTCCGTCCACCCCTCGCTGCGCGCGAGCACGGCGAGACGATCGTCCATCCGGTGTAGCAGTAGCAGAGGACGTTACGCTCTTCTCGACGACGGGCGGCGGCGAACGTTATATGGGGTCGCACCACCAACCCGGAGAGAAAAATATCTAGCGAGCTGACAAAGCTCTATGTAAACGCCCTTCGCTGGTACTCCTGCTATCTAGCACTCTATATTGTATTTAAAGGCCACGTCAAAGTGTATCAGCATGGCGATACCAGACTGGCGGGCCACCAGGAATGCGACGTGCGGCGTGTCCCCATGTACCGCTGAGGCCTTATCTTCCAAAGATATTTTCGGCTGCCAGAGTGAAAGTTACTTGCCCAATTTTGAAAAGTTCAACCAAATCTGACCCTTTCTCGAAACTAATTCGGAATCGGCGGCAATTGGCGCCGTTTAAAATAAGGCAGGCGTTGTCTGATTCGGCACAAACAGAAAACCGACTTGAAGGAGGTCGGCTCGAAAGCGCCGACCTCCCTGGTTGCCTCTTTTTGCTTCATCTTGGCGCCGACCAGAACTGGCCATTTTAAATGGCGCCGACCCTAGGGCTCAGATTCCAAATTAGTTTCGGTGAAGGGTCAGACTTGGTTGAACTTTCCAAATTTGGGCAGATTTGGCAAAAAATACGAAAGTTACGGCTATGCAAGTCCTTTGGCGCAAAAGTGCGGCACACTTTTAGACGAAAGTTTCGCGCTTTTCCTGTATGGACTTCACGGCGTATGCCGCGTCAAAGGTCGGGGAAAATATCTTGTATCCGACCCCTCCTTGCCTCGCAGCCCATGCCATCTACTCATATTCGGTTCTTTCGGTTAACCGCTAACGAGCGAGCGATCGAACAATACGGGACAAATGGACAAAACCTTCTCAAAACATGATTTCGTCCCCTATGTTAATATAGCAAATCACACGGGACAGACCGACAAACATCACAAGCATGTCCTCCAGAAAAAAAAGATAGAACAAAGAGAAATTAATGCTAACACCGACAGATCGCCTAAGCAAGGATGACCCGCAACCGATACATCCTCCGGAGCTGTCCACCTCGCTCCTAGTACTCTGAACCGCCGCCTAACATGGATGATCTCTACTGATCTACTTTTACCTCTCCTCCCACTATCCTACTGCTCCTTATACTGGAGATCCCCCAAAAGATCATCTCTCATGCCACGGTCCTCCTTTTATACATCAAGAGGAAACCACAACAACCTAGGACGCTTGCCACAGGCTGCGAAAACTGAAAAAATATGGGAAATACTCTTCCTGGGCAGGGACCATAGTGTTGCTGACGGGGTGTCGTCGACCAATCCCTATCTTGTTGTGGCCTAGGAGGCCAGGCTTTTCCAGACTAACTTGTCCTTGCCCATGGGTCCCACTTGGGTCCATTCTCTACGCTCCACAGTGTTTCCAGAGCCCTTGGTTGCCCATTTTCGCCTTGGATGCTCTACGAGCTTGCGACGTCATGTGTCGAGGGCATATTATCCATGGCCCAGGAAGGATACATCATGGCTTACGTATCTTTCCCGCGGCCCTGGACGCGACATGGTTCCTCACCCCAAGCGACCCGGCTGTACATGGCATGGTTACCGCAATTCGTGCGATGATGTGGCCCATACTTAGAAGGATCACGCCCCCAGTGCAACCGACTCCTAGTCTTCATTGCTTCTTCGATTGATGGGACACCGTGGAGTAACGTCGACACTCAGTGTGGTTTCCCAACCTAGTGGGATCCTTTCTTTTTCTAGGAGAGCAGAACGCTCGACATGGAGCGGGGTGATCAATGCGGCAATAACTGACAAGGGTGGTTGGTTGGTTGCTCAGGCCCTTAAAGGGACATACACGCTCCCTACTCAAATCTGTATGTTGATTTCCCCTGCTAATATTATCTTCTTCTCCACAAATGCTCACCCTTTGTTCTTCCACTTCTATTTTCGCCTACCATGGCGCCCACAATAAGCAAAAGGGTGATGGAACACCGGACTGTGGTCGCAAGGTCCCAATTGGTGCCCCCACGCTTTGATCCTCTGGCCACCAGCCTCACCGACTTGTACTCCTAGCAAGAGCTAGTGGCGAGATGACACAATGAACATGGAAAGAAAATGCTCAAGCTAGCTCGGATGAGCAACGTGAGAAGGATGTGCCCTTATTCAATTGTTTCCTTATGGAGGGCCTGGTCCCGCCGCTCTCTGAGTTCCACCTCGCTATGATGGAGGCAAACAGACTTCTCCTGTCCCAACTCCATCCACAATCTGTGCTGGTGATGTCTGTTGGGAATATGCCCTAGAGGCAATCATGTATGATGTTATTCCCAATATATTCATAAAGTTATTGTCCTTGTATGAACTACTGATATGTATCATTGAATATGTGATTCGATTGTGGAACTATATATTGTTGTTCATACTAATTGTCCTTGGTCGTAAAGGTTGTGTTGGACACACAACTTAGACTAATGTGAAAGTCGGCTGATGACTCGGTTCCACTTGTCATGGGCATGGAGATGCTATTCCGACTTGCACGGATTCAGATAAAGATTTTAGCGAGTCGGACTGACCCATATTGAGATGCAACGAACAAGTTGTCATTTGTATATCTCAATCAATATAATCCTTAGACCTGAGGTTATTGCACAATCCGAGTTGAGGATCACCGACTTAGGTTCTGTCAAACGTTGTTCCATCACTTGGTAGTTATAAAGGCAGAGTTTGGGTCGACTGAGAATCAAGCTGCGTGATGGGGATGACCAAGATGGGATTTTCCCCTCCGACTAGAGAGATATTCTCTGGGCCCTCTTGGAAGATATGATTTGGAAAGCATGTCCATGCACGACTCGATTAAGTGTTAACCAAGGTGATCGACTAAGAGTTAGTCAGATGAATCAGTTATCTCGGATCGAGAAAGATAGTCGAACTATTTAAGAGATGCCGATTATTCGCCTATAGTTCGATAAGGCATATCTGATGGGTTCGCAACATGGAAAAAAATTCTACCACAAGAACGAACAAAACCAAGATCTAATGTATGGAAAAGCCAAGATCTAATCTATGAGATATGTGCAACGAGATAGATCTGTACTAACCCTTGTAGATCCAAAGCCTTGTTCAAGATCGGATCTCGTGGTTGATGTAGACGATCACTTGTTGATCTCAAGATCGAGTAGACGATCCTTCCGGCGTCGCGTTCCGGCAGTGCTTCCGCACTCGATCACACGTACAGAGTCATGGAAGATGATCCTCTTCCTATTCCAGCGGACATCGGAGGTAGTAGATCTCCACGGAATCCCAGCAACACGATGGCGTGGTGGTGGTGATGGTGGAGAATTCATGCAGGGCTTCGCCTAAGGCGCAGCAGGAGGAATTAGGAGGGAGTGGCAACTAGGGTTTGAGTGGAGGGTGCAAGGAGGGGAGGCTCCCCCACCCCTCTATATAGAGGGGTGCGGCCTACGGTTCCCACCCCTTGGCCCACCTCCTAGGGCTAGCGCACAAGGGGAGGAGGGAGGTTTCCTTCCTCCCAAGTCTTATCCCCTATAATCCAGAGATTTATGTTTATCTCTTCGTAGAACCTTCTGGAACATTCCGAAACCTTCTAGAAGCTCCAAACAAAACTCCGAAACTTTTCCAAACCCTAGAAAACGACTTGTGTTATATGAATCTTATTCTCCGGACCATTCCGGATCTCCTCGTGATGTCCTGGATCCGAACAACATTCGGTCTCCAACTCATATTCCATATCTACCTAAACAACACCGAACCTTAAGTGTGTCACTCTACGGTTCGTGAACTATGCAGACATGATCGAGACTCCTCTCCGATCAATAACCAATAGCGGGACCTGGAGATCCATAATGGCTTCCACATGTTCAACGATGACTTCATGATCGATAGAACCATTTACATATGACATCTACTTATCCGAGGTTCGATCATCGGTATCTCCATACCTAGTTCTACCTCGTTACTGATAAGTACTCTTTATCCGTTCCGTGATATGACATCCCTTGTGACCTAGTCACATGCTTGCAAGCTAATTGGATGACATTCCACCGAGAGGGCCCAGAGCATATCTATCCGTCATACGGATGGACAAATCCCAGTCTTGATCCATGCGCTTCAACACATACTTTCAGAATACCTAATGCCACCTTTATAACCACCCAGTTATGAAGCGGCGTTTGATGTCATCAAAGCACTCATCCGGTGATGTTGATTAACACGATCTCATGGTCGAAGGATTAGGTTACTATGCATTTGAAAGCTCATAGCAAAACGAACTTAATGACTTGATCTCATTCTATGCTTACTATGGGTGTATGTCCATCACATCACTCTCCTGATGATATGATCTTGTTATTAATAACATCCAATGTCCATGATTAGGAAACCATGATCATCTATTAATCAACAAGCTAGTCTTAACAAGAGGCTTACTAGGGACTCTTTTACGTTTATAAAACACACAAGTATTAGTGTTTCCTATTAATACAATTACAGCGTGAATGTAAACATTTATCATAAACACAAAGATATAATAATAACCACTTTATTATTGCCTCTTGGGCATATCTCCAACAGTCTCCCACTTGCACTAGAGTCAATAATCTAGATTACATTGTAATGTAACTAACACCCATGGCATTCTGGTGTTGGTGATGTTTTGCTCTACAGAGAGGTTTAGTCAATGGATCTGCCACATTTAGATCAATGTTTACTTTGCAAATCTTTATGTCACCATCTTGGACATACTCGGGAATAGCATGGAAACGCAGCTTGATGTGCTTTGTCTTGTTGTGTGACCTTATCTCCTGTGCATTAGCTATGGCACCCGTGTTGTCACAATAGATGTCCATCGGGTCCAACGCACTAGGAACCACACCAAGGTCAGTAATGAACTCCTTCATCCATATCGCTTCTTGTGCAGCCTCTGAAGCAGCTATCTATTCCGATTCAGTTGAAGATTTCACCACAACGCTTTGCTTGGCACTCCTCCAGCTAACTGCAGCACCATAGAAAATAAATACGTATCCAGACTGTGACTTTGAGTCATCCGGATCGGTGTTCCAACTAACATCGGTGTAACTATTTACAGCAAGTTGTTCATCACCTCCATAAGAAAGAACCATATCCTTAGTCCTATTCAGGTACTTTAGGATATTTTGACCGCTGTCCAGTGTTCCATTCTAGGATCACTTTGATATCTGCTAGTCAAACTAACAGCATGTGCTATATCTGGTCTTGTACACAACATGGCATACATGACAGAGCCTATGGCCGAGGCATAGGGAATTTTACTCATCTTCTCTCTATCTTCTGCTGTAGCTAGACTTTGAGTCTTACTCAAGGTCTTACCTAGCAACATGGGCAAGAACCCTTTCTTGCTTTCTTCCATTCTAAATCTCTTTAGAACCTTGTCCAGGTATGGACTTTCTGAAAGCGCTATTAAGCGTCTTGATTTATCTCTATAAATCTTGATGCCTAAAATGTATGCCGCTTCGCCAAGATCCTTCATTGAAAAATATTATTCAAATAGGCTTTGACACTTTCAAGAAGTTCTATATCATTCCCAATCAACAATATGTCATCCACATATAGTATTAAGAATGCTACATAGCTCCTAGTCACCTTCTTGTAGATACAAGATTCTCCATAAGTTTGTATAAATCCAAAGTTTTTGATCACCTTATCAAAATGTTGACTCCAACTCCAGGATGCTTGCTGCAGTCCATAAATGGAGCACTGAAGCTTGCATACCTTGTCAGCATCTTTAGAATTGACAAAACCTTTGGGTTGTACCATATACAACTCTTCCTCAATGTCACCATTAAGGAACGCCGTTTTGACATCCATCTGCCAAATCTCATAATCAAAATATGCAGCGATTGGTTACAAAATCCTCACAGACTTTAGCTTCATTACCGATGAGGAAGTCTCTTCGTAGTCAACTCCTTGAATTTGTTGGAACCCTTTCACGACAAGTCGAGCTTTATAGAGAGTAATATTACCACCAACATCTATTTTTCTTTTAAAGAACCATTTGTTCTCGATAGCCTTGCGGCCATCCGGTAAGTCCACCAAAGTCCATACTTGATTTTCGTACATGGATCCCATTTCGGATTTCATGGCTTCTTGCCATTTGTTGGAATCTAGGCTCATCATAGCTTCCTCATACGTCGTAGGGTCGTCGATGTTATCCACCAACATGACATTCAACGCAGTATCATACCAATCAGGAGTAGCATGAACCCTCGTTGACCTGTGCGGTTCAGCAACAACTTCGTTCGAAGTTTCATGATCATCATCATTAGCTTCCTCTCTTATTGGTGCATGCAGCACAGAAACATCTTCTGGTGCTGCGCTACTCTCAAATCCGAGAGAAGGTTCAACAACCTCTCCGAGTTCTACTTTCCTTCTAGTCACTTCTTTTGAGAGAAACTCCTTCTCAAGAAAGGATCCATTCTTAGCACGAAAACTTTGTCTTCGGATCTATGATAGAAGGTATACCCAATTGTTTCTTTAGGGTATCCTATGAAGACGCATTTTTCTGCTTTTGGTTCAAGCTTGTTGGGTTGTAACTTCTTTACATACGCTTCGCAGCCCCAAACTTTAAGAAACGACAACTTAGGTTTCATATGGTGTCATTTCAACGGATTTAGATGGTGCCCTATTTAAAGTGAATGCGATTGTCTCTAATGCATAACCCCAAAACGATAACGGTAAATCTGTAAGAGACATCATAGACCGAACCATATCTAAGAGAGTTCGATTACAATGTTCGGACACACCATTACGTTGTGGTGTTCCTGGCGGTGTCAACTGCGAAAGTATTCCACATTTCTTTAAATGCATGCAAAACTCGTAACTCAGATACTTAATCTTCTTGTTATGCTGATTTTCTACTTCACTTTGAAATTCCTTAAACTTCTCGAAAGTTTTGGACTTATGTTTCATAAAGTAGACATACCCATATCTACTCAAGTCATATGTGAAAGTAAGAACATAACGATATCCACCGCGCGATACTACACTCATTGGGCGCACACATCGGTATGTATTATTTCCAACAAGTCCGTAGCTCGCTCCATTATCCCAAAGAATAGAGTTTTAGTCATTTTTCCCATTAAACATGCTTCACATATTTCAAGTGATTCAAAATCAAGTGATTCAAGAAGTCCATCAGAATGGACTTTCTTCATGCGCTTCACTCTAATGTGACCAAGACGAAAGTGCCATATGTATGTAGAATTATCATTCATTTTTATTCGTTTAGCATCTATGTTGTGAACATGTGTATCGCTAATATTCGTTTAGCATCTCAGGTGCATTACCATAATAAATATTACTCATATAAGTTGAACAACCATTATTCTCAGACTTAAATGAGTAACCGTCTCGCAATAAACAAGATTCAGAAATAATGTTCATGCTTAACGCATGCACCAAATAACAATTATTCATGTTCAAAACTAATCTCGAAGGTAGATGAAGAGGGAGTGTGCCAATGGTGATCACATCAACCTTGGAGCCATTTCCAACGCGCATTGTCACCTCGTCTCTCGCTAGTCTTTGTTTATTCCGCAGCTCCTGTTTTGAGTTACAAATATGAGCAACCGAACTAGTATAAAATACTCAGGCACTACTGCGATTACTAGTAAGATACACATCAATAACATGTATATCAAATATACCTTTCTTCTTGATGTTGTCGTTCTTTAGATCTGCCAGGTACTTGGGGCAATTGCCCTTCCAGTGACCTTCACCCTTGCAGTAAAAGCACTCAGTATCAGGATTAGGACTAGCCTTGGGCTTCTTAGCAGGCGCGGAAGCTTTCTTGCCGTCCTTCTTGAAGTTTCCCTTGTTCTTAGGCTTGCCCTGTTTATTGAAATTGGTGGTCTTATTGACCATCAACACTTGGTGCTCTTTCTTAATCTCCACTTCAGCAGTTTTCGACATGGAGAAGAGTTCACGCAATGTGTTGTTCATGCAATGCATATTGTAGTTCATCACAAAGTTCTTGTAACTAGGTGGCAGTGATTGGAGGACACGATGAACCCCCAACGCATTTGGAATCGTTATTCCCAATTCTTGGAGCTTGTTCGCGTGCCTAGACATTTTAAGCACGTGCTTGCTAACAGAGCTGCCCTCTTCCATTTTACAGTTAAAGAATTTCTCGGAGGCCTCATAGCTCTCCACGGCTGCATGAGTCTCAAAGATCATATTGAGCTCATTGACAATCTCAAAGGGGTTGCGGTGCTCAAAGCACTTCTGAAGCTCTGATTCTAAACCATACAGGATGGCACACTGAACTGTGGAATAGTGATTTTTTCGAGTGACGAAAACATTCTTGAAGGAAATATGCCCTGAGAGGCAATAATAAAGTTGTTATTATGTATTCCTTGTATATGATAGATGTTTATTTTGCATGCTATAATTGTATTGATAGGAAACATCAATACATGTGTGTTTAATAAACAAAAAGGGTTCCTAGTCATGCCTCTCTTATAGACTAGCTTGTTGATTAACAGGATGATCAAGGTTTCCTGATCATGGACATTGGATGTTGTTAATAACAAGGTCACACCATTGGTGGAATGATGTGATGAACATTCATCCGAAGTATAGCATTACGATCAAGTCATTATGTTTATATTGCTATAACATCATACGAAGTAATCTTTATCCTTAGACCTTGAGATCATGTTAATTTCTAACACCGGAAGAGTATCTTGATAACATCAAACGTCACACCGTAACAGGGTGACTACAAAGATGGGTTCAGTGCTACGAAGGTGTTATGTTGAGGCTCATGGATCAAGAGTGGAATTTTTCAATCCAGATGACGGATAGATATACTCTGGGCCCTCTCGGTGATATCACATTAGGATAGCTTGCAAGCAAGTGATGTGATCACTAGAATGTTATATCACGGGAACAAGAGAAGAGTGCATGTCGGTAACGAGATCAAACTAGGTATGGAGATACCGATGATCGAATCTCGGACATGTAATATATCGAGATACAAAGGGATTTAGTTACAAGCGTTAAAGGTTCTCACGATCACAGGAGTCATTGTTGAATGTGTAGGAGTCAGTATGGATCTCCAGGTCCCGCTGCTGATTATTGATCGGAGAAGGGTATCGATCATGTCTGCATTATTCGCGAACCGTAGGGTGGCACACTTAAGAGTTACCGGACACCATTTTGGAGCACATATGTTTCTGACGAAAGAATTGCAAAGCGCAGGAATTGTTTCAATAGAAACCGGAAATTGTTTCGGGTGAAATTGCAGAAGGTGTTTCTGCATGTGATATTGAAATATTGCAAGGGGCTATATGTGAATGTTTGTTAATTAAAGTAATTAAAAATTCTGAATAAATTTAATAAAAGAGTTTTATTAAATGAGAGAGCATTAAATTTGGAGAAACTTAATGCATTTAAAGTGGATACTTTAAAAGGGAATGTGAAGAGGCATTTTAATGTGGAGGAGTTACCACCACATGAATGGGGAGGTGAGGTCACCCCATGCATGACCATGGAGAGAGGGCACCCCTCCTCCTATAAAAGGCCACCCATTCCTTCCTTCATCCACACACCTCCTTGTGAAGGATCTCCCCTCTAGAATTATTCCCCATGGTCTCGGATTAGCGAGATACATGTTCCAGTGACATTTCGTCTAGAAGGAGATCTTGCTTCATTTGGATCGCTGGGCGAGGAGGTAGAGGTTGTCCGGTGGCTTGAGCGTGTGTGCAGTGCGGATGCGCTCTTGAGTTCTGGCGCTGACTTCCTCACGATCTTGAGATCGACAAGTGTCGACTACATCAACCACGAGTTCCTGCGTTAACAAAACTCGTTGTCTTGAGGGTAAGTTCTCCATGGATGTATGTCCACCCGTTTGCTTTGTACCTAGTAGATAGATCTTGGCGTGTAGTTCACACCGTAGGAAATTTTTGTTTTCTATCTGCGGACCCAACGGTGGTATCGAGCCTGATCTATGCGTAGGTGCTTTGCAGGTAGTACACATATGTTTATATGTGGGCGATGATGATCATGTTATTGCATCTTCTATGTACTTTGGATATTGGTGGCATAGTGGGATGAAGTGGCCCGGACCAACCTTACATGTCATCGTACATGAGACCGGTTCCACGACTGACATGCAACTTGTTTTGCATAAGTGGCTGGTGGGTGTCTGTCTCTCCTACTATAGTCAATATCTGATTTACAACGAGTTGCTAATAACTTGGTTATCCTCGTTGTGGTTCATGTTTGTAGGTTAGACAGGTTCTATCTCCGAAAGCCCTAAGCCACGTAAAACTTGCAATTGATAAATTAGAGGCGTCTAATTTAGATCGTTGCTGGGCTAGTGTTTTGATATGGTATTGTTGTAAGTAGATGTATAATAGATACTCTTACAACTCACTTAACGTGTAAGTTCCATAGACCTTGGCCTTACACACAAAGGAATGATAGAGATCATACCACGATGCAAATGATAGAGATCCAATGCATGGACCATATCACCTCACTTCACACATTAGATGTTAGCATCCTATATTGCTAGTTTGGTGCGTTTGGTAGCATTATAAGATGATCCCTCATTTAGATATCAAGATAAAATGTGTTCTTCCTTAAGTATGCACCGTTTTGTGGATCGTGTTTTGAGGCATCACATGATGATCAGGTGTTTTCAACTCTACGCTTTCATATAACGGGTGTAAGACAATTTTACACACGCAAATACTAAGGTTCTTACTTGAGAAGCCTAGCATGTACAGACATGGCCTCGGAACACGGACCGAAAGGTTAAGAATGAGTCATATAGTTGATATGATGCCCATATAGATGCTCGCCTTTGAAGCTACACCGACTCACATGATGATCGGACTTGGTGTAGTGGATTTGGTTCATGTAATCACCAAAAGGACACGAGGGATGTCGGTTTTGAGTGGGAGTTCATTAGTAATTTGGATTAGTTGAACTCAATCTGTCATAAACTTAGTCTAAATATACTTTACAAATTCTGTTGTAGATGGCACCACCTGCTTTTAATTTCAATGTGTTCATGGAGAAAGAGAAACTTGCTGCGAATGGTAGCAACTTCACCAATTGGGCTATGAATTTGAGGATTCTCCTCACTGCTGCACAAAAGCAATATGTGCTAGATGCGCCGCTAGGCCCCCCACCAGCTCCTGATGCCCCTGACGAGGAAAAGAACGTCTATATAACTCGTCAGGAGGACCACAATGTCAACACCCGGATTTTTAATCCCAGATGCCCGTTATGCCATACCTCGCAATCCCAGGATTACCATTTTTGCGAGACATAACGGATTGGATATCACAGTACATCATCCATTACAAACCATACATAAGGTTTTACACAAATAAGGATCTCATGATCTAGTCCTTAATACAACAAGCAGCGGAAATAAACGATAGCGTAGCGGTGGGGTCCATCTTGAGGGCACGAGCAATGCTTGTGAAGATAGTCCTAGTTATCATAGCCGTCCTGCGACCATCATCTTGATAATCTCCTTCATAGTCTGGCCATGATAATAGCCAGGGACAAAGCCATGAGTACTCTTTAAGTACTATGACTACTACTATCAAGGGTTATAATTCTAAGTTAAAGTGCTGAAATGAAAGAATAACTATCAAGTTAAGTTTGAAACCTAAGCTGAGTTCTGAAGCAAGAAAAGATAAAGTAAAGTTCTAGAATCACTTAAGTTGGGAAGCTATTTTCATCTACACAACCCTGTTGTGGTCAAGTCAAGGCTCATCATTCATTTCAAGTTATTTAGAAAACATCTGACAACGAAGCAGTATGGCCATTCCAAGCTGTCCATCACCATGACGATGGCTATTCGAATAGTTTGACACTCTGCGGTGGTACACTTTCACCACAAGATTCGATACATCATCGAGGATAACCACGAATCATCATACTTGGTATCAGATAATCAAACGTAACCTTCCTTTACACACCTAGTACAAGCACCTCTCCTATGAGCATGGCCTCCCAACCATGACCATCGGTCATCTTGGGCCTTTGCATGGTGGACAACATTGAGAGGTAGCCTCAGCTCAAACCTCTCCGTGAGGGAACTAATACTAATGCATATAAATTTCTGCTAAGCCTTACCCAATTCAGGTAATGTGGTTTATGCAGTAAATTTGGAATGGTATCGCATCCGAATCCAACCATCAGTTTTATAAAAGGGTTAAGGTTCATGCCTCATCATTTTCATCATCATAAACCAATTGTGTTTCTCAACACATGTCAAAACATCTCAATAGAATGACTCATCATTCCAAGGTTTTCATAACTCATTTTTCACCAAGTGTTCCCATCTAAAATGACTCAAGTTTGATCTATTCTAAAACACTAAGTTAAGAGTGTTCACTAAGGTGGAAGGGTGGGATCAATCTCATGCCATAGAATGACATCTAAGGGTTTCTAATTAGGTCAAGTTTTATACTCTTTATGTTACCTTTAAAATTAATTAAAGGACTTTGTGTAAACTAAGGGGGTGTGAGCAAAGTATGCTTAAGGCATCTTTACTAAACTATCTAGTTTTATTCTAGCTTACTACACTAGCTTACTAAAGCATGTTTGCAAGGGTTAGCTTGCCAATAATAGTTTTCCTTGGTTGGTGCAGTGGTTGAAGTTGTCTTCTTCTTCTTCTTCTTGGTAGAACTCCTCCTCCTCGAAGGCTTGGTCGGTACTAGCGTCTAGAAATACATAGGGAGTGCACAATCACCAAACAATACTTAACTTAGGCTAAGTAGTATTCTAAACCACACAATTGATGATCTATTATCATCCCAAACATTACAAGTTTTAATTCAATAGTTTCAACCTTTTTATTTTGGAAAAGTAATTTCTACTCATTGAAATAATAATTAAGATTTAATATTCACCACCAAAGTATGGGATCATGTGGACACATGTCCTCACCACAAACATGTGGGAATGAGATTTAAAGGTTGGATCAATAGTACTTTGGTTTAAGTTTATTATTTAATGATTTAAAGTGACTAGAAATGCCTATATAGCATTATTTTGGTACTAGTCCAAAGTCACTGCCTTTAAACCTTAATATTATTACATATTTGGATATATATGATGAAATGTGATTTTTGAGAGTTGGAATCAACTCAAAAGCTAACTTGGTTGATTTTATAAAAATGTTTCAAGTTGCAAAAGCTTCTGTCTTCTTATTTTTATTAGGAGAAATCTATAACTCTAAATGAATTATATCCAACGGGCTTGGATAGAGCATTTCAATACCTTTCAGACAAAATTAGTTTCATGTAATTTGGATTTGTCAAACTCACAGAATTGAATTTTGAAACACTGGACAGAAACTATATTCTAACTAAAAAGAAAAATCCTAATTTGAATATACGGGCTTGCGCGGGAAAGGAAATGGGCCGGCCCAGTGGCGCTGCACGGCACAGGGCTCAGCTGACAGGGGGGTCCCACTGGTCAGCGGCACTTAAAACGTGAAACGGTACGCGCGCTGTGGGCCATGCGATTAGAGGCTAGATCTACGGCTGAGGGTCGTCGTCGACGACGGACGGGTCGCCGGCGAGCTCGAACCCTAGCGGCTCGGTGGGGGTTTCTGAGGCGTGCAGGGCTCCAGCAGGAGTCGGCGATCTTGGCGAACGAAGTGGAAGATGGCGAGGCGAGGCGTGGTGGCCGAGCTTGGGGTGGCGGAATCAGCGGCACCCTTCTTCTCCAGGCGGCGGCTCGGCTCCAATTCCGCTCTTTGCTCCACTTGCTCGGCGAGGTGGGTGAGGTTCGAGAGGTGAGGAGTGGAATGGTGTGAGTCTTTGGTGCTGGGGAGTTCTCCTTTTATAGGATCGACGGTGAGACCGGCGGGATGGGCGGTCGACGGTGGCGACATATCTGGCGAGCTAAGCGGCATGGCTGGGATGGCGATCGATGGGCGGTTCCTGGCGGTGCTCTAAGCGCTTCAATGCGCCGTAAGGCGATGGTATCTTGATCGGGGTGAGGTGGCGCTCTGCTGACGGCAGCGTGTCCACGCAAGCGGCGGTGGCTGTGGGGCTTTAGGCGATGAGCGGAGGTGTCAGGGTGTTCTCTAGGTCGGCGGGCGGTGGCGAGCTGGTGTCGGCGGCGGCTTGTGCACGAGGCGGCGCGCTCTCTGGCGGCGTCGGCATGGTTCGGTGGCTGGCGCGGTTTCTCCTCGGTGGTCCACGGCTGCTCTTGGCTCGGGCAAGGGGCAGAGAGGCGTCTGGCGTTGGCTACCTCCTAGACATGGCGAGGGAAGGGGGAGTGGTCTGCTGCGGCGGTTGTAAGGTTGGCCGGCAAGGGTGGTGCTCGGCATGGCATGGCATTGCCACTAGGGTGTAGGGGATGGGCTGCAATTGGCATGGTTTGATCCACGGGGGACAGAGAGATTAAATGGAGATCAAATGGGGGCAAAACCCTGTTCCAAACAGTGAGCTAGGATTAGAGGTATGATTCTGCCTGCCAAGTGTTTGATGAAATAGCCGCAAGAGAAAAAGTTTTGAATTTTGAGTTCAAATTTTTTGGGTGATCTCCACTATTGCTTGGTAGTCTCTGGTTGCAAGGGTTTTGAAAATGGAGCTCAAATACATGGTTTTTGAATTAGGGGTGATCTATGCATATGCATTAGATTCAATTTTGAACTGCCATTTAAAATAGTTTCCAGAATGTTTTTAGAAGATCAAAAGGTGGGCCTTGGTACCTCATTACGTGTACTAGAAAGGGGTGTAAAGATCCAGAATTGTTTCTGTTAACAATTGAGTACTAGGAATAGCCAAAGTAGGCATGAGAGTTAAATTTGTCCAAATGACCATTTCCTTCATTTTAATTCTTTTTGATTTGATTTCTTTTAGGAAAAGTTTGGGAATGATGTAGATGATGTTTAAATCACCTAAGAAACATTTTAGAAGCAAAGGATCACACAATCATGGCAATTCAAAACAACTCCTATTTTAAATGCACACATATATGAATGCTTTCATTTTAAATTTGGAAAAGTTTTTTTTGTTAACCCCATTTTTGGATGATTTGATCATGATAAGCTTGGATTGAAGTTTTGGGATGTTACACACAACTTAGTTCATTGCAGCATACTGTATGGGCTAGAGCCAGAACTTCGAAAACATTTCGAAAATGGCAATGCCTTTGATACCATGGGAGAATTGAAAATGATTTTCGATACCCATGCTTCCGTAGAGAGTTATAATGCTACAGAAAAGTTCTTTAGCTGCATGATGGAGGAAAACAGCTCCGTCAGTGAGGACGTACTCAAAATGTCTAGCAATGTATAGCTCTGCTAGCTTTGCACTCTGGTAGGTTGTCTTGACTGGTATGAAGTGGGCTACTTTGGATAGTCTATCAACTATGACCCAGATTGAGTCATTTCCCCTACTAGAAGTAGGTAAGCCGGTGATAAAGTCCATTCCGACGGAATCCCATTTCCATTCCGGAATCTGCAATGGTTGCAACAATCCTGCAGGTCTCTGATGCTCTGCCTTGACTCTTTGACAAATGTCACATTTGGCGATGTAGCTTCCGATCTCTCTCTTCATCTTGTGCCACCAAAATTGCTCTTTCAAATCCTGATACATCTTTGTTCCTCCAGGGTGGACAGAATAAAGAGTATCATGAGCTTCCTTCATGATAATTTCCTTCACTCGAATCTGCGGCACTGAATCGTCCTTTGTACCACAATACACCTTCTTCGTCTTGGTGAATCCAGTACTTTGCACTACCCACTCTGACGTTTGATTCCGATACTTTCATTCCTTAGGGCTTCCTTGATTTGGCTAATCAACGTGGGTTGAAGTTCAATGCTAGCTAGGAATCCTTTGCTAACTAACTTAGTCCTGAACTGCTCCAACTCCGCATACAAACTTGGTTGCTTCTCTTGGATCATGGTGTTAAGCCTACACGGCAATCTGCTAAGAGCATCCGCTACCACGTTGGCTTTGCCGGGGTGATAGTGAATGTCAAGGTCATAATCCTTGATTAACTCTATCCATCTTCTTTGCCTCATATTCAACTCCTTCTGGGTGAAGATATATTTCAAGCTCTTATGATCGGAGTAAATCTCATAGCGATTACCCATCAAATAATGACGCCATGTCTTCAACGCTAGAACCATCGCTGCTAGCTCAAGATCATGGGTCTGATAGTTCTGCTCATGCTGCTTCAGTTGTCGAGACAGATACGCGATGACTTTGCCTTCTTGCATCAACACACATCCTAGGCCAATCTTGGATGCATCACAATACACATCAAACGGCTTCTTGATATCTAGCATTATCAAAATTGGGGCTGATATCAATCTCTTCTTCAGCTCTGAAGCGGCTTCACACTTATACATCCATTCAAACTTCTTGTCCTTCTTCAATAATTGGGTCATTGGTGGGCTATGCTCGAGAATCCTTCTGAACTTGCGGTAATATCCGCTAATCCAGAAATGAGCGAACTTGGGTTTGATTGGTTGGGGATTCCCATTCTTGACATCTTTGATCTTCTTTGGGATCAACAGAGACTCCTCGGCAGACACAATATGTCCTAGGAATCCTACTTCTTTCAGCCAAAACTCACACTTCTTGAACTTGGCATATAAGCGATGCTCTCTCGGGGTGTCTAGGATGATTCTCGGATGTTGCTCATGCTCTTCTTCGACTTGGAGTAGATAAGGATGTATCGATAAACACAACTACAAACTTATCTAAGAAATTCATAAAGATCTTATTCATGAGATTCATGAAATAAGCGAGGCATTAGTTAATCAAAAGACATAACCCGTACTACTCGTATAAACCATAGCGAGTAGTAAAGCGGTCTTTGGAATATCCGTTACGAATCTTAAGTTGGTGATAACCAGTCCTAAGATCAATCTTTGAGAATACACGAGCTCCGATCAGTGATCAAATAGATCCTCTATCTTTGGCAAGGGGTACTTGTTCTTGATGGTGACATCATTCAACTTTCTGTTGTCTGTACACAGACGGTTGCCTCCATCTTTCTTGTCGATGAATAACACTGGTGATATCCATGGCGATGCACTTGGCTGAATCAAGCCGGTTGCTAACATGGCATCCAACGCTTCTTGATTCCACTAACTCGAGGGCTTCATGGTATAGGGTCTACGGGCTATAGGTCGATTCGGGACTAGTTCGATAATGAACTCTATATCCCTATCCGGGGGCATACCTGGCAATTCATCTAGGAATACGTCGGGGTATTCACAGACTAGTCTGACTTGGTCAATGGTAGGCAGGGCTACACTTTTGTTGCATTTGAATTGAGTAAGGTTTGAGATATGTTCTCTTGTTATTCGAACTACTGGTCATGGTGATGGCTTTCTTAGCATAGTCTATCGGTCCTTTATGCCTTGACATCCAGTCCATACCTAGTACTACTTCCAAACCTTTGGTTCCAAGTACAATTAGGTTGGCATAAAATCTATCCCATGTATTCGATAGGTACAACTTTGCAAATTTTCTAGCTTTTGTAGTTGAAGATTTGAACTATCATGACATGCTTGAGGTTGGTTGGGAATCTTACTAGTGCATACAAATTCTTGTGACAAATGAATGTGATGCTCGAGAATCAAACAATACTCTTGCTAAAACTGAGTTGACGAAAACATACCCGACTACATCTGGTGCTTCGGGCTATACGCATTCATGTGGAAGAGGCGACCGTTCTTGATTGTCTTGGGTTCCACAGGAAAATCTCACACTGGTTGAACACGCTGTTGTTGAGCTAGGGCATTCATAGGGGCATTGGCGGTCTTCTTGGGACACTCATTGGAGTAGTGACCCTTCCTCCACTCGAAACAAGTGATGCAGGACTTGTCCTTGGCGCAACCGATACCGCATTGCTGCCGATTAAGGGGCGTTGTTGTTGTGGCTCTTGGGAGAACGCAGTTGAAGTTGTTGGCGTTGCGGAGTTGTGATTGTTTCCTCCGGGCTTCACATTTCCTCCTTCTGATTGGGGTAGCTCGGGCGAGAATTTGGGGGTCGGTTGTTCCTTGGTGCATATCCTGGTGAGGGGTTGGGACGGTACTTCTGGTGACTGCTGGATCCAGACTGCTGCATCATACGATGCTTGCGGTTGTCATTTGCCTGGTTAATCTTCCCTTCCAATCTGAATGGCAGAGTCAACTAGCTCTTCAAGATCCTGGAAACGGATGTTGACGAGGATAGTCTGCATCTCATCATGTAGTCCGTTTAAGAATCTCTCCTTTTCCTTGGCCTCCGTGTTGATTTCATCCGGTGCATATCTGGCAAGTGACAGGAATTTGTCACGGTATTCTACTATAGTCAATCTTCCTTGCTTCAGTTCATGGAATTCATCTCTCATCCTGTTGACAAGACCTTGCGGCATGTGGGTGCGGCTGAACTTGACCTTGAATGCTTCCCAGGTCATCACCTGGCCATGGTTCATGTTGCGGACGCTATTCCACCAAGCTCTTGCATCTCCCGCCAGATAGTGAGTGGCGAAGAAATTTCTCATTCTCATCAACTCCTGCAACTTCTAGGTTGTTTTCCATGATGTAACCAGTCATCGACATCTAATGGGTTTTCAGATTGGTTGAAGATTGGGGATTGGTGTTACGAAATTTTGAGTTTAGATCCATGGTGATCCTGATTTCCATGTCCTTGGTTGTTGAGAGCCATTTGGGCGATCTGCTGCAATATTGCTAAGTTGAAGCTTGACGTTCGGCGCTTGCTTCACGGTCGCGATGAGATTACGCAAGATCTGCGACATCGGGTCTGCGATGAGCTCCCTCCTTGGTTTCCATGAGTCATCTGAAGATTGAGATAGATATAGGGGTAGAGGAAATTCTAAGGTTCATGGTTTTGGGTTTTCAAAGCTACAACTTTGAGTTAGACTCAGGTTTTCAACTAACTTCATTCTCATTCATGCAAGCAAGCACGATACAACACACACAACAAGCAAAGGGGAAAGCAGATGGTTTGAAGAACCATTACGCAAACTACGATACAATGAGATGATACATCTCATGCTACGATAGTGCTATAGTGCATCTACTCATCGTCAATGAAGTCGGTCTTCATCATCGATGTAAGTCCACGGCATCCTCTGCCGGAAAAGTCGTCATCGTTCTTTGAGGTAGGAATCCATATCTCCTGGATGTCTTCTCCTTCATCATCTTCTTCTTCCTTGGCAAGCTGAGCTTCTGCTCCTTGACGGTCTTCTCGGTCGGCCACCTTCTTGCAAAGGCAGGCGATGGTGCTATCCTTCTTTGCCTTTGGCGACAAAGAGGCTGGCGATCTTGGACGGCATGTGAAAATGCAGGCCTTACGGTGGCAATTGCAGTTACGATTGGCTAACTCTACGGCATTGTCCGATTCTTCTTTGTCGGTCATGAAGCAAGAAGTCAAGGTTCTCCACTTGGCGCCTCAACTCTGGGTGACTTGGCATCTCCATCGGCATTCCCATGAAGTCACGTCTTGCATAGTGGGCAAAGCGGGTTCCTTGAATCTTGTTGTGCGAGGGCACATAGACGTGCGAGAGCTTCATGCGTTGCCCTGGCTAATCCATCTAGCCAGTTGTTCTCTCTCACGGAGAACTGAATTCTCCCGGAAGTTGGTGCTTCAATGCTTCCTCGAAGATCTGTGGTGACTAGCCATTGTAGGTCTCCTCCTAGGGGTCCTGGAAGTTGAGCTCCAAGAAACTCCGGATGTGGGCGTCCCAGAATTGACGGTGAATCGGATCCCTCTTGAAGATCAGCTGACCTCCGTTTCCCAACTGGTAAAACTTGCTAAACTGAGTCTCCATCTACAAGAATTTAGGATTAGTGAAGTGATCAAGTGTGTCAAATTTTAAGTAGTAATGTAAGAATTTTGAGGAACATGTATTTTTGAGAAAGAATGAGTTCACAAGGGTAAGAGAGGAAATAGTTTTTCGTAAATACTCACTTTGGTTTTGAAGCTAAGTTTTTGGTTTGGACGTCCATTCTAACTAGGGTCTCCTATGGTTAGGATGGCTCTGATACCACAATGTCAACACCCGGATTTTTAATCCCAGATGCCCGTTATGCCATACCTCGCAATCCCAGGATTACCATTTTTGCGAGACATAACGGATTGGATATCACAGTACATCATCCATTACAAACCATACATAAGGATTTACACAAATAAGGATCTCATGATCCAGTCCTTAATACAACAAGCGTGAAATAAGCGATAGCGTGGCGGTGGGGTCCATCTTGAGGCACGCGACAAAGTGATGAAATGAGATAGTCCTAGTTATCATAGCCGTCCTGCTGACCATCATCTTGATAATCTCCTTCATAGTCTGGCCATGATAATAGCCAGGGACAAAGCCATGAGTACTCTTTAAGTACTCGCAAACTACTACTAGCAAGGGTTATAATTCTAAGTTAAAGTGCTGAAATGAAAGAATAACTATCAAGTTAAGTTTGAAACCTAAGCTGAGTTCTGAAGCAAGAAAAGATAAAGTAAAGTTCTAGAATCACTTAAGTTGGGAAGCTATTTTCATCTACACAACCCTGTTGTGGTCAAGTCAAGGCTCATCATTCATTTCAAGTTATTTAGAAAACATCTGACAACGAAACAGTATGGCCATTCCAACTGTCCATCACATGAATGACTATTGAATAGTTTGACACTCTGCAGAGGTGGTACACTTTCACCACAAGATTCGATACATCTGTCAGGGATAACCCTGAATCATCATACTTGGTATGCAGATAATCAAACGTAACCTTCCCTTTACACACCCTAGTACAAGCACCTCTCCTATGAGCATGGCCTCCCAACCATGACCATCAGTCATCTTGGGCACTGCATAGGTGGACAACATTGAGAGGTAGCCTCAGCTCAAACCTCTCCCGTGAGGGAACTAATACTAATGCATATAAATTTCCAGCTAAGCCTTACCCAATTCAGGTAATGTGGTTTATGCGTAAATTTGGAATGGTATCGCATCCGAATCCAACCATCAGTTTTATAAAAGGGTTAAGGCTCATGCCTCATCATTTTCATCATCATAAACCAATTGTGTTTCTCAACACATGTCAAAACATCTCAATAGAATGACTCATCATTCCAAGGTTTTCATAACTCATTTTCACCAAGTGTTCCCATCTAAAATGACTCAAGTTTGATCTATTCTAAAACACTAAGTTAAGAGTGTTCACTAAGGTGGAAGGGTGGGATCAATCTCATGCCATAGAATGACATCTAAGGGTTTCTAATTAGGTCAAGTTTTATACTCTTTATGTTACCTTCAAAATTAATTAAAGGACTTTGTGTAAACTAAGGGGGTGTGAGCAAAGTATGCTTAAGGCATCTTTACTAAACTATCTAGTTTTATTCTAGCTTACTACACTAGCTTACTAAAGCATGTTTGCAAGGGTTAGCTTGCCAATAATAGTTTTCCTTGGTTGGTGCAGTGGTTGAAGTTGTCTTCTTCTTCTTCTTCTTGGTAGAACTCCTCCTCCTCGAAGGCTTGGTCGGTACTAGCGTCTAGAAATACATAGGGAGTGCACAATCACCAAACAATACTTAACTTAGGCTAAGTAGTATTCTAAACCACACAATTGATGATCTATTATCATCCCAAACATCACAAGTTTTAATTCAATAGTTTCAACCTTTTTATTTTGGAAAAGTAATTTCTACTCATTGAAATAATAATTAAGATTTAATATTCACCACCAAAGTATGGGATCATGTGGACACATGTCCTCACCACATATTCTAACATGTGGGAATGAGATTTAAAGGTTGGATCAATAGTACTTTGGTTTAAGTTTATTATTTAATGATTTAAAGTGACTAGAAATGCCTATATAGCATTATTTTGGTACTAGTCCAAAGTCACTGCCTGTAAACCTTAATTATTACATATTTGGATATATATGATGAAATGTGATTTTTGAGAGTTGGAATCAACTCAAAAGCTAACTTGGTTGATTTTATAAAAATGTTTCAAGTTGCAAAAGCTTCTGTCTTCTTATTTTTATTAGGAGAAATCTATAACTCTAAATGAATTAAATCCAACGGGATTGGATAGAGCATTTCAATACCTTTCAGACAAAATTAGTTTCATGTAATTTGGATTTGTCAAACTCACAGAATTGAATTTTGAAACACTGGACAGAAACTATATTCTAACTAAAAAGAAAAATCCTAATTTGAATCTACGGGCTTGCTGAGGAAAGAAATGGGCACCCAGTGGCGCTGGCAACAGGCTCAGCTGAGGAGGTCCCACTGGTCGTGACACTTAAAACGCTAAAGTGCAGCGTGTGGTAGTGCGATTAGAGGCTAGATCTACGGTGAGGTCGTCATCGGCCAGACAGAGTCGCCGGTGAGCTCGAACCCTAGGGGCCGGTGGGGGTTTACTGGGGGCGTACCAGGGCTCCAGCAGGGTCGGTGATGCGGGCGAACAAAGTGGAAGACGACGGCGAGGTGAGGCGTGGTCGCAACGGAGCTTGGGGTGGCCGGAATCAACGGCACCCTTCTTCTCCAGAGGCGGCGGCTCCGGCTCCAATTACGGCGAGCTGCTGCTCCACTTGCTCCGGCGAGGGGTGGGTGAGGTTCAGAGAGGTGAGGGGAGTGGAATGGTGTGAGTCTTTGGTGCTGGGGAGTGCTCCTTTTATAGGCTCGACGGTGATACCGAGCGGGATGGGCGGTCGATGGTGGCGACATGGCTACAGCGAGCTAGTGGCATGGTTGGGGATGGCGATCGATGGGCGGTTCCCTGGCGGTGCTCTAGCGGTTCAATGCGGCCGTAGGGGCGGTGGTATGCGGTCGGGGTGAGGTGGCGCTCTGCGCGAAACTAGCTGTACACGGCGGCGGTGGCTGTGGGGCTTTAGGCGTGACGGAGGTGTCTGGGTGTTCTCTAGGTCGGCGCGGGCGTGGCGCGAGCTGGTGTCGGCGGCGGCTTGTGCTGGGACAGGGCACGCCTCTGCTGCGGCGTCGACATGGTTCGGTGGCACTGGCAGTTTCTCCTCGGTGGTCCAGCTGCTCTTGGCTCGAGCAAGGGATGAGAGAGAGGCGGTCGGCGTTGGCTACCTCCTAGACATGGCGAGGAAGGGGAGTGTCTGCTGCGGCGGTTGCAAGGTTGGCCGGCAAGGGTGGTGCTCGGCATGGCATGGCATTGCCACTAGGGTGTAGGGGATGGGCTGCAATTGGCATGGTTTGATCCACGGGGGACAGAGAGATTAAATGGAGATCAAATGGGGGCAAAACCCTGTTCCAAATAGTGAGCTAGGATTAGAGGTATGATTCTGCCTGCCAAGTGTTTGATGAAATGGCCACAAGAGAAAAAGTTTTGAATTTTGAGTTCAAATTTTTTGGGTGATCTCCACTATTGCTTGGTAGTCTCTGGTTGCAAGGGTTTTGAAAATGGAGCTCAAATACATGGTTTTTGAATTAGGGGTGATCTATGCATATGCATTAGATTCAATTTTGAACTGCCATTTAAAATAGTTTCCAGAATGTTTTTGGAAGATCAAAAGGTGGGCCTTGGTACCTCATTATGTGTATCCAGAATTTTTTCTGTTAAGAATTGAGTACTAGGAATAGCCAAAGTAGGCATGAGAGTTAAATTTGTCCAAATGACCATTTCCTTCATTTTAATTCTTTTTGATTTGATTTCTTTTAGGAAAAGTTTGGGAATGATGTAGATGATGTTTAAATCACCTAAGAAACATTTTAGAAGCAAAGGATCACACAATCATGGCAATTCAAAACAACTCCTATTTTAAATGCAGACATATATGAATGCTTTCATTTTAAATTTGGAAAAGTTTTTTTTGTTAACCCCATTTTTGGATGATTTGATCATGAAAACCTTGGATTGAAGTTTTGGGATGTTACACACAACTTAGTTCATTGCGGCATACTGTATGGGCTAGAGCCAGAACTTCGAAAACATTTCGAAAATGGTAATGCCTTTGATACCATGGGAGAATTGAAAATGATTTTCGATACCCATGCTTCCGTAGAGAGTTATAATGATACAGAAAAGTTCTTTAGCTGCATGATGGAGGAAAACAGCTCCGTCAGTGAGCACATACTCAAAATGTCTGGGTACGCCGATAAGCTTGTGTCCTTTGGAATAACGATTCCCATTGACTTGGGCATACATCGTGTTCTCCAATCTCTGCCACCTAGCTACAAGAGCTTCATGATGAACTATAATATGCAGGGCATGAAGAAGTCTCTTCCCGAGCTTCTGTCGATGCTTAAGACTACAGAAGTGGAGATTAGGAAAGAACATCAAGTGTTGATGATCAATAGGACCACCGGTTTCAAGAAGGACAAGAAAGGCAAGCACAAGGGAAAGAAGGGTGGCAAGTCTGTTGCCACGCCTGAAAAGAAACCCCGAGCTGGCCCTAAGTCTGACACCGAGTGCTACTATTGCAAGGGGACTGGCCATTGGAAGCGCAACTGCCCCAAGTATATGGCGGACAAGAAGTTCGCAAGGCAAACAAAGGTATATGTGATATACATGTTATTGATGTGTACTTGACTAGTACTCGCAGTAGCACCTGGGTATTTGATACGGGATCGGTTGCTAATATATGTAACTCGGTTCAGGGGCTGCGGAACAAGCGACAACTAGCAAGGGACGAGGTCTCGATGCAGGTCGGCAATGGATCAAGAATTGATGTGATCGCCGTCGGAACGCTGCCTCTCCATATGCCATCGGGATTAGTTATAAACCTAAATAATTGTTATTTGGTGCCTGCACTGAGCATGAACATTGTATCCGGATCGTGTTTGATGCAAAGTGGTTATTCATTTAAGTCTGAAAACAATGGTTGTTCGATTTATATGAATAATATCTTTTATGGTCATGCACCTATGTTGAATGGTTTATTTCTGTTGGATCTCGATAGTAGTATTACGCATATTCATAATGTTGATGCTAAAAGGATTAAACTTGATAATGATATATCTACATATATGTGGCACTGCCGTCTAGGTCATATTGGCGTTAAGCATGAAGAAACTCCATTCGATGGACTTTTGGAATCACTTGATTTTGAATCATTTGATACATGTGAGCCATGCCTTATGGGCAAGATGACTAGAACGCCGTTTTCGGTTCAATGGAGCAGGCGGATCTATTGGAAATCATACATCTTGATGTGTGTGGACCAATGAGTGTGTCGGCGCGAGGTGAATATCGTTATTTTGTTACTTTCACGGATGATTTGAGTAGATATGGGTATATCTATTTGATGAAACACAAGTCTGAAACTTTTGAAAAGTTCAAAGAATTTCAGAATGAAGTGGAAAATCATCATAACAGAAAGATCAAATTTCTACGGTCGGACCGTGGAGGAGAGTATCTTAGTTACAAGTTTATCACACATATGAAAGACTGTGGAATAGTATCACAACTCACGCCTGCCGGAACACCACAACGTAATGGTATGTCAGAACGTCGTAATCGTACTTTATTGGATATGGTTCGATCTATGATGTCTCTGACTGACTTGCCACTGTCATTTTGGGGTTATGCACTGGAAACTGCTACATTCACTTTAAATAGGGCACCATCTAAATCCGTTGAAAAGACACCGTATGAATTATGGTTTGGAAACAAACCTAAGCATCATTCTTAAAGTTTGGGGATGCGATGTTTATGTGAAGAAACTTCAACCGGATAAACTCGAACCCAAAGCGGAAAAATGCGTCTTCATAGGATACCCTAAGGAAATGATTGGGTATACCTTCTATCACAGATCCAAGGGCAAGGTCTTTGTTGCCAAGAATGGATCCTTTCTTGAGAAGGAGTTTCTTGCGAAAGGTGTGAGTAGTCGGAAGGTAGAACTCAAAGAGGTTATTGAACCTTCTCTTCATGAAATGGCGAGTAGCGCAGCTCCAGAAGTTGTTTCGGAGTTGACTTCACCTAATGAAGAGAGAGCTAATGATATTGATCATGAAACTCGAAGAGGACACTCTGAACCTCGCAGTCAAGCGGGACACGTGCAGCTCTGACTGTCGGCAATCCTGTTATGAATTTCATAATTGATGAAATAGATGACCCTGCGACATATGAAGAAGCGATGATGAGCCCGGATTCCAACAAATGGCTAGAAGCCATGAAATCCGAGATGGAATCCATGTACGAGAACCAAGTTTGGAACTTGGTGGACTTACCTCACGACCGAAAGGTCGTTGAGAATAAATGGATTTTCAAAAGAAAAACTGATGCTGATGGTAATGTGACCATCTATAAGGCTCGACTTGTCGCAAAGGGGTTTCGACAAATTCAAGGAGTTGACTACGATGAGACATTCTCTCCCGTAGCGATGCTTAAGTCGGTTAGGATTATGTTAGCAATTGCTGCATATTTCGATTATGAAATATGGCAGATGGATGTCAAAACTGCGTTCCTCAATGGTAAGATTGAAGAAGAGTTGTATATGATACAACCTAAGGGTTTTGTCGATCCTAAGGATGCTAATAAGGTGTGCAAACTTCAGCGATCCATCTATGGACTGAAGCAAGCATCACGAAGTTGGAATCTCCGCTTTGATGAGGTGATCAAAGAGTTTGGATTTGTCCAAACTTATGGAGAGGCTTGTATTTACAAGAAAGTGAGTGGGAACAATGTGACATTTCTGATATTATATGTGGATGACATATTATTGATTGGAAATGATTTAGATCTTTTAAACAGTGTTAAAAGTTATCTAAACAGCAAATTTTCGATGAAGGACCCTGGTGAAGCTTCATATATATTAGGCATTAAAATCTATAGAGATAGATCAAGACGCCTAATTGGGCTATCGCAGAGTACATACCTTGATAAGATATTAAAGAAGTTTAATATGGAGAAGTAAGAAGGGTTCTTACCTATGTTGCAAGGCAAGACATTGAGTAAGACTCAAATTCCGGCTCTGGCGGAAGAAAGAGATAATGGATAAGATCCCTATGCCTCAGCCATAGGCTCTATAATGTATGCCATGCTATGTACAAGACCGGATGTGGCACATGCTATTAGTTTGACTAGTAGGTACCAATCGATCCAGTTGAACACTAGATAGCGGTCAAGAATATCCTTAAGTACTTGAGAAGAACTAATGATATGTTTCTTGTATACGGAGGTGAAGAAGAGCTAGTCGCTAAGTGTTATGTCGATGCTAGCTTTGACACTGATCCGGATGACTCTAAGTCTCAATCTGGATACGTATTTCTCTTGAGCAGACGGCAGTTAGTTGGAGGAGCTCCAAACAACCTGTGGTGGCTGGATCAACAACGGAGGCGGAATATGTTGTGCTTGAAGCGGCGAAGCGGTTTGGATGAAGGAGTTCATACGGAACTGGGTGTGGTTCCCAGTCGTTGGACCCGATGGTGATCTATTGTGACAACAATGGAGCCATAATAGCAAGGAACCAAGGTCTCACAAGAATTCCAAGCATATTAAGCGCCGGTTTGACTCCATCCGCGAGCATGTCAAGGATGGAGATATAAAGATTTGTAAAGTGCACACGGACCTGAATGTAGAAGATCCGTTGACTAAAGTACTCCCTAGGGCAAAACATGATCAACACCAGAACTCCATGGGTGTTAGATTTATCACTATGTGAACTAGATTATTGTCTCTAGTGCAAGTGGGAGACTAAAGAAAATATGCCCTGAGAGGCAATAATAAAGTTGTTATTATGTATTCCTTGTATATGATAGATGTTTATTTTGCATGCTATAATTGTATTGATAGGAAACATCAATACATGTGTGTTTAATAAACAAAAAGGGTTCCTAGTCATGCCTCTCTTATACACTAGCTTGTTGATTAACATGATGATCAAGGTTTCCTGATCATGGACATTGGATGTTGTTAATAACAAGGTCACACCATTGGTGGAATGATGTGATGAACATTCATCCGAAGTATAGCATTACGATCAAGTCATTATGTTTATATTGCTATAACATCATACGAAGTAATCTTTATCCTTAAACCATGAGATCATGTTAATTGCTAACACCAAGAGTATCTTGATAACATCAAGCGTCACACCGTAACAGGTGACTATAAAGATGGGTTGATTACTACGAAGGTGTTATGTTGAGGCTCATGGATCAAGAGTGGAATTTTTCAATCCAGATGACGGATAGATATACTCTAGGCCCTCTCGGTGATATCACATTAGGATAGCTTGCAAGCAAGTGATGTGATCACTAGAATGTTATATCACGAGCGAGAAAAGAGTGCATGTCGGTAACGAGATCAAACTAGGTATGGAGATACCGATGATCGAATCTCGGACATGTAATATATCAAGAGACAAAGGGATTTAGTTACAAGCGTTAAAGGTTCTCACGATCACAGGAGTCATCATTGAATGTGTAGGAGTCGATGGATCTCGAGTCCATTGCTGATTATTGATCGGAGAAGGGTCTCGATCATGTACGCATTATTCACGAACCGTAGGGTGGCACACTTAAGAGTTACGGACACCATTTTGGAGCACATATGTTTGAACGAAAAGAATTGCAAAGCGCAGGAATTGTTTCAATAGAAACCGAAATTGTTTGGTGAAATTGCGGAAGGTGTTTGCATGTGATATTGAAATATTGCAAGGGGCTATATGTGAATGTTTGTTAATTAAAGTAATTAACAAAATTCTGAATAAATTTAATAAAATAGTTTTATTAAATGAGAGAGCATTAAATTTGGAGAAACTTAATGCATTTAAAGTGGAGATTTTAAAAGGGAATGTGAAGAGGCATTTTAATGTGGAGGAGTTACCACCACATGAATGGGGGAGGTGAGGGGTCACCCCCCCATGCGCTGGCCATGGAGAGAGGGGGCACCCCCCTCCTCCTATAAAAGGCCACCCATTCCTTCCTTCATCCACACACCTCCTTGTGAAGGATCTCTCTCCCCCTCTAGAATTATTCCCCCATGGTCTCGGATTAGCGAGATACATGTTCCCGGTGGCATTTCGTTTGGAAGGAGTTCTTTGCTTCATTTGGATCGCTGGAGCGAGGAGGTGGAGGTTGTCCGGTGGCTTGAACGTGTGTGCGAGTGCGGATGCGCTGCTGAGTTGCGACGCTCGGACTGCCTCACGATCTTGAGATCGGCAAGTGTACGACTACATCAACCACGAGTTCCTACTCGTTAACAAAACTCGTTGTCTTCGAGGGTAAGTTCTCCATGGATGTATAACCACCCGTTTTCTTTGTACCTAGTAGATAGATCTTGGCGTGTAGTTCACACCGTAGGATTTTTTTTGTTTTCTATGCTGCAGACCCAACAATTCTTAACCTCATCGGAAGCATCCTCTGCAGGTGGGTCACCTAGCGGTGCATCGAGCACATAGGTCAACTGACCAGCACTGAGGACAATCCTCAATCCACAAAACCAGTCCATGAAGTTGCTTCCATTGTTTTCAGCTTTTCTTTCTCTAGGAACGCATTAAAGTTGATGGAGGGGTTGCCATGATCTACAACATATTTGCAAAGAGTTTAGACTAAGTCTATGACAAATGGAGTTCAAATTTAATTCTTAAATTAACTATCTGAACTCCCACTCAAAACAACATCCCTCACGTTGTCTTAGTGATTACATGAACCAAATCCACTACACCAAGTCCGATCTTCACGAGAGAAGATGTAGCTTCAAAGGCGAACAATCAACATGTTCATCATATCATTCATATGACTCATGCTTTAACTTTCGATATACCGTGTTCTGAGACCATGTCTGTACATGCTAGTCTCGTCAAGATTAACCTTAGTATCCGCATGTGCAAATCTGGCTTGCACCCATTGTATGCACACGCAGAATCTATAACACCCGATCATCACGAGATGCTTCGAAACAACGAGTCTTAGCAACAGTGCCTACTAAGGATGAACACTTTATTACTTGAGATTTTTTAGTGAGAGGGATCATTTTATAATGCTACCGTCCCGATCTAAGCAATACAAGATGCAAAAAGGATTAACATCACATGCGATTCATAATATGTGACATGATATGGCCTTTCTTCTTGTGCCTTTGATCTCCATCTCCAAAGCATGGAAATGATCTCCAGCATCACCAACGTGGCGTCAAGGTCAATGGCGCTGCTTCATGGTTGTGCATCACTTAACAGCAGCTATTAAAAATACTTGGAATAAATCTATTACATGATGAATAGACACGCAGGTCTTAACAAAATAAAGACAACCATTAGGCTCCTGTCGGTTGCCATATTACAATAAGGATCATTGCATACATCAAATATATTCACAATCACATCATGGCCATATCACATCACATGCCCCTGCAAAAACAAGTTAGACGCCTCTAATTTTCTTTGCATGTTTTATGTGGTTTGGGGCTTTCGTATAAGAACGATCTTACCTACGAACAAGAACCACAATGTTGATACAAGTGTTGTCAGATGCTAATTGTAAATTGAATCTTAACTATGGTGGGAGAGACAGACACCCACAAAGCCACTTGTGCAATGCAAGTTGCATGTCAAGCGTGGAGCAAGTCTCATGTGCGAGGACATGTAAGGTTAGCCTGAGCCGCTTCATCCCACCACCCCGCAAGATGCAAAGTACACGTCAAGACAACGACAACAAAAGAATCAACGCCCACAAAATCATTTTGTTCTACTCGTGCAACAGATCTACGCATAGACACGGCTCTGATACTACTGATGGGTTCATAGCAGGTAAAACAAAGAAATCTACCGCAAGAACGAACAAAACCAAGATCTAATCTATGGAAAAGCCAAGATCTAATCTATGAGATATGTGCAACGAGATAGATCTGTACTAACCCTTGTAGATCCAAAGCCTTGTTCGAGATCAGATCTCGTGGTTGATGTAGAAAATCACTTGCCGATCTAAAGATCGAGTAGATGATCCTTCTAGCGCCGTGTTTCGGCAGCGCTTCCGCACTCGGTCACATGTACGGAGTCGATGAAGACGATTCTCTCCCCGTTCCAGCAGGCAGCGGAGGTAGTAGATCTCCACGGAATCCTAGCAGAACGACATCGTGGTGGTGGTGATGGTGGAGAATTCCTACAAGGCTTTGCCTAAGCCGCATCAGGAGGAAGGAGGAGGGAGTGGCGGCTAGGGTTTGGGTGGAGGGGGCAAGGGGGGAGGCACCCCCACCCCTCTTTATGTAGAGGGGGTGTGGCCTAGGGTTCCAACCCCTTGGCTCACCTCCTAGGGCCGGCGCACAAGGGGAGGGGGAAGGTTTCCTTCCCCCAAGTCTTATCCCCTATAATCTAGGGAATTATGTTTATCTCTTCGTAGAACCTTCTAGAACATTGTGAAACCTTCTAGAAGCTCCAAACAAAACTCCGGAACTTTTCCGAACCCCAGAAAACGACTTGTGTTATATGAATCTTATTCTCCGGACCATTCCGGATCTCCTCGTGATGTCCTGGATCCAATACGAGACTCCGAACAACATTTGGTCTCCAACTCATATTCCATATCTACCTAAACAACATTGAACCTTAAGTGTGTTGATGTCTACGCACTTCTATTCTTGTAGATAGTTGTTGGGCCTCCAAGTGCAGAGGTTTGTAGAACAACAACAAGTTTTCCCTTAAGTGGATTACCCAAAGTTTATCGAACTCAGGGAGGAAGTGGTCAAAGGTATCCCCTCTCAAGCAACCCTGCAATCAAGATACAAGAAGTCTCTTGTGCCCCAACACACCCAATACACTTGTTAAGTGTATAGGTGCACTAGTTCGGCGAAGAGATAGTAAAATACAAGTGGTATGGATAATTATAAGTGGTAATCGTGATAGAAAATAGCTTGATGGCATGGAAAAGACTAAAGTAAAACTGAAATAAAGATAGAAGCAAGCAAACATGTAATAGATCTAATAGCAAACAGTGTTTCAGTGCTTAGAAACAAGGCCTATGGATCATACTTTCACTAGTGAACACTCTCATATAAATATATTCTTCTTTATGATACTACGCTGAACTACTCTCCGGTTGGACACTCTAATCCATGGTAGGGCTATAACAGCACACCTCAAAGTTCATCTTTCCCATCTAGATAACCCCACACTGTCACCTTGAGCACTAGATGTTTCAAACAAACACCACAATTTCATAAAGATATCCAACTCCAAATATAACTCATAACAAGTATTTGAAATCTCTAGCCTAAGTGCCACCATGGTTGCACACTGTCAACTTCACACACATGGGGAGATCAGAGATCTATTAAAGCACTTCAGTAGCAAGGTAGATCTATAGATTACAAGCTCATGATCTCAATAAGATCATGCATATAGAGAGAGATGAACACATAGCTACCGGTAGAACCCTTAGCCTCGAGAGAGAACTACTCCCTCCTCATCATGGGAATCAACAATGGTGATGGAGATGGTGGTGGAGATTGATGGAGATGGCTCCGGGGGCACTTCCCCATCCCGGAAGGGTGCCGGAACAGAGACTTTCTGTCCCCCGAATCTCCCCTTTGGTGGCGGCGGTGCTGCGGAACTTTTCGTGGCTGGAGGCTTGATGATTTAGGGTTTTGCATCGGGAGGCATCTTATAGGCAAAGAGGCAAGGTCGGTGGGCAGCCAGGGGGCCTACACCAAGCCCTGGCGCGGCCTAGGGGGACCCGTGCCTAGGGGTGGTTTGGCCACCCTGTGCCCCCCCTTCGTCTCTCCTTCTGACTCTGTGAATCTTCCAGGAAAATAACGACTTTGGCTTTTGTCCAGTCCAATTCCGAGAATATTCATTTTTGACTTTCTGGAACCAAAAACAGCAGAAAACAGGCAACTGGCACTGTGGCTCTTGTTAATAGGTTAGTCCAAGAAATCATATGAAAAATACTCCAAAGTGTGGACAAAACATAAGAAAGTAGATAAAACCAAGCATGGAACATCAAAAATTATGGATTCGTTAGCAACACAGTGACTAATATAGGCATTTTAGTGAATGGGCCACAAGTGAGTGGTGCCCACTTTCACTCCATATATAATCTAGGGTGCAGGTGCTTAGAGCACACGCTTAGGTCAATCCATGCGTTGGAAACCCTAGCTCCATTTCAGTCCAGCCACCATACCGGACCTAGCAGTCCACCGCCAGTGCTCCTCCTCGTACGTGTGGATACTGACGGAGGTGTTGTACACTTAGCACTTCGACGATCGGATCATGAGGGCTGCACTGCATCAAGTGACGTGCTTCATCGATTTCGCAACTGCGCGTCTAGTGGTAATTCTCGTGGCCTACTACCTCAGCTTGATCTTGGGATCACCGATAGGGGGAAAAGTTTTGTTTATCTCTACGTGGTCCAACAATGTCCATCTTCGCTCACTTCTGTGAGGGATCCTTGGGTGGTCCCCTGTCGGTACCCTATTTTGCCACTTATTCTGCACGTGAGTGAATGGCAGGAAGCCCCTCAGTGGTGACATCAACTTCCGCCTCCGAAACAACATGAGCTCTAAGTATCTGAAGGGGACTTAAAGTCTCATTAGGAGGACTAGAGAGATTGCTTGTGCTACATCACCGTTAGTGGCGACGTGCATCCTTACCTTGCCGATTAGATGACCCATGCTTCCCGGAACATTGACTAAGGGAAAGTCGTTCCCTTGGATGGGTAATTTCTCCCCTTCATGAGGCGCGTAAGGTTCTTCCGCAAGCAAGGTCTGATGGTCAATCTGGTGGCGGCGAAATTCCTCATGTTGCGCATAGCTCCACTACAATAGAGATCTCACTAAGCCTCGTGGTACACTGGCCCCGATGACCCGATCCACCTATACACTAGGAAAATCCATAACTACAACGCCACCAAGGTGGAGGGACTGCTTCACCAGCTTTGTAGGGACAAGGGCACATGAATCCTTGTGGCGACGGTACTCTAGCCATGGAAGGACTCTTAGAGGGAGAAAATTCTAGCGTGGATGCCCCATTCAATGCTCATGGGCCAATCATGGTGGTTGATGTCGCGCCTCCAGCGTCGGGTTCATCTTCTAGCATCCTTGTGGCCTCATCAAGCAGATCTGATGAACAAGCAAGCTCCTCCCAGTCTTCACGGAGGAGCGATGATGACAAGGAGGAAGAATCCCCTCCTGCCACGTTTGATGATGAAGATGAAGGGGAGGAAGGAATATACTGCCATCCCCATCGCCTACCCTAATCACCACCTCCTGCAAACGTTTGTGTTCTCTAGCACAAGACGTGGCCCATATGCAGTCTCCTGTCTGTGAAGATGTAGATGCTGGATACTCGGTACCGGAGCCTTCTTCTGTGCATGATTCTCCTCCCTGGGTGCTGGACCTCGGGGCGGGAGCCTGTTGAGATCGAGAACCTTTTCGATAAGGCATGGCGCCTAAATGCCAAAACCATGGAGCTGTAAGTTCCTTTTTCTTGAATCTTCTTGTTCAATTTGATCATTCTCTTCTGTCTTCTAAGTTAGTTCTTTCTTTCTTTGTCCAGCAGCGTGGACCTTGAAGCTCCTGCCAAGAGTCTGCCGAGAGACCTCTTAGGGAAGCATAGGGGATTTGGCGGCACCATGCCCCTGATAGACTTCCTGGTGGGTGCCCTTGGCATCAGCACCATGTTGGTAGGTATTTCTTTTCTGTTCTTCTTCTAGAATGTTTCTCCTTTCTAGCATAGAGAGCCTCAAAAGTTCTGGATCCCTCACCCTCGCGCTTGAGCCAGGGAGACGCTAGTAGCCAGTTGAGGAACTAGCCATCATGACCTCCTCGCATCGTGGTGCGGAGAGCGCGCTGCCGGCTACAGGTGGCGGCTCGACGAAGGAGGTGATCTCCTGGGGAAACACTCTAGAACGGTGGCGACATAGACAGCCAGATCCCCGAACATCAGGATGGTGCAGTTGGCTAGGAAGGTGGTGCCGACGAAGCACAAGGCATTGTCGATGACGTAGTCGAAGTTGCCCAAAGTGAGCACGACGCTGGAGTCCACACACTCACTAGTAGAGGTGCAGGGTCCCGTGCGGAACATGACTCTAGTTGTAGCCATCTTGCCCCATGATGGGCGCCAACTATCATAGTTCTGGTTACGGTAGTGCCTAAGAAGGCTAGATATAGGGTGGGAGCAAATCTAGCGACCAGCACAACGACCGCACACAAGATTAGGCATGATCCAGTGTAGCGAGACACAATAAGTACCCACATTCGAAGCCCTCTGTATGAGAGGTAACACTCCTACTGCCGATCTGACTATCTGGATGATGAACACAAGAGCTATAAGTGCTCCTCGAGCTATATGCATATCAATAATCTAATAGAGTCCAACCCTCACTCAGGAGGCACCGTTGCCCCATATAAAGGGTTAGGGCAATGGTCACATGCATGGATGGTTGGTGGGTCGCACAGGTGGGCCCTAGCCGGCTAGTGATCTATAGTACTACGCATCAGAGATCGTGTCTACAATACCAGCCGTATGAGCATAGTGTATGCCATCTTCATTTTTACCATGTCATCGGGAAGTGCGCGCCATGCCTAGATACAACCTTTGGGCACACTAGTCTGGCTGTTATCCTCCAGCCAGAAAGTGCTACTTGTCCTTCTTGCCTACCAGTCCGGCTGCGCCGAGGTAGTTGGCCCAGTGCCTCCTGGCCATTTTGCTCCTTCTGCATCGATCTTACGCCCGACTTGGTCACTCTAGCTGGCCTCTGTAGTTCTCATTGCCTAGGTTTGCCTAGCCGGACGGACACAACCTTTCCGTCTAGGCTACCTGGGGGTGATCCCCCCGACACTATCCCCCGAGCGCGCGCTGACTTCACCTTCTAGGGAAATTTGCGCGGGCTTACCGAAAATTCTGAACTCACATCTGGCTGGATATGAACGGTCCTAAACGGTTAGTCCGCCCGACGACATCGGTGCTGACGTCACCTATGGTTTGGCATCATTATTTCGATGCACATGGGCATGTCCCTTCGCCTTCCTCCTCGATAACCACCCCAGGATCTTATGTGTCTTAACTGTCAGCGCATGGGATTGATACAACATGGCATAGCGGGGCATGGTTGGGCGGTTGCCACATGACGCTTGGGATGGTTACGCTCCCCTGCTGTTAAATAGCGTCTAGAGCGTCGGCCTCCCACATGCGCCCCCACTTCTCGCCTCGCCTCTCCACACTCTCCCTGCCTCCGCTGATCTCGCTCTTCCTCTTCCAGCACTTCGCCACCCTGCCCGAATCTGGTCGCTGGCGAGCGACTGGAAACCACGTGCCACTTCCCACCATGGCCACAGACAAGATGGCCAGCGAGCACGGTGGCTGGTGCGGATCCACAGTCACAGTACACCAGATCCGGAAGTACCACCGCTCCAGCGTCCTCCTGCTGTAGGACATGGTCGAGGTGCAGCTCGCCCCGGCGGACGAGGTGGTGCTAAACCCCGAGGACGGCAAGTAGGTTGTCTTCCTCTCACATCTGGCTTGCGGGCTCGCCCTCCATGTTCATCCCTTTGTTATCACCTTCTTTGCTTTCTATGACGTCCGACTACACCAACTCGGTGCCAATGCAATCGGTGTCCTTGTGCACTTTGTCACCGTCTACGAATCCTACCTCGGGATCTAGCAGGATCCCGGGCTCTTTTGCCGGTTGTTCTACATGCGGGTGTAGACGAAGTGGCCTAGAGGACCGCTATTGACCTTTGGTGGCGCTTCCATATACTCTCGGCCATAGACGGCTATCCCAAGTTTCTCCTCCATGACACGGTAAAGCTCTGGCAGCGGTCATACTTCTATATGAAGAACCTGACTGTCGAGGACTAGATCAACCTCTCAGCATTCTCCGACGTCTAGTCCAGCTAGAAGGACTAGAATCTTAAGATCTTTGGCTCTAAGGACGAGAGTGACTCAATGCTGGTCCGGGTGAGGGACCTCATCACAGCCGTCTTGACCGGCTTGGACATGACCCTTAGCTGGATGTCCTGGCTAATGATGCTGCTCCAGCAACATGCACACAATATGTGCTTCTACTCTAGCCGGCTAGACCCCACCAGGCTCTCCCGACACGACCCCTAGCTCGCTAATCTTCAGGAATGGCTCTGGACCATTTGCAAGGAGAAGATAAAGGATGGATAGTCCTTCGGGGTGGTGCCCTACTATCGTGTGAACCATGCCCACCGGGTAGGTCTCTTTGACTTGATTCCATTCCGACTTGGTTAAACTTGCTTATCTCCCGTCTTACTTTCATGATCCGGTACAGATGTTACCTTGCATCCTCCAGGAGGAGGGTGAGAGCGTGAAGGCGACCACTCGACCCCGACCTGCCCGAGCCAGGTCGGTCAGCCGATGAGGAGTACGACGGCGAGGGTTACGCGCTCCCCATCCGGGGGATGACCCGCACTCAGATGTGTGCGATGAAGAGGAGGGCGAGGTCCCTCCGGCTCCTAAAGTTGGCAAGCGGTGATTGATACCTTCGATCTGGATTCATGGATGTAGTATAATAGCTTTTTTCCTAGAAGACCTAGGTTTAATCAAACCTTGGAAAGCACTGCTAAAACGTAATAAGAAAGGACACGTCTACAAGACTTTGTTTGTTCGTTTTACCTTAGTTGGCCAGACCAATCTAGTTTACTTTATAACGGGTTTGAATCAATGGATGGAGATAGGCCAGGGTTAAAGATCCACCTGCAGCTGCACATCAAATGGGATGAAAGATAATAATAATCATAGTCATGTATAGTGTTTGTATTGAGATAATCTTTTGTGGGCAACACATCCTAATATTCTAGAGCCCCCATGATGCAGCGGGCACATAAATAGACTTTTAATCCAACCGAGAACACACCAAAGCCACGGGTTACAAACGATTATTAAGTGTAAACACATATTAAAGCTTTAAGTGGTGATGTTCTTGTTAATCCCGAATGGGGCGCTAAGTGAAGACCGTACTCCCGTTTATGTCACTAAGCTACCTATGAGACCGCTGCTAGCCAAGTATCTCACCTAAAGCATTTATCAATCTATGGGATCTTGGGTACCTACAAGTCCACAGGTCGAGGCGAGAGACGAGGAAACAAAAGATACAAATCATGAATCGAAACAAAATACAATTCTCCCATGATCTAGATGCACATAATTGCTGCGAGGTTTCTCTCCAAACCGCAGCCCGTGAGGACTACTCACTCATAACAAATAGATCGGAGATAGAAAACATCATGCAAATACTTAGATTGAAATCAAATATTCTTACAATGGTCACCAAATCACAAGGAGATCTAAAAGTACAAAGCAATGGCTAGTGGAGGGATGGATGGTGGAAGTGATGAACAATGGATGAACAATGGTGTGGATCTCTTTTGGGGGTGTTGTGATGTAATCTGAGAATGGTGGCACTATGGCCTGTGGCTGGAGCCTCAACATATATAGGCATCTTCAGCAAAGTTTTAGCGTTTGATGAGACGAAGTCATCGCCACCTAGTACGGGTGGGCGGTATGGGCAGACCGTGCCCGTACCTGTGGTCGTTATGCCCTGGTTGGCTTCTCCAATTACTTGGCCGTGTGTACTTCCTCAAAATCCTTCATTATGACTCCTTATTTTGCCTTAAAAGAAGTGATTTCTTGCACAGATAAATCAAAGAAGGGATTTGCATATCTTTGCAATTATTAGTCATTAGTAGCAAGGTTGAGAGTTTATTTGGCAATTGCTTGAAAAAAACCACACTTAAACACAGTGGGACATGGCAAAAATGGGAGCCATCAACTTCCCCAAATCTCAAACCTTGATCATCCTTGAGTAAGAAGAACCAAAAGAACTATAAGGAATTCAACGTTTAAACTTGAAACAACGATAATAAGAGTTCACTTACAGTAGGTAGTCGTATGTGCCTAACACTTCATTTATTTGCAAAGCTTATCAAAGTTAGAGAGATGACAAGAATACTATACAAGCTTTAGTAAGTCAAGATAATCAAATTAAAGTTTAATATAAGTAGAAATAACTAGAAGTGTAGTAATCAATCCAATTCTCCTAATTAACTCTGAGCTTGCCAAGGGACACTAAGATGTTTAAATAGCATAATTGAGTAAGATAGTTTTATGTCCTAAGTAGTATAACAATGAAGTGTCTTATTTACACCCACATCAATAGATCAAGTCAATCTAAAACACTTCAAATCAAATCATTGTATTCCAAGAAAAATTCGTAAAGTAGTAATGAGACCATGCCAAGTACTTGTTATGTGGATCCTCATAGATATCTTTTTTCTTTCTTTCCTTTTCATCTCATTTTTTTAAGGATTGCCATTTGTTTCTTTTTGCTAGTATTTGCACAACCTTTGAGATTACCAATACTTTTGCCCATACATTGACATGGATGCCAATCATGTCATCAATTGATAGCCGAAATCCGGGGTTATACCATAGATTGTTCAAAAGCTAGCGGAGTTGTTGGCATCCCAAAGGTGTGCGTCAGAGACATAGAACAAAGTTGTCTCGCATCTTTTTCTCCTTCTTTTGAGCTAGAACCGTGGTTTGATCCACAAGGTTAGCTTTGGCATGCATCACAATTACCACTAGACTTTATTTTAATCAAACAATTCCTTTCATGAGTGTTGTCGAGACTATCAAAATATCTATGGGGTTAAGTATAATCAAGGGTATACTCTCAAGACAATCATTCATCAAACAAGTTGTAAATTTCAAACTTTTTCTTGTTGTACTTGTTTGGCATTATTATTTTCAAAGCAAGACTCGGTTAACTAAAATAACTAGAGAAAGAGCTTCAACAACTAATCATCATACTAATAAAAAGCCTTACTCTAACCATATTAAATTACTTCCCACTAGCATGCATCTTAGCAAATCAACCAACTAAGATAAACAACTCAAACTTCATAAGTGGGAGACATAGGACATACCTCTTATAAGTAAATTTATGATCCTCTTCCTTATAGGGATGTTTTCCTTCAAAACTCAAACACGATTACTCCCGAAATGATATTAAAGCAAAGAGGCAAAGTGTAGCACCCCGGTAAAACCACTACTAGAAAATCGCTTGATGTTTCTGTTTTGTGCATCATCGTGACCGCATGCTCATGTCATCATGCCACATTGCATTTGAGCATCATCATGACTGCATGCATATTTGCCTAAAACTATTTTGCTAAAAACCCTATTTTGTTTCCTACATTAATCCCGTCCCCTTTATTTCAAATTATAAAACCCCGGCCTCTCTGGATATTTTTCTTTTGTCTAAAAATTATTTGCAAACGTGTTTTAAAATAAAATAAATAAACAAAAGTATTTTTTTAGGGGAGGCAGCCGGCCAGGCCCAACCGGCCACCTACTACCCATCCTAAACCAAACCCTATCCTATCCAGACCCTCACACCTAATCCTCGGCCGCCGCCACCCACACCTGTCGCGCTACACATACCGCACGCAGCAGCCGTGTAACCCACAAGACGCGACATCAGACACAAGCACGCACGTGCGCACGAGTCAACACACTCCCGCACGAACCGCCCTGCTGCCATGCGCCCAGCCCCACCAAGCGGACCCTCCCCACCGACCACATCCTCACCATCCCCTCGCTCCCTCGATCTCCCTGGCTCCGCGATTCATCGCTGCCGCCAGATCCCCAGGACGCGCCGCCATGCTCGCCTCCCTCGATCTCGTTTCCCTGCCGAGCTTGCCCTCACCTGCTCGCCGCTGCCTCCGTCGATGGGCCCCACGTGCGACCACCTTGTCCCGCGCCCGTGATCGCAGTTGCATCCTGAGCCGCCGCCGCCCTCCATGCTCCTCCAGCCGCGGCCGTGACCACCGCCGCCAGCGGCCCCTCTTGGCCGCGCCTTCCTCGCCAGTCGTCGTCCTGCGTGCGGACCTCGTCGCCTGCCCGAGGTCGATGCGTCGTCATCGCGCCGTCGACCCGTTGCCACCGTGTGCCTGCTGAAGACCCCGCGCCCTGGTGCTGCTCGCTCCCGTGGGCGTCTCCATGTCCTTGTCCCTGTTCAAGTCCGTCTCCGTGCAAAGCTCGACCACCGCTGCACGTCTTCGAGCTTGCCGGCGCCCTGCGCGAGGCCGCCTCATAGAGCCGCCACCACCGCCGCTTGGATCCCGCTGGCCTGCCCGCACGCATCGCGGCCTCGTCCTCCCGACCTTGCTCCATGTTGCCGGCCGCATGGTCCCTCGACCAGGAGCCGAAGCTCCTTCGTTTTTCGTTTTCCCCGATTGGTGTTCCCTGCAGGAAGGAACCAATTCCCACAACCGTGTCATCGGCTTCTATTCCTTCGTCTCCGCAAAGCCAGTAAAGTCACTCTGCTTTCCTGTTTAGCGGCAACCAGTAGCATCTTGAACTGCGCCTGCTGCCACCAATCGGTGATGTATGGTCTCACTAACGATTATGCCCTTGACCACCACCAGGTGTTCGATAAAACTCTCGCAAGAGCATTGTCATCAATTTCGTCTGCCTGACATTAGTGATCCCGATCTACTCATGATGTCTACTTCTACAACTACTTCGGCTTTTGCCACTCTGGTAACATCAAGATCGACAACAACCATGATGTATCCTGCAAGCCTTCGGTCCTAGACCAAGTTCTCCACCAACCTCGAAGCCAGAACCAAGTACATCTTCGATAATTAAAGCGGAAACTACCAAGATCCCTGAAGACCGATCCCGCCGAGCCCGATCCCGTCGATCCCGAACCCCAAGACCTTCGGAACCGAGATGTATGACCCTATCCGAGACCCCCTATTTTTATAATATATGATACCTATCTTCTTGCATATTAAATTGTTCATGTCGCATACATATTTTGTGGTTTGGGAGCATTATGTCGATTCACCTCATAATTAAATATGGAGACCATATGTGGGCTTTTCTAGTCTTATATTGGCTCCATTTAAATTTGTGTAGCGAACCGATGCCATGTTTTTCCTTGTTAATTCAACATTTAAATTGTGGGGTATCTATACAACATGAACCAGCTAATTAATTGTCGAGACGCCGGTTCCGCTTAATTTTGTCTAGTAGCATTGCATCTTTGCCATGTCATACATCATACATGCATCATGCCCGATCTTCTGCCGTAGTATTAAATAGTGCATTCGGTGATTCTTTTAGTGCTTTGGTTCTTCGCGGATTAGGACGTTGAGTGGATGCGAGTATCGACAAGTTCTTCGGATAATGTATCTTAGGCTATGTTTTCCCAGGCAAGCAATCTCCCCTTTCTACCTATTTTGCATTTATAGTCTTTATTTCCTCCTGTTGATCTATTGCTATCCGTGTTGTGATGCTTTAGTTTCCGTGCACCCTTTATATTCCATGCAGCCTCTATATTGCCTAGGACACATCCTATTGCCTATTGTTTGCGAGTCGTAGTTGCTTGCTCTGGTGCTGCTTCGTGTTGTTGTCGCTCCATCGTTGTTGGAAGGTTGGCACGTGTTTAATGATGGAGAGGATCATGACTTTAAATACAACTATTAAATTGATGGGAATAGATATAACTAATACAGAGGCATCAATGGGCAATATATGTTATTTGGTTCTTCCACGCTCACTTGTGTCCCGTAGGCCCCGAGTACTTGATACCTGTTCCTTGACTATTGCACTATCCGCATGTGGGACCATGAATCCCCTTAGCCAGAGCTTGATTCATTTCTTATTTCTTGGGCCACAAACTAGTTTGGGGCTTTATTACTATCATATACTTATGCCATGCTTTACTTCTTTATTTAAGATTGTGCGTGGAGCACTTGTACTGTTTTGGATCGTTCCACGTTTTTGTGGTATCGACAAGCCCAGTCACACTTTCGGGTTCCTAGTCGTTTATAGCCGTCGTCACAAACCCCGGGTCTGTTCCGGATCCGGCCAACTTTGTTGCGGGTAGCTTAGTGGGGTGCCCCCCTGAAACCTTTTATGAATCTTGTGATTGCTTTTTCGTGAAAGCCTCGTTGGGTTTTGATTTGGTTTTTCCAAGGTTGATCGTGCGTGTGTTGCTATTTGTGCACCCCTGCAGGGTAAATCTTTCTGAAAGCCGTGTCCGCGGTTATGGATGACTTGGAGCACAGTATCTCGATCATAGACAAGCATAACTAAAGTAGTGCTATAAATATGACTTAATATGTGACTAGTAATCAGTTTCACTACATTGGAATGGATAATAAAAGTGCCAACAACTGGTGGAACTGGGGTGTATCGTGTCATATTATACCTGCCTAGTAAGTATCGCAACTCCAATTGAATGAAATAAAAGTGCCAACACCTGCTGGGTTTGGGATGTCACATGCTAATTGTATCTGACTAGTAAGTACTGCACTACAACTGGATGGTTAACTAAAACTGCCCACTACTTATGCTAACAGGATGACTCATGCTATCTATATCTGACTAGTAAGTGCTGCAACTATAATAGAATGAATAAAACTGCCAACTGTGTGAGTTCCTCGGTTTGACTTCCTCGTTTGGTCTCGAGGGGGAATACCAGGATGGGTATGATTGCTGTTAGTATAATGTTGGTTCCGAATAGGTCTTTCTTATCTTTCTCTAATAGCCGACAGTTTATTGAGTCTCTATAGGTTGTTTAGTGCATGTTGTGTTGCTGCTTCAGTCCACCACACCTATGTAGGCGAGGACCGCCAAATTCTAGCCTCGTCGTGTACTGGCCTCAGTACTGATGCTCCTCTTTTTCCTTTGCCCTTTATCGACACCCCTTTTTGTTTTAGCAAGTTTAATTCAACGTCGTTAGCAGGGTTACCCTTCCGGCTTGGCCTGGGCAGGGTTATGGACGCTATTGGTTATTCTTCAGGGCTCTTAGCTCAATTTGCTTCTTATCCGTACTCGGATGCTGTATCATTTTCAAGGTGATTTGGATCTTTGTATTGTATATCTGTATTCTTGACTCATGGAGTCGTTGTTGTATATATATGTTCTATGGGTTCCATCGTGGACTATTGTGTAATGGTATTACTTCGTTTTCCACCCACACGCAAGTGCTTGGTGGGCATCTTTGAATCATTTCTATGCGGGTTTTGCGGGAATCGCTAAAACTTTCATAGGGCCGATTCGAGGGTGTTACAAAGTGGCATCAGAGCTCAGCAGTTGTGATACTCCACTGGTCCAGCCTCTAGGATAATCTAGCTAACGGACGTTGTAGAGTGTCAAAACTATTTTTGCAAAATAGGTTGGATAGATCTGAGTAGGTCTATTTTTACTCCTTACCCCTATGCTATTCTCCTCTTACCTTTGCAAGTTTTGAATCTGTTCTCTTACCTTTCTTCAAGTCCAGGAAATTCTCGTGGTTGGGTTTTCTGTCGTACCTTCAGGGTTTCGTTTCCTCTTGTAACGGTGTTGCTACATTCAGTCTTCATGCTATCTGAGATTTTTTTTTCTGTGTGTACCTTTCACTGGATCAAAATCCACTGAAATATTTCTTTGTATATTTCGGTGTTTTTCAACATGACAACATCGTCTACACCAGATCCGATGAAGAGACTGCATCACTCCTTTGTTTCTGAACCTCGCTTGCCGAGATCTTTAGTATAAATTCCGAGAGTGGGTTGCAAACTTTCTACTGCATGTGCGGGGTAATAGTTTTGGTGCGTGATGGATTGGCCCCCATTCCGACTACTCATTCTATTCGCTCTTGTACATTGAAGTGGGTTAGAATGCATCTTTTTTCTCCTTCTGTCGAAGTTAGAGGTTGCTTTATTTGTTGATACCTTTATCTCCGTCCTTTGTTCCCGGAGTGTCCTCTCGACGATCAGGGACTACGAATTCTTGTTGGTGGTGTCGCCAATTTTGACATGAAGCAAGAATCTTTGTTAGTGGTGTCACGAGGATCTACACGAAGCGAGAAGATTCAGATCGTCGACCTTCTACCCCGTACCATGAGGCGGATCTCGAGGGCGAGATCCATTGTTAGTGGTGTCGAATTGTAGCACCCCGGTAAAACCACTACTAGAAAATCGCTTGATGTTTCTGTTTTGTGCATCATCATGACCGCATGCTCATGTCATCATGCCACATTGCATTTGAGCATCATCATGACTGCATGCATATTTGCCTAAAACTATTTTGCTAAAAACCCTATTTTGTTTCCTACATTAATCCCGTCCCCTTTATTTCAAATTATAAAACCCCGGCCTCTCTGGATATTTTTCTTTTGTCTAAAAATTATTTGCAAACGTGTTTTAAAATAAAATAAATAAACAAAAGTATTTTTTTAGGGGAGGCAGCCGGCCAGGCCCAACCGGCCACCTACTACCCATCCTAAACCAAACCCTATCCTATCCAGACCCTCACACCTAATCCTCGGCCGCTGCCACCCACACCTGTCGCGCTACACATACCGCACGCAGCAGCCGTGTAACCCACAGCCTGCGCACGCACATCGTATGCACAAGCACGCACGTGCGCACGAGTCAACACACTCCCGCACGAACCGCCCTGCTGCCATGCGCCCAGCCCCACCAAGCGGACCCTCCCCACCGACCACATCCTCACGATCCCCTCGCTCCCTCGATCTCCCTGGCTCCACGATTCATCGCTGCCGCCAGATCCCTAGGATGCTCTGCCATGCTCACCTCCCTCGATCTCATTTCCCCGCCGAGCTTTCCCTCACCTGCTCGCCGCTGCCTCCGTCGAAGGGCCCCGCGTGCGACCACCTCGTCCCGTGCCCGTGACCGCAGTTGCATATTGAGCCGCTACCGTCGCCAGCGGGCCCCTATTGGCCACGCCTTCCTCGCCAGTCGTCGTCCTGCGCGCGGACCCCGGGGGCCGCCGAGGTCGATGTGTCATCATCGCGCCGTCGACCCGCTGCCACCGTGTGCCTACTGAAGTCCCCGCGCCCTGGTGCTGCTCACTCCCGTGGGCGTCTCCATGTCCTTGTCCCTGTTCAAGTCCGTCTCCGTGCAAAGCTCGACCACCGCTGCACGTCTTCGAGCTCGCTGGCGCCCTGTGCGAGGCCGCCTCGCAGAGCCGCCACTACCGCCGCTTGGATCCCGCCAGCCTGCCCGCGCGCATCGCGGCCTCGTCCTCCTGACCTTGCTCCATGCTGCCGGCCGCATGGTCCCTCGACCAGGAGCCGAAGCTCCTTCGTTTTTTGTTTTGCCCGATTGGTGTTCCCTGCAGGAAGGAACCAATGACCACAACCGTGTCATCAGCTTCTATTCCTTCATCTCCGCAAAGCCAGTCAAGTCACTCTGCTTTCCTGTTTAGCGGCAACCAGTAGCATCTTGAACTGCGCCTGCTGCCACCAATCGGTGATGTATGGTCTCACTAACGATTATGCCCTTGACCACCACCAGGTGTTCGATAAAACTCTCGCAAGAGCATTGTCATCAATTTCGTCTGCCTGACATTAGTGATCCCGATCTACTCACGATGTCTACTTCTACGACTACTTCGGCTTTTGCCACTCTGGTAATATCAAGATCGATAACAACCAAGATGTATCCGGCAAGCCTTCGGTCCTAGACCAAGTTCTCCACCAACCTCGAAGCCAGAACCAAGTACATATTCGATAATTGAAGCGGAAACTACCAAGATCCCCGAAGACCGATCCCGCCGAGCCCGATCTCGTCGATCCCGAACCCCAAGACCTCCGGAACCGAGATGTATGACCCTATCCGAGACCCCCTATTTTTATAATATATGATACCTATCTTCTTGCATATTAAATTGTTCATGTCGCATATATATTTTGTGGTTTGGGAGCATTATGTCGATTCACCTCATAATTAAATATGGAGACCATATGTGGGCTTTTCTAGTCTTATATTGGCTCCATTTAAATTTGTGTAGTGAACCGATGCCATGTGTTGCCTTGTTAATTCAACATTTAAATTGCGGGGTATCTATACAACATGAACCAGCTAATTAATTGTCGAGACGCCGGTTCCGCTTAATTTTGTCTAGTCGCATTGCATCTTTGCCATGTCATACATCATACATGCATCATGCCCGATCTTCTGCTCTAGTACTAAATAGTGCATTCAGTGATTCTTTTAGTGCTTTGGTTCTTCGCGGATTAGGCCGTTGAGTGGATGCGAGTATCGACAAGTTCTTCGGATAATGTATCTTCAGCTATGTTTTCCTAGGCGAGCAATCTCCCCCTTTCTACCTATTTTGCATTTATAGTCTTTATTTCCTCCTGTTGATCTATTGCTATCCGCGTTGCGATGCTTTAGTTTCCGTGCACCCTTTATATTCCTTGCAGCCTCTATATTGCCTAGGACACATCCTATTGCCTGTTGTTTGCGAGTCGTAGTTGCTTGCTCTGGTGCTGCTTCGTGTTGTTGTCGCTCCACCGTTGTTGGAAGGTTGGCACATGTTTAATGATGGAGAGGATCATGACTTTAAATACAACTATTAAATTGCTGGGAATAGATATAACTAATGCAGAGGCATCGGTGGGCAATATATGTTATTTGGTTCTTCCACGCTCACTTGTGTCCCGTAGGCCCCGAGTACTTGATACCTGTTCCTTGACTATCGCACTATCCGCATGTGGAACCATGAATCCCCTTACCCAGAGCTTGATTCATTTCTTATTTATTGGGGCCACAAACTAGTTTGGGGCTTTATTACTATCATGTACTTATGCCATGCTTTACTGCTTTATTTAACATTGTGCGTGGAGCACCTGTACTGTTTTGGATCGTGCCACGTTTTCACGGTATCGACAAGCCCAGTCACAATTTCGGGTTCCTAGTCGTTACAGCCGTCGGCACAAACCCTGGGTCCGTTCCGGAGCCGGCCAACTTCGTTGCGGGTAGCTTAGTAGGGTGCCCCCTGAAATCTTTTATGAATCTTGTGATTGCTTTGTCGTGAAAGCCTTGTTGGGTTTTGATTTGGTTTTTCCAAGGTTGATCGTGCGTGTATTGCTATTTGTGCACCCCTGCAGGGTAAATCTTTCTGAAAGCCGTGTCTGCGGTTATGGACGACTTGGATCACAGTATCTCGATCATAGACACGCATAACTAAAGTAGTGCTATAAATTTGACTTAATATGTGACTAGTAATCAGTTTCACTACAATGGAATGGATAATAAAAGTGCCAACAACTGGTGGAACTGGGGTTTATCGTGTCATGTTATACCTGCCTAGTAAGTATCGCAACTCCAATGGAATGAAATAAAAGTGCCAACAACTGCTGGGTTTGGGATGTCACATGCTAATTGTATCTGACTAGTAAGTACTGCAACTACAACTAGATGGTTAACTGAAACTGCCCACTACTTATGCTAACAGGATGACTCATGCTATCTATATCTGACTAGTAAGTGCTGCAACTATAATAGAATGAATAAAACTGCTAACTGTGTGAGTTCCTCGGTTTGACTTCCTCGTTTGGTCTCGAGAGGGAATACCAGGATGGGTATGATTGGTGTTAGTATAATGTTGGTTCCGAATAGGTCTTTCTTTTCTTTCTCTAATAGCCGACAGTTTATCGAGTCTCTATAGGTTGTTTAGTGCATGCTGCGTTGCCGCTTCAGTCCACCACACCTATGTAGGCGAGGACCGCCGAATTCTAGCCTCGTCATGTACTGGCCTCAGTACTGACGCTCCTCTTTTTCCTTTGCCCTTTGTCGGCACCCCTTTTTGTTTTAGCAGGTTTAATTCGACGTCGTTAGCAGGGTTACCCTTCCGGCTTGGCCTGGGCAGGGTTATGGACGCCATTGGTTATTCTTCAGGGCTCTTAGATCAATTTGCTTCTTATCTGTACTCGTATGTTGTATCGTTTTCAAGGTGATTTGGATCTTTGTATTGTATATCTGTATTCTTGACTCATGGAGTCGTTGTTGTATATATATGTTCCGTGGGTTCTATCGTGGAGTATTGTGTAATGGTATTACTTTGTTTTCCACCCGCACGCAAGTGCTTGGTGGGCATCTTTGAATCGTTTCTATGCGGGTTTGGCGGGAATCGCTAAAACTTGCATAGGGCCGATTCGAGGGTGTTACACAAAGTATGAATCCACGTTTACGAAAAAAGGATAAACAGAAAAATCTTTTTGATATTTTTGAGGATATGGATTAAAGAATAGAAAAGAACTTGTGACCAAGCAAGGGATTAAGAAAAGAAAAGCAAAAGAAAACAAATAAACTAAAACGAAAGCAAATTTAAAAAGCAAAGGAAAAGGCAAAGTGTTGGAACAGGCCAACACGAGTGTTTCAAAGCTCACAAGGAGCTGGAGTACAACCTCGTTATTACACAAATAAATTTGCTAGGGGAACACATCCCCAAGCTCAGGCTTTTGCAAGCCCTTTTGTTGCTCATTGTGGTGGTGGTGGATAATCTCCCACATTCCATTGGCTGCTCCAATCATGGAACTGGGTTGTGAGGCTTGCAGTGGCATCTCGAAGGTTGATGGAGAGGTTGTTCATGGTTTGAATATTTCCTTCGAGTGCATAGATATCTTCATAGGTGGTGTAGTAGTTTGGTGGTCGCACATCATGTACGGGTACTTCTTGTTCTACTTCTTCATCTTCTCCTCCTCCCACGGGTATTTCTTGTTGGGGTAGATTAGCTTCAACCTACGCTTCATAACACAAACGTCCATCCTCGATAGAGAATAAACAGTTAGACAAAGGAGCTGGGATCAAGTGATCCTCTCTAGGTATATTGAAGAAATATCTACCATGATTATTAGAAATCATACCACATGCTCTTAGAGTAGATGGACCAAGATGGTTACCTCAAGTCAATGGTTGGATGTTACCTAGGTTGATGTGAAGTGCGCGTGCAAGAACGGTCACAATTCCTCCTCCACACATGGGTCCTCGAGATTGGAGAGCTTGATGCTTAAGATAAAAAACAAGTAAAGCGCCCAAATTTGGCGTTAAGTTACAGTTTATAAGTGTAGCTTTTGCAAGGATCAACATGTCCTCCTCATTAACTCTAGTAAACTCACCACGTGCTTGCAATGTGTTAGCAATAACATAGAACAAATATCTAATAGCAGGATGATCAATTTGGTTCCCCCTGGGTGTGTGTCCATGAATTCTCATCAAGTTAAAATATTGTGAAGGGGAAGGATCTAAAAGAAAGGTAGTTGTGCATACATCGGTGTTGTTGTTGGTAAACCCAAAGCATTGAGCCCATTGGCTGAGTGTCAATGTATACTCACAGTTCATAAGGCGGAATTTGATTCGATCAACTCCAGGCCTTTGTTCCTCAGAACAACCATAAGGATCCACCATGTGTGTCAAGGTGTTGAAGAACTCAAGTGTCAAGCAGTGGTACGTTGCAACATCCTGAAAGACAAAATTGTAGAAACCAACATTGTTGCAAAGTTAATCGAAATCCGCATGAATGCCAAGTTGTTCAGGATATAAGGACACACCCACTTGGTGAACTTGATCTCTCGAATCTTGAGACGATCAGTAAGATGGAAATCCTCGGTGAACTCGATGCCAAATGACTCAGGGGTTAACATATCAATAGGTGGCATGGAGGACTCCGCAGCCATCTCATGTGTATGACTCCTCATGTTCATCTAATAAATAAAAACAAGACAAAGTAAATAAAATTGCTAATATTTTTTTGGTCCAATAGAAACATAGCATAATTGATTCTCTACACTAAATACAAAAGAAACTCCTCTAAAAACAATGCTAAGCATACTTAGTACCAAGATTGAATCAAGAACAAGACTCATGTCTAGATTTACAATGATGAATGACTAAGCGAAGCTTTTGCACAAATAAGTTGGGGATCAGAGGAGAATCATACCTTAGATCGAGTGGGTGCGAAGAATCGAAGAAATATCGAGTAAATTTGAAGATCCAATGGAGGTGGTTTGAAGTTTGGAGGAACAAGAAAAAGAAAATAGATGATTTGGGATTTTTAGGTTACCTCCTTGGGCAGATTATGGCGTCCACATACTTGGTATGGGCGGGTGGTACGGCCAGAGACCGCCCGTACCAGGTGGCTTACCATGGGGGCAACGACTCCTACCAGGCGGTGCACTCGGTATGGGCGCGTGGTACGGTTGCGCCCGCCCGTACTGCTGGTCGTTAACTATTCGATGAACTTGCTTGAAATCTGATGTTTTGCTCGGGGGTACCGTACGGGCGTGCGGTACGGGAGCGTCTGATCGTACCAGTGGTCATTATCGCCAGTGATTCCTTTGGCAATCATCAAAATTTCTATCCCCCTTTTCCTTGAGGTGGTACGGGCGCATGGTACGGGCCACTCCGATCGTACCAGTGGTCATTATCAACACTATGAACTACAAAAACTCAAGAATTTGATTAGTACCTCCGTGCGCCTTTGCACATCTTATCAAAATGTTAGATAGTAGCAAAAACACTAAGTAATGATCCAGCAATACTTCTTAGTCCATGTGTTAGTAAAATAAAATATAGAGGATTACCTTATTTCTTCTCCTCTTTCCATAGGTCTTCTTGAACACTCTTTATTAAAAACAAAAACAAAAACAAGACTAACACGAAAATAAAACATAATAATAAAAACTTAGAGAAATTTTATTTCACATGGGTTGCCTCCCATGAAGCGCTTCTAGTTAAGGTCAATTAGCTTGACCTTGATGGCAATCACTTAGGTTTGGGGAGTGGAATGCCCACTCTAAAATAGTTTGCTTTTAAAGTAATCACACCATAATCATCATTAGGCTTGGCCTTCTTTTTCCTAGGGAAGTGGAGTACAAATGGATCTCTAGATGGTAGCCCTATCCTTACACCCCCTTAATGTAAATTAATCAAACTTTTAATAGTTCTTAGAAATGGCCTACCTAGAATTATAGGTGCTATGGGATCTTCAGGCATGTCCACAATAACTAGATCAATAAGAGCGGGACTTCCTTTAATTTCAACAATTATATTTTCTTTGATCCCAACAACTTGTTTAGAAGTCGAATCAGCTAGATGGAGTCTTAATTTAGTCGTAACAAATGGCCCCAAGTTTAATTTGTCGAATAGGCTTTTGGAAATTGTTGAGACACTTGCACCAAGATCACAAAGTGCGGATATCTCATTAACTCCTAACTTAATTTTAATAGTGGGGTCAAATATATCATCTAGCTTAGCTAGAAGCTTATCAGCTAGTCTTTTATACTCCATCTCTAAATCACAAACCTTATATGCTAATTATTGTATAAATTGTTGGTACATAGCATCATCACCTTGTTCTATACCTGGATTATTAACGATGATCATCTTCAAAAGATCTTCCATGGTATATTCCGGTGTTGGTGCGTTGCTATAATCTAGCTCTTCGGGTTTTTCATCGTTGGTTACCACCCTCATCATTTTGAGGTCCTCTACCGGATTTGGCTCAGGTTTGCCGGCAAACTTTGTTAGTATGAGAGCTTGGCTCTCGGCTACTTTACCCAGCTGAGCCTCCACGGTCTTTGTTCTTTCCTGTAGATCCTTCACATCATTTCTAATTGCAATGGCCCGGTTAGATAATCTTCCTAAACTACTTTCATGGTTCTCCATAATCTTAATAAGCATATTGTTTTGTTTGGTTTGAGCTTGCATAAATGTTCTAACAGTTTGCTCAAATGGGAGATTGCCATGATTTGCTCCATTAGTATTATCATAATTATTATACGGAGCTCCTACAGGATTAGTATGATATTTTTGAACATTATAAGCATAATTATTTTTCCATGCAGGATTAAAAGGAGTACGAGCTATAAAATTAACATCATTAACATCGGTAGTGACAACATTAACTTGGGTATCTTCCTTACCCTTGACTAAGTTAAGCAACTCATCTACCTTAGAGGTAAGCTCCTCATTGTTTACCTCGGTAATTGCACTTACTCTCTTCGAGGTTCTTTCCACATGCCATTGGGCATGGTTATTTTGCATATCATCTAGTAACTTCTTTACAACACTCACATGTTTTCCCATGATCGTTCCTCCTGTTACAGTATCTTGCATATGACATTGGGTTAAGACCATTATAAAATAAATGTAATATAAGCCATTCTTCCATCCCATGATTAGGACAGCTCATTACGGCTTCTTTCATCCTCTCCCATGCAAGTGCTAGTGGCTCACAGTCTTCTTGTATAAAGCTTGTAATGTTGGATCTTAGCTGCATAGTCTTAGCTGGGGGAAAAAAATTAGTCATAAACAAATTAGTGCATTCCTCCTAAGATTTAATAGTGCCCTTTGGTAGAGCTAGCAACCAATCCTTAGCCTTTCCTCTAAGAGAGAAAGGGAATAATCTTAGCTTAACAACATTTGGATCTACATCTTTAATACGCATCATCTCACAATTTTCAGTAAAAGTATTTAAGTGCAATCCCGAATCCTTAGAAGATGAACACCCAAATTGGTTTTGTTGAACCAAACTTAAAAGGTTAGCTTTAATCTCATAAGTTTCTGCATCAACTGCGGGTTGAGTGATGGGTGCATGAATAAAATCACCAGTGGGAGTAGCATACTCCCCTAATCTCTTTTAAGCCATGGCTCTTATCTTTTTGGTAATTTTTAAGTAATGAAAAACAAATAACAAGTAACTAATTTTTTGGGTTTTCAAATAGATAACAATAAAGTAAACTAATAACAAAATTTAAACTACAACTAATAATAAAACTAAAAACAAGGTCTCTAATCACCTCACCAGGATAGTGAAATTGCTTCCCCAGCAACGGTGCCAGAAAAAGGGTTGATACCTTCGATCCAGATTCATGGATGTAGTATAATAGATTTTTCCCTAGAAGACCTAGGTTTAATCGAACCTTAGAAAGCAAAGCTAAAAGGTAATAAGAAAGGACATGTCTACAAGACTTTGTTTGTGTGTTTTACCTTAGTTGACTGGACCAATCTAGTTTACTTTATAACGGGTTTGAATCAATGGATGGAGATAGGCCAGGGTTGAAGATCCACCTGCAACTGCACATCAAATGGGATGAAAGATAATAATAAGCATAGTCATGTATAGTGTTTGTATTGACATAATCTTTTGTGGGCAACACATCCTAATATTCTAGATACCCCGTGATGCAGCGGGCATAGAAATAGACTTTTAATCCAACCGAGAAACACTGAAGACACGGGTTGCAAATGATTATTAAGTGTAAACACACATTACAGCTTTAAGTGGTGATGTTGTTGTTGACCCCGAATGGGGAGCTAAGCAAAGACCATACTTCCCTTTCTGTCACTGAGTTTCCTATGAGATCACCGCTAGCCAAGTATCTCACCTCAAGCCTTTATCAATCCATGGGATCTTGGGTACCTAAAAGTCCACAGATCGAGGCGAGAGACGAAAAAACAAAAGATACAAATCACAAATCCAAACAAAATACAATTCTCCCATGATCTAGATGCATATAATTGCTACGAGGTTTCTCTCCAACCCGCAGCCCGTGAGGACTGCTCACCCATAACAAATAGATCATAGATAGAAAACATCATGCAAATACTTAGATTGAAATCAAATATTCTTACAATGGTCGCCAGATCACAAGGAGATCTAAAAGTACAAAGCAATGGCTATGGCTAGTGGAGGGATGGATGGTGGAAGTGATGAACAATGGATGGACAATGGTGTGGATCTCCTTTGGGGGTGTTGTGATGCAATCTGAGAATGGTGGCTCCATGGTCGGCGGATGGAGCCTCAAAATATATAGGCGTTTTCATGAAAGTTGTAGGGTTTGACAAGACGAAGCCATCGCCACCTGGTACGGGCGGGCGGTATAGGCAGACCACGCTCGTACCAGTGGTCATTAAGCATGCTGACGCCCTAGTTGGCTTCTCCAATTACTTAGTCGTGTGTACTTTCTCAAAATCTTTCATTGTGACTCCTTATTTCGCCTTAAAAGTAGTGATTTCCTGCACAACATAAATCAAAGAAGGGATTTGCATATCTTTGCACTTATTAGTCAGTAGTAGCAAGGTTGAGAGTTTATTTGGCAATTTCTTGACCAAAAACAATGTTGAAACGCAATGGGAGATGGCAAAAATCGGAGCCATCAGCGATTGACAGACGTCGGTTCGAACTGGTCATCCATGGCGGCCGAGCCGTTCGCGAAGAGGGGAAGAACCGGCGCCTGTGACCGACCATGGGTGGTCGGAAGAGGGGTGGTGCTCCCATAGTCTAAGGGTAACCACACTCGCGTCATTCTGGTTTTAATTCTCTTGGTTCTTCGCTTCTTATTCAAAGTTTCTTCCCTTCGATGTTTAACACTCCCATCGCTTTCAGGGGACAAACCCCAGTTTGTGTAGTGATGGTATCATTGCCTCCTGCCTCGCCAGTCCACCAGGGGTGGGAAGCCACTGCCCCTCCTTCTCCTCCACAAGCCGACCCCGTCTAGTAGGACCCGGAACCGACTAACAGAGCCGGCCGGGCGACTGGTGCCCCTCCAGAACCCATTGTTGCCTTGGAGGGAGACACGCAAGGTATCAGCGCCCCTCCGGAAGCTACGGCCTCTGGCTCAAGCAGGAGAGGTTTGCCATAGGGAAAGAACTTGTCTTCGTGGATGATGAGAATTCCGATGAGGAGACAGCTACTGGCTAGAGCTTGTTGCATCGCGAAGCTTTTGTCACCCTGGCTGACAAATCATCTTCTCTTCATTCTTTGTCGCTAGCGGGGCTTCGATATCTGGGGGCCAACCTAGAGCTAGGGTTGAAGGAGCTGAAGGTGCTCCAGGTCTAGCTGGTCGATCCAGTCAAGGAGCTTGAGCGGCAGTTGTTGGCCACCAATGCACATCACAGGGTAGGTCCTAGGTTGCCCCTCGTCCCTTCCTTTGCTTTCTTCTTGGTCCATTTGCTCTGGTTTTTACCACCAGATGGTCTTGCAGCTCTGATGGTCACCTCCCAGCAGGAGATCGACCGGCTGACCAAAGCCAACCACCGGCTGACTTAGTCGAACTCCACCCTCCACCTCCAGAACAAGGACTTTCATTCCAAGGTTATGGTGCTGGAGGGTGCAATGAAGTAGCATGACAAGGTTCTCGCCAGCCAGGTCGAGGCCTACAATCTTCTCAATAAGGAATGCCAGGACCAAAAGGCAGAGGTCAACCGGTTGAATGAGACGGAGAAGCGCCTGTTGAAGGAGCTTGTCGATGTCGGCAGGACTGCCAAAGGTATGCCCATCTTAGTTCGCTTTGTCTGGTTTCCCCAGCCAGATTCTGATACTAACTTCATTGATAGCTACTATCTAGGGATAGATATTTTCGCGTTCGATCGGCTCTAGGAGGACTGGCTGGGTAAGATGCTCTATACGCTGGAGCTGGTCACCCAGCTGGGAGAGGAGGCTGTGGAGCTCCGCAAGGCGACCACCTCCCTTTTCGAGTTCCTTTGGCCCAACGATGTTGCTCCGGATACAATAGATGGCTTGGCAAAGAAGGTCGCGGAGGCGCCGACTATGGTGGACCGGCTGCGGGACTTGGCGGCACGTGTTGGGGCTGAGATGGCCCTGGCGCTAATGTTGTCTTGGTATAAGGATGCCCGCCCGGAGAAGCTTGTGGGTGGTTTCTGAGCTAGCGCCAAGCTCTCCACCTTGTGTTATGCTCACCTAGAACTTCACGTGGCTGTTATCAAGATCGCCGACTACGCGGATGTCGACGAGGTTCTGACCGAGTCCGAGCCGGACGCGGTTGAGGAGCCGAATACTAACAATGCAGGGACCTCCGACGTGCCAATCGGAGGAGCAAAGACCTCATAAGCCGACGCATGAGGAGGAGTAGAAGATTAGAGCCGCTCTCATGGCAATGGCCCTGCCTCTAACTAAGTTGATCCCTAGGATGCCAGGTGACTTTTTATGGATTTTTTTTATTTTTCTATGTCCGTCTCCTGAACTCGTGAATCTAATGGGATCTTAGACTCCCTTTATATTTATATTATGCATCGACTTTTTGCCTTTGAATTTTTTATTTGCTTGTGATTTTTCCACTACCACCCAGTATGTGGATTCCGCTTCATGACTTCCAGTCATCCGGCTATACACCTTTAGCCGGACATGGTCTCTCTTCTAGTGGGGGTGCGCGAGCGCACCCATTGGGTGTAGCCCCCGAGTTTCGGAGTAGTTGATGGAGACAACTTCTTTGAAACCTATCTAACTTTTATTTACTTTCTATCTTCTTAACCGGCCGAACTCCTTTAGCTGGACAAGACCATCTTCCCGAAACTTGTCTTTCTCTCTTTCTTTGTTTCTTCAATATCTTCTAACCAACTGAACTCCTTTAGCCGGACGCGGGAAATTGCTTCCAGTGGGGGCGCGCGAGTGCACCCAGTGGGGGGAATGTTTGTTTGCGGTACCAAACTTCTCGGGTGAGTGCACCGCGGTACCCGAGTTGTCATCAATCGCGCGGAGGGGCCGTAGTAGAATCGCCAATTGTCTAGAAGGGCCAAATGGGGTTGAATACAAATCTAATAGCCAAATCGTCGTTTGAACCAGACGAAAAACGGTTGAACTCAAATACCGCTGTTAGGTCAACTCTTCTTGGCCCGCCCTGTTAGTATTCCCCGTTATCTTTTGTGGTCGTGGACTAGCTTACCCCTGTGTGGACCAGATCCCTTAGTGGACCAGATCTATTTCTTTGCTCTACTCTGGTCTTCTCCCCTGCTCCCCTCCCCATAACATTTGCTCAGCTCCGGCTGCTCATCTCAGATCGGAGCTCGCACTTGCTCTAATTTGCATCCCTGCCATGTCCGGTCAACCTCCCACACCTCTAACCGAAGCTCGCAGCCGTCGCTGTCGCATCGTCCGCCATATCGGAGCTTCATGTCCCCGAACTAATATCTCGCCTCTGGCTAGTCCTTCTCGCACGGTGGAGCACGTCCCGTCGGGCGATCCAGGCCGGCGACCGGCCTCGGGAAGTTGCGTGCTGCCGCACACCCCAGGCATGGTAGCCCTGGCACAGCAGTTTGACGACCACGCTCTCATGGCCACCGTGCTAGGCGTCCGTCCCGCCGTGTCGCCGACAGAGTCGCTGTCGGCTTTCAGGTCTCGTTTTTTGATCAGATGAAATGAGGTCAAGATTGAGGTATGCACGCCGCCATTCAATTTTTTCGTTCGGTTCAAGCACATCTCAGACACCGAGCGCGTTCTGCATTCTTCCCGTTCTTTCGAGTGCTGCGGGGAGAAAATGAGCTTCATGCGTTGGCATCGTGCCTGTGGGTGGGACGATCGCTTGGGGCAGCTTCGTTTCTTCTCCAAACTCGGCTTTGACGACCTCCCATTGGATGCTTGGGATCTGGAGGCCCTCAAGCAGGTCGTTAGTAGCCTTGGCGGCAAGCTGGTGGAAATCATGCCACCGAGTGATAGATGGTTCATCGCGGTAAAGGCGTGGCTGAAAGATCCTAACGCCATTCCTAAGATGTACGAGGTGCAGATTCCAAGCAGGGCAGGGCAAAAAGTTTGCTGGAAGCACCCGGTCATCATCCAGCTGGAGGAGGTTCTGGAATCGGTACATGGCATTCAGGGCCCCGAAGAGGCTGCCAGAAAGTGCCCTCGTCGCCTGCAGTGTTGGCCTGGAAGGATCGATGGCACAGGACCACTACCGTTTCACGACGGCACACACAGTTTCGATGGGGGATCCGGGCTTGGACGAGCTGGTGGTTCTGATTTCCCTCGAGTGAAGACAGAGCTCTAGTGAATTTCCGTGGTATGTGTGGCTAATGAATTTGTAGTATGGAGAGCGTAGCAGGAAGTTAGCATCGACTAAAAATGTGTAATAGTTTGAATCGATGTAGTATGTGTGTGTAATAGTTTGAAACAGTATGTGTGTGTAATAGTTTGAATCGATGTAGTATGTGTGGGTAATGAATTTGATGTAGTGTGTGTGTAATAGTTTGAATCGATGTAGTTGAACACCGTGCTTTGTAATTTCTGTGAATAACCAAGGACAACCTCATGAAAAGAGGGTGGTCTGGCAATGAGCAATGTCAATTCTGTGGATGCCAGGAAAATGTAGTCCATCTCCTCTTCAAGTACAAGGTAGCTACATTTGTAACACGTTGAACTTCAGGACCATTTTGCAGGCAACACAAGACAAAGGAAAAATGGTTTACAGCATAGACAGCAGACACAAAATCTGTAGTCTGGGATAAAAATGCCAGTTAACTAGATTTAACCACCACTAGTAATTGAAGGAAATAGATACTTGATAGTATTTGCTTACAACAGTAGTACTTCCATACAAAAGGGTCTTATACCTGCACAAAAGTGGGCTAAACTTCCTACTAGTTTATAGAACAATTAAAAGATTTCATCTACAAAAGCCATTCTTCAGTCTAAACTTAACTATTCTACACTGAAGAAACTATAGATCTCCACCAGAAAAGTTGGCTGGCCAATTTCCTTGAGAGGACATAACTTCTTTGATCATTTAACCCAAACTGATCTATTGCCTTCCCGCCAAACTACAAGAAATCTGCATCATTCATGCATGAGCAATTTGCGTGCGCCAGTCCCAGTTCAGTTGGACCATCCGTGTCGCTGCAATGATTTATTCAAAACTGAAATTCGACATCTCCTTCTTGGGATTGTAGGTCCGTGTGAACTCGAACCTGAATTCCGGGCTGAGTGGATGCTCGCCGCCGGCTCCGGCTGTCGAACAATCTAGCTTGCTGAGTGTAGACGCTTGGTCGCCACCATGGTACGGCCTCCAACGATGCGTAGGATGGAGCGTCTTTGCCACAAACGGCGTGCTCCCAGCCTCCCCCACTGCGGTAAGGTAATCCGCATCGAAGCGTGGACGCGAGAGTTCCTAGACCTTGGCGCTGCCCTGTTCGAGGGTGTGTACCCTTGGCGGCATGCTCTCTTGAATGATTTGATACGTACCTTGTTCCCACTGCCTAGAGCAAGCCATAATTCCACCACGCGATTTCTCCACATCGCTCTCTTGGTCCTGCTTGCCGCATCTGGCGCCGACGATGCCGCCGTCGCTGCCGCGGCCGATTCGACACATTTGGGGAAATCATCCGCCTGGCAGGGCAATGGGAGACCGACCTTGAAGTAGAGCTTCATGGACTGCCTTAGAGGGGCTAAATACCCTAGTTTTGGTGGCTGTCATGGCGGTGGCTGCTTAGGCGGGGCCATTTACCCTAGTTGGTCCGGCGCGGAGGAGCCGCGCAAGGTGAACTGTGGTTTGTCGGAGAAGGGGAGTGAAAGACTGACAGTAGGTTTGGACTACGGGCACGAGTGAAAATAACCATCTCCCATTTCCATAGAGGATAATAATTCGATACTCGTTGCATTAACCGCTCAATCTTTATTTCCCTTCTCAGCATAAGAGTGCGAACGTATTAAAAAGATCGGTCGTGGCTATCCACCTCATTAGGCAATGTACCAGGACAAGTAGGAGACCGGGTTTTATTTTAGAAATGTTGACGACTATGCCCTTATGTTTATACGATATTATTTCTATGCCGCCATGTATCATCGATTGTAGCAACACCATCAGAAACAGGGGATGACGACATGGCATGTTTTCTTTTTTAAAAGGGCATCAGAAACAGGGGATGCAGATGTGGCATGTTTTCTGACTGGCGGGCCTGCCTCCTCCACCTTCGACGGCGCGCATCCTAGGTTCGAGGGCTGTTGCCGCCCACCAACACATTATTGTGCAATTTTCCATGTGGAACCTGAATTCTAGCGCTGAGCTGATGCCCATGTCGAACGCAAAGGATTTTGAAAGAAGCTACTAAAAATAAATACTTTGAATTCTGAAAGTACTAAAATTAAATACATTACAATTTTGTCTGAAAGGTAATACACATACTGCTAATCGAAATAATATAAATACAGTACAAATTTCTACTCAAAAAATAGACCTGAAAATGCGAGCAAATAACCTAGGATGAATATAGGATTCATTCTCTCCTATATATTTCGGCGTCGTCGGCTCCCATGTGTTGCAACACATGTTCAAAGAACTCTCTCCGTCTGCAATGTGCTGCCAGTATCTCGTCCAGAGGGTAAGGCCTCAGTGTATGTTCCAGACTTAAGCCATGCATTACCATTGTTGTTTCCTCATCCTAGGCTTGAAACTCATGATCGTATAGTCTGATATAATTCCTGTAGTATATGCAACCGGGTTTGATTGTGGGGTGTAACCTAGTGTCAATGGAGATAGACCGATTGTAATCAACAAAGGGCACGACTTCCAATGTCACCGACAGCCTCGAGAAAGTGATTCTCTGTGTCCACCTGGTACAACACTGGTTGTCCTTTGGCAAAATCCCCGTTCAACACAAGGAGCAGATCACCATCTGACTCGACAAGGTAAAATTTGTAAGTTCCACGTACCTGTTCAAAGACTGGGGTTGAAATTATTTTGGCCATCGTGATAGTGCTCGCGTGCTGCTCTAACTGGATGTTGGTCGACAAGATGTCTCCATTCTCAAGTAATGCATATACTTCCCCTTGGAATGCCGTCATGCAGTCCACCAGAAGCGTATCAGGAGGTGGCGAATACAATCCTTCTCCAAATGATTCATTGATTTGCCCCATTGGGGTGCTCTCATCAGCCCATGCAATTTGATCTGGATAATCAGTGCAAACGAACACCATTGTCGGGGACTTCGTCACGACGACAGATTCCAGAAGATCCGATGGTATGTGTGCTTGAAACTCAGTGTTAGACTTATGAGTGATTGGGTTCAGAAGCCGAATCTGGTACGGCTCCACCCTCTGAGCAAGCACGATGACGCCATGAGAAACACCGACGAAGTAGAATCTTTTGGAAGAAGAGGGCATCAGTTAGCACTAAGATGTTTATAATGGAAAATACCAATAAATATCGGATGTGAATGTGAACCTGTGATGGTCGTCCATTAGATTTGGCCTGAAGCAACGACCAGTGGCGAGGATGAGGAAGGTGAAGTTGCCAACGTCTGGAAGTGTGTGATCTATCATGATCCAGTTGTTGAGATGGAATTCGGGAACCTTTAGAGTGTGGCGCCAATCGGTGCAGACTTCCCGACAAGTAGCATAGGTGTCTACGTACTCCTCTTTCTCCAGCAAGTAGTCAGCTATCTTGCGAAGTGGGTCGGCCGGGAGATCGGACCAGTTCCTCTTGATCCGGCTACTGGCCATGGCTTACATGCGGAAATGTTTTGATCGAGGAAGAAAGAAGAACTACCACTGCGAGGAGAAGAAGAAGAGGAGAACAGACGAGGGAGACGAAGCGAAACTACCACTGTGAGGAGACGAGGGAGAAGAAGTGGAACTGCCACTTAAAGTTTGGATCAACGGGCTTTTTTTGGAACTAGCGCGTGAACCAGCCATGCACTACATGCAAGTTTTGATCAAACAGACTAACATGTGGGACCTGCTAAAAAATCTCGTGAAGTGCTACCATGCATAGTGTGCTGATAGGTGGCGTGTTTTCTAACTGGTGGGCCCGCCTCCTCCACCTTCGACGGAGCGCGTCCCAGGTTTGAGGGCTGGTGCCGCCCACCAACACATTATTGTGCAATTTTCCACGCTTTGTCGCAACCAGCTCCGGTCCGCTTCGCTTCGCTCCTCTGCTCCCGATGCCGCCACTCCGCTTAGTCGTGCACCGCTCTCGTCGTCCCCTTGGGCCGTCGTCCTCCCGCCCTCCTCTCCTTGCCATCCCCTCATGTCCCCTTCCCTCCCCTCCCTGCCCTGTCTCCTTGCCGCCGTCCACTGCCCAGGCGCGTCTGGAAACAAAAACCGAGAGTCGGCCGTTGGGTTAGGGGCCCAACGATGCTGGTGATCCGGATCCCTCTCGGAGATGGATCCTGCGAGGCTTGAGAACACGGAGATGGGTCCTGCGCGGCTAGAGAGCACGGAATATCCTTCAAGTCTAGAGAGCACAGAGGACAATGAAACAGGGGGAGAGGAAGCGGGGTGCAGAGCTTTGGAGGTATGGATCCCGGGGAAGGTGTCGTGCGTCCACATTGAAGGGTAAGAACTGTGATTCCTTTTCTGCATACCCCAATTAGTGTTTCTAGTCCCGTGGTGATGGCAAGGATATGTGTTGGTAACCGCAGGACGTCTGTACAGCTTGTGCTTGAGCATGATACTTTGTCAAGCGAGCATAAAGGCACTGAAATGTGTGGCAGTGCAGATGATGATGAGAAAGCATATCCAGGCGTGGCTGCTGACCCTAATAGGATGGAGAGTAGGGAATATTTGGTTGATTCGAACTTTGAGCCTGACTATGGGACTGATGAGGAAGAGGAATGTGAAGATGTGGAAATGGGATGTAGATACGACGATGAAGACAACGACAGGCCAGTGATACACTTTGATAGGGACAATCCTACAATTGATGAGGGGATTGTCTTTGATAATGTGGAGGACTGCACATATGCAGTTGCAACCTATGCAATCAGAGTTGGGTTCGAATTTATCATTGAAAAGAGCGACCAAAAGAGATTTAGGGTGCACTGTAGGGAAAGTAATGTGTGTAAATGGAGATTACATGCATCTCCAATGCGGGGTGGACACCCATTTCAGGTTGCAATAGCTACATTTAGTTTTAGTCTTTCTCATATTTATTCTGCTGATAACTAGATCTGAATTATTTGGATTCTTATCGAATGCAGATCAAGGTAAACACGAAGAAACACAACTGCCCTAATACTTCTTTAAGTGATAAAATTAGACCGGCGACTACCAAGTGGATTGCTGCTACTGTACTTGACTGGGTGAGGCAGGATCATAACATTGGACCTGCTGAACTCAGAGCAAAGATTAGCAAAAAGTTTAACGTTCTGATTCCTTACCACAAAGTCTTTGGTGGGAAGGAGATGGCTCTAGACTTCATTCTAGGCAAGTGGAATGACAGTTTTCATATGTTGTATAGTTTCAAAGCTCAGGTAGAGAAAACATCACCTGGTAGTGTTGTTCACATCGATTACGAGGTTGTGAAAGGAAGAGAAAAGGTCTTGAGGGGGGTAAGGTATAAGCAGGCAGATAAGATGTTCTTCAGGAGATGTTTTGTCTGCCTGGAGGCATGCTGGAAGGGGTTCCTAGATGGCTGCAGGCCATACATGGCAATAGGCGTAACTTCTTTAACAGGGAAGTTCGGGAGACATGTTGCTTCTTCTTGTGCTTTGGACGCGCATAATTGGCTTCTACCCGTAGCTTATGCTGTTCTTGAGGGTGAATCAAATGAAAGCTGGACATGGTTCATGTAGAGACTACGGGAAGTAATTGGTCACCCTGAAGGCTTGGTGATACACACCGGTGCATGCGAGGGTCTTGAGAATGCTTTGTTGATCTTTGTGTTTCCAGGGTTGAGCATAGGTAATGCATGAGGCACCTCGCTACTAACTTCATGAAGAAGTTCAAAGGAAAGATCTTTGAAGAGGACTTGTGGCAATCAGCATACACATACACCCCAAGCACGCATGCTACTTACTTGCAGAACATGTATGTAGTGCCAAAGGTGAAAAAATACCTTGACGAACATCACACCAAGCTATGGGACAGAAGCAAGTTTGGTGAGTTAAGCAAGGTGGATTTTGTTTGCAATAATTTCGCAAAGAGTTTCAATGATAATATTTCGGGCATGAAGACACTTGGAATTGTTATTTTGTTGGATGCAATAAGACAGTGCATAATGGTGAACATAGATTTAAGGCAAAGAATTTGTGCAAGAAATTTTTTGGCCATAAAATAGTTCCAAAGGTGGTTATGTTACTGAATGCTAGAACCAGGGCAATAAGAACGATAAAGATGAGGATGGTCAGAAGTTCTAGAACATTGGCTGAGGTTTATGCAGAATACAAGCGTGGAAGTGAACGGAGGTACACTGTAGACATTGGAAACAAGACTTGTTCATGCAGGCAGTGGCAGATTACTGGTCTGCCATGTCACCATGCAATTTACTTCATCTTAAAGATTAGAGGTAGCGGAGCTAAAATAGAGAACTATGTCGACAACTATTTCTCTGTGGACAAGTTTGGTGCAACTTATGCAGAAAATGTACCACCTATGGCCGATGAAAATGATTGGGAGATTGTCGATCCAGGGTTCAAACTTCAACCACCAGTTCTTAGGAGGCCACCTGGGAGGTTGTGGATCCATATGTGGTATGTGAAAAGAACACACATGGAATGACTCCAGTTGTTGTTAGTAAAAAGAACACACATGAAATGACACTGGTGGATCCATGTGTGGTCTCTGAAGAGAACACACATGCAATGACTGTAGCTATGGTTAATGAGAAGAACACACATGCAATGACACTGGTGGATCCATGTGTGGTATGTGAAAAGAACACACATGCAATGACTCTAGTAGTTGTTAGTAAAATGAGCACACATGCAATGACACTGGTGGATCCATGCGTGGTCTGTGAAGAGAACACACATTTCAATGACACTGGTGGATCCATATGTGGTATGTGAAAAGAACACACATGCAATGACTCCAGTTGTTGTTAGTAAAAAGAACACACAGGCAATGACACTGGTGGATCGTGTGGTCTCTGAAGAGAACACACATTTCAATGACACTGGTGGATCCATATGTGGTATGTGCAAAGAACACACATGCAATGACTCTAGTTGTTGTTATTAAAAAGAACACACATGCAATGACACTGGTGGATCCATGTGTGGTCTCTAAAGAGAACACACATTTCAATGACACTTGTGGATCCATATGTGGTATGTGAAAAGAACACACATGCAATGACTCAAGTTGTTGTTAGTAAAAAGAACACACAGGCAATGACACTGGTGGATCCATGTGTGGTCTCTGAAGAGAACACACATGCCAATGACACTGGTGGATCCATATGTGGATGTGAAAAGAACACACATGCAATGACTCCAGTTGTTGTTAGTAAAAAGAACACAGGCAACGACACTGGTGGATCCATGTGTGGTCTCTGAAGAGAACACGCATTTCAATGACACTGGTGGATCCATATGTGGTATGTGAAAAGAACACACATGCAATGACTCTAGTTGTTGTTAGTAAAAAGAACACACATGTAATGACACTGGTGGATCCATGTGTGGTCTCTGAAGAGAACACACATTTCAATGACTCTAGCTGTGGTTAATGACAAGAACACACATTTCAATGACACTGGTGGATCCATATGTGGTATGTGAAAAGAACACACATGCAATGACTCTAGTTGTTGTTAGTAAAAAGAACACACATGCAATGACACTGGTGGATCCATGTCTGGTCTCTGAAGAGAACACACATGTAATGACTCTAGCTATGGTTAATGAGAAGAACACTGATACGTTGCAAACATATCCATAATTTTTGATGTTCCATTCTTGGTTTTATCTACTTTCTTATGTTTTTTCCACACTTTGGAGTACTTTTCATATGATTTCTTGGACTAACCTATTAACAATTGCCACAATGCCAGCTACCTGATTTCTGCAGTTTTGGTTCCAGGAAAGTCAGAAAATGAATATTCTCGGAATTGGACGGGACAATGCGAAAGTCAGTTTTTCACCGAGGGACACCTGGATCCAGAATACGAGATGGAGAGGGGTTGGGGCCCGGCCACACCACCTGGCCGCACGGGTAGGCCTGGCCCGCGCCAGGGGGTGGTCTGGCCGCCCCAGGCACCCCCTCGGCCTCTCCTTCCGCCTATATATTGTCTCTGATACGGAAACCCTAAGTACCCGATCAAAATTCCACGAAAGAGTCTGTAGCCGCTGTCATCTCCATCCCTAGATCGGGAGGGATTTGAAGCTCTTCCCGGCACCCTGCCGGAGAGGGGAATTCACCCTGGAGGCCTTCTTCATCATCATGCAAGCCTTCGGTGTGATGCGTAAGTACTTTATCTCTGGACTACGGGTCCATGTAGTTGCTAGATGGCTGGTTCTCCTCCTTTGTGCTATCATGTTTAGATCTTGTGAGCTCCATTCATGATCAAGATCATCTATTTGTAATTCTGCATGTTGTGTTTGCGGGGATCCAATGGATATTGAGATGCTATTTCAGATTGATTATTTATTCTATCATGTCTTTGTTATTTGTGATCTTGCATGCTTTCCGTTGTTAGTAGCTATCTTGGCCAAGTAGATGCTAGCAACTCCAAGAGTTAGTATTTATGATCGATAGTGGGTTCATGCCTCTGGTAATCTAGGGAAGTGATAGAAATATCTAAGGTACTAGATGTGATATTGCTACTAGGGAGAAAACAACAATCCTTTGTTCATAGAACAATCGTATTATTTACTTTACACGCAATTCATAATGAAATTATCCGTTGCTTGCAACTTAATACTGGAGGGGGTTCGGATGATAACCTGAAGGTGGATTATTAGTCATAGATGTAGTTGGATGGCGGTCTATGTATAATGTTGTAATGCCCAATCGAATCTCAAAGGAGTCAAGGTGAGTAGTATATGCTTGTATGCTTTCTCGATGTTTGTCAATAGCCCCGCTGTAATTTGTTCACCCAACATGTCATCTATCTTAAGGAGAGCCACCTCTAGTGAACTATGGACCCAGGTTCTTTCTTTTACTATCAATCTACAATCAACTATTTACTGCTTTGTGTTTACTTTCTGCAAACTATTACTTTCTTCCACTTGATACGTTTAATTCTTTGTTTTCAGCAAAACCGGTGAGATTGACAACCTCATCGCAAGTTGGGGACAGAGTTCTGTGGTTGTGTTGTGCAGGTCTCCATGTTGCTGCTGGCACCGCTAGTGCGCCCTACCAATGTTCAACTAGCTACACCTTTGGGGTGTTTCCTTGCTCCTACTGGATTGATAACCTTGGTTTCATAACTGAGGGAAAACTTACTGCTGTCCTCATCATACCTTCCTCTTGGGGTTCCCCAACGAGATCGTTAATACACGAGTCAGCAAACACACATTCCAATGACACTGTGGATCCATATGTGGTATGTGAAAAGAATAGTCATGAAATGACTCCAATTGTTGTTAGTAAAAAGAGCACACATGCAATGACACTGGTGGATCCATGTGTGGTCTCTGAAGAGAACACACATGCAATGACACTGGAGGATCCATATGTGGTATGTGAAAAGAACACACATGCAATGACTCTGGTTGTTGTTAGTAAAAAGAACACACATGCAATGACACCGGTGGATCCGTGTGTGGTCACTGAAGAGAACACACATTTCAATGACACTTGTGGATCCGTATGTGGTATGTGAAAAGAACACACATGCAATGACTCAAGTTGTTGTTAGTAAAAAGAACACACAGGCAATGACACTAGTGGATCCATGTGTGGTCTCTGAAGAGAACACACATGCCAATGACACTGGTGGATCCATATGTGGATGCGAAAAGAACACACATGCAATGACTCCAGTTGTTGTTAATAAAAAGAACACACATGCAATGACACTGGTGGATCCATGTGTGGTCTCTGAAGAGAACACACATTTCAATGACACTGGTGGATCCATATGTGGTATGTGAAAAGAACACACATGCAATGACTCTAGTTGTTGTTAGTAAAAAGAACACACAGGCAATGGCACTAGTGGATCCATGTGTGGTCTCTGAAGAGAACACACATTTCAATGACACTGGTGGATCCATATGTGGTATGTGAAAAGAACACACATGCAATGACTTCAGTTGTTGTTAGTAAAAAAGAACACACATGCAATGACACTGGTGGATCCATGTGTGGTATGTGAAAAGAACACACATGCAATGACTCCAGTTGTTGTTAGTAAAAAGAGCACACATGCAATGACACTGGTGGATCCATGTGTGGTCTCTGAAGAGAACACACATTTCAATGACTTTAGCTGTGGTTAATAAGAAGAACACACATTTCAATGACACTGGTGGATCCATATGTGGTATGTGAAAATAACACACATGCAATGACTCTCATAGTACATCATCCATTACAAACCATACATAAGGTTTTACACAAATAAGTATCTCATGATCCAGTCTTTAATACAACAAGAAGTGGAAATAAACGATAGCGTAGCGGTGGGGTCCATCTTCAGGAGCACAGGCAATGCTGACGAAGGTAGATAGTCCTAGTTATCATAGCCATCCTGCTGACCATCATCTTGATAATCTCCTTCATAGTCTGGCCATGATAATAGCCAGGGACAAAAGCCATGAGTACTCTTTAAGTACTCGCAAACTACTACTAGCAAGGGTTATGATTCTAAGTTAAAGTACGGAATTTAAAGAATAACTATCAAGTTAAGTTTGAAACCTAAGCTGAGTTCTGAAACAAGAAAAGATAAAGTAAAGCTCTAGAAACACTTAAGTTGGGAAGCTATTTTCATCTACACAACCCTGTTGTGGTCAAGTCAAGGCTCATCATTTATTTCAAGTTATTTAGAAAACATCGACAGCAAAGCCATGGCTATTCAATAGATGGCCATATAGTTTGACACTCTGCAAAGGTGGTACACTTTCACCACAAGATTCGATACATCTGTCAGGGATAACCCTGAATCATCATACTTAGTATGCATATAATCAAACATAACTTTCCCTTTACACACCCTAGTACAAGCACCTCTCCTATGAGCATGGCCTCCCAACCATGACCATCAGTCATCTTGGGCACTCCATAGGTGGACAACATTGAGAGGTAGCCTCATCTCAAACCTCTCCCGTGAGGGAACTAATACTAATGCATATAAATTTCTAGCTAAGCCTTACCCAATTCAGGTAATGTGGTTGTACGGTAAATTTGGAATGGTATCGCATCCGAATCCAACCATCAGTTTTCATAACTCATTTTCACCAAGTGTTCCCATCTAAAATGACTCAAGTTTGATCTATTCTAAAACACTAAGTTAAGAGTGTTCACTAAGGTGGAAGGGTGGGATCAATCTCATGCCATAGAATGACATCCAAGGGTTTCTAATTAGGTCAAGTTTTATACTCTTTATGCTACCTTCAAAATTAATTAAAGGACTTTGTGTAAACTAAGGGGGTGTGAGCAAAGTATGCTTAAGGCATCTTTACTAAACTATCTAGTTTTATTCTAGCTTACTACACTAGCTTACTAAAGAATGTTTGCAAGGGTTAGCTTGCCACTAATAGCTTGCCTTGGTTTGTGCAGTGGTTGAAGTTGTCTTCTTCTTCTTCTTCTTCTTCTTCTTGGTAGAACTCCTCCTCCTCGAAGGCTTGGTCGGTACTAGCGTCTAGAAATACATAGGGAGTGCACAATCACCAAACAATACTTAACTTAGGCTAAGTAGTATTCTAAACCACACAATTGGTGATCTATTATCATCACAAGTTTTAATTCAATAGTTTCAACCTTTTTATTTTGGAAAAGTAATTTCTACTCATTGAAATAATAATTAAGATTTAATATTCACCACCAAAGTATGGGATCATGTGGACACATGTCCTCACCACATATTCTAACATGTGGGAATGAGATTTAAAGGTTGGATCAATATTACTTTGGTTTAAGTTTATTATTTAATGATTTAAAGTGACTAGAAATGCCTATATAGCATTATTTTGGTACTAGTCCAAAGTCACTGCCTGTAAACCTTAATATTATTACATATTTGGATAGATATGATGAAATGTGATTTTTGAGAGTTGGAATCAACTCAAAACCTAACTTGGTTGATTTTATAAAAATGTTTCAAGTTGCAAAAGCTTCTGTCTTCTTATTTTTATTAGGAGAAATCTATAACTCTAAATGAATTAAATCCAACGGGCTTGGATAGAGCATTTCAATACCTTTCAGACAAAATTAGTTTCATGTGATTTGGATTTGTCAAAATCACAGAATTGAATTTTGAAACACTGGACAGAAACTATATTCTAACTAAAAAGAAAAATCCTACTTTGAATCTAAGGGCTTGCGCGGGAAAGGAAATGGGCCGGCCCAGTGGCACTGCGCGGCACAGGGCTCAGCTGATAGGGGTTCCCACTGGTCAGCGACACTTAAACGCTAAAGCAGTGGCTACTGGTGATGTGGATTAGAGGCTAGATTTGGCTAAGGGTGTCGTCGACGACAGGACGGTCGCCATGGACTCGAACCCTAGCGGCTTCTTGCGGGTCACTGGGTGGGAGGAAGGCGAAGGGCTGAGGGGGAAGACGGGGCCAGGCGAGGCGTGGTCGTGGCGGAGCTTGGGGTGGCGGAATCACGGCGACCTTCTTCTCAAGAGGCGGTCTGCTCCACCCAACAGTAGCTGCTGCTCCACACTTTCGGTGGGTGAGGGGAGAGGTGAGGGAGGAATGGTGTGAGTCTTTGGTGCTGAGTGCTCCTTTTATAGGCTCGACGGTGAGACCGAGCGGATGGGCGGTCGATGGTGGCGACATGGCTCTGAAGTAAGCGGCATGGCTGGGGATGGTAATCGATGGCGGGTTCCTGGCGGTGCTCTAGCACTTCAATGCGGCCGTGAGGGGCGGTGGCGGTATGTGGCTATGGGTGAAAAGCTTTCTTGTGATCCGGCTGTGGGTGTTCTCTAGGTCGGGCGGAATGGTGTCGAGCTGTTTGGTCGTTAGGATTGCTCCTTGGGCTGGGACTGGTTGGGCGGTGGAGGTGGACCACCTCTCCGGACACGATGGATGAGGCCAGGGTGGCTTGCGGTCGCCGGTGGGGTGCCCAAGTGGGGGTTCGGCCTTAATGGCCATGACCATTTGGTCGTGGCACAGTGTGGGGCTGGGCTAGAGAGGGTTAGGGGATTAGTGGAGAGGTTTTTGGTGGCAATTTGGGGAACAAGTTTGGCCAGAACACTATTTAAAATAGTGAAATTTGTTTAGTTTGTAATCTGCCTGCCAAGTGTTTGATGAAATGGCCGCAAGAGAATTTTTTTTGAATTTTGAGTTCAAATTTTTTGGGTGATCTCAACTATTGCTTGGTAGTCTCTGGTTGCAAGGGTTTTGAAAATGGAGCTCAAATACATGGTTTTTGAAGGGGTGATCTATGCATATGCATTAGATTCAATTTTGAACTGCCATTTAAAATAGTTTCCAGAATGTTTTTAGAAGATCAAAAGGTGGGCCTTGGTACCTCATTATGTGTACTAGCAAGGGTTGTAAAGATCCAGAATTGTTTCTGTTAAGAATTGAGTACTAGGAATAGCCAAAGTAGGCATGAGAGTTAAATTTGTCCAAATGACCATTTCCTTCATTTTAATTCTTTTTGATTTGATTTCTTTTAGGAAAAGTTTGGGAATGATGTAGATGATGTTTAAATCACCTAAGAAACATTTTAGAAGCAAAGGATCACACAATCATGGCAATTCAAAACAACTCCTATTTTAAATGCACACATATATGAATGCTTTCATTTTAAATTTGAAAAGTTTTTGTTAACCCCATTTTTGGATGATTTATTCATGATAAGCTTGGATTGAAGTTTTGGGATGTTACACACTGGTGGATCCATGTGTGGTCTCTGAAGAGAACACACATTTCAATGACACTGGTGGATCCATATGTGGTATGTGAAAAGAACACACATGCAATGACTCAAGTTGTTGTTAATGAAAAGAACTCACATGCAATGACACTGGTGGATCCATGTGTGGTCTCTAAAGAGAACACACATGCAATGACACTGGTGGATCCATAGGTGGATTGTGAAAAGAACACGCATGCAATGACTCTGGTTGTTGTTAGTAAAAAGAACACACATGCAATGATACTGGTGGATCCATGTGTGGTCTCTGAAGAGAACACACATGCAATGACTCTAGCTGTGGTTAATGAGAAGAATACACATTTCAATGACACTGGTGGATCCATATGTGGTATGTGAAAAGAACACACATGTAATGACTCTAGTTGTTGTTAGTAAAAAGAGCAACGATGCAATGACACTGGTGTATCCATGTGTGGTCTCTGAAGAGAACACACATTTCAATGACACTTGTGGATTCATATGTGGTATGTGAAAAGAACACACATGCAATGACTCTAGTTGTTGTTAGTAAAAAGAACACACATGCAGTGACACTGGTGGATCGATGTGTGGTCTCTGAACAGCACACACATGCAATGACTCTAGCTGTGGTTAATGAGAAGAACACACATTTCAATGACACTGGTGGATCCATATGTGGTATGTGAAAAGAATAGTCATGAAATGACTCCAGTTGTTGTTAGTAAAAAGAACACACATGCAATAACATTGGTGGATCCATGTGTGGTCTCTAAAGAGAACACACATTTCAATGACACTGGTGGATACATATGTGGTATCTGAAAAGAACACACGTGCAATGACTCCAGTTGTTGTTAGTAAAAAGAACACACATGCAATGACGCCGGTGGGTCCATGTGTGGTATCTGAAGAGAACACACATTTCAATGACACTGGTGGATCCATATGTGGTATGTGAAAAGAACACACTGATGAGCTCGACGATCGACGTAGAGCTTGTTGGGAACCCCAAGAGGAATGTATGATTAGCACAGCAGCAAGTTTTCCCTCAGTTATGAAACCAAGGTTTAATCGAACCAGTAGGAGCAAGGAAACACCCCAAAGGTGTTACTAGCTGAGCTTTGGCAGGGCACACTACCGGTGCTAGTAGCAACGTGGAGACCTACACAACACAACCACAAAACTTTGTCCCCAACTTGCGATGAGGTTGTCAATCTCACCGTGTTTTGCAGAAAACAAAGGATTAAACGTATCGAATGGAAAGAAGTAAAAGTTTGCAGAAAGTAAACACAAAGCAGAAACAGTTTATAGATTGTATGTAAAGACAAAGGACCGGGATCCATAGTTCACTAGAGGTGGCTCTCCATAGATAGATAACATGCTGGGTGAACAAATTACAGCGGGGCAATTGACAAATACCGAGAAAGCAATACATGCATATACTAATCATCTTGACTCCTTTGAGACTTGATTGGGCATTACAACATAATACATAGACCGCCATCCAACTGCATCTATGACTAATAATCCACCTTCAGGTTATCATCCGAACCCCCTCCAGTATTAAGTTGCAAGCAACCGATTATTGCTTTACGAACTGCGTGTAAAGTAAACAATACGATTGTTCTATGAACAAAGGATTGTTGTTTTCTCCCTAGTAGCAACAACACATCTAGTACGTTAGAGATTTCTGTCACTTCCCTAGATTACCAGAGGCATGAACCCACTATCGAGCATAAATACTAACTCTTGGAGTTGCTAGCATCTACTTGGCCAAGATAGCTACTAACAACGGAAAGCATGCAAGATCACAAATAACAAAGACATGATAGAATCAATAATCAATCTGAAATAGCATCTCAATATCCATCGGATCCCATAAACACAACATGTATGGATTACAAATAGATGATCTTGATCATGAGCAGACTCACAAGATCTAAACATGAAAGCACAAAGGAGGAGAAACCAGCCATCTAGCTACTACATGGATCCGTAGTCCAAGGATGAACTACTCACGCATCACACCGGAGGCTTGCATGGTGATGAAGAAGGCCTCCAGGGTGAATTCCCCTCTCCGGCAGGGTGCCGGGAAGAGCTTCTGATCCCTCCCGATCTAGGGATGGAGATGACGGTGGCTACAGACTCTTTTGTGGATTTTTTATCGGGTTCTTAGGGTTTTCGTCTCGAGGGCAACTTATAGGCGGAAGGAGAGGCCAAGGGGGTGCCGGGGCTGGCCTTACCACCTGGCGCTGGCCCAGCTGGGCGCCGCCAGGTGTGTGGTGGCCCCTGCCCTCTCCGTCTCGTGAGGCACTTGATCCTTCCGGAAAATAGCCACTTTGGCTTTTGTCCCGTCAATTCGAGAATATTCATTTTCGACTTTCCGAACCAAAAACAGCAGAAAAGGCAGTGGTAACCTGTGGCTCTTGTTAATAGGTTAGTCCAAGAAATCATATGAAAAGTACTCCAAAGTTGGAACAAAACACAAGAAAGTGGATAAAACCAAGCATGTAACATCAAAAATTATAGATACATTTGCAATGTATCACACACATGCAATGACTTCAGTTGTTGTTAGTAAAAAGAGCACAAATGCAATGACACTGGTGGATCCATGTGTGGTATCTGAAGAGAACACACATTTCAATGACTCTAGTTGTGGTTAATGAGAAGAACACACATTTTAATGACACTGGTGGATCCATATGTGGTATGTGAAAAGAACACACATGCAATGACTCCAGTTGTTGTTAGTAAAAAGAACACACATGCAATGACACTGGTGGATCCATGTGTGGTCTCTGAAGAGAACACACATTTCAATGACTCTAGCTGTGGTTAATGAGAAGAACACACATTTCAATGACATTGGTGGATCCATATGTGGTATGTGAAAACAATAGTCATGAAATGTTTCTAGTTGTTGTTAGTAAAAAGAACACACATGCAATGACACTGGTGGATCCATGTGTGGTCTCTGAAGAGAACACACATTTCAATGACACAGGTGGATCCATATGTGGTATGTGAAAATAAGACACATACAATGACTCCAGTTGTTGTTAGTAAGAAGTACACACATGCAATGACACTGGTAGATCCATGTGTAGTCTTTGAAGAGAACACACATGCAATGACTCTAGCTGTGAAAAGAATAGTCATGAAATGACTCCAGTTGTTGTTAGTGAAAAGAGCACACATGCAATGACACTGGTGGATCCATGTGTGGTATCTGAAGAGAACACACATGCAATGACACTGGTGGATCCATATGTAGTATGTGAAAAGAACACACATGCAATGACTCTAGTTGTTGTTAGTAAAAAGAACACACATGCAATGACACTGGTGGATCCATGTGTGGTCTCTGACGAGAACACACATTTCAATGACAATTGTGGATCCATATGTGGTATGTGAAAAGAACACACATGTAATGACTACAGTTGTTGTTAGTAAAAAGAACACATAGGCAATAACACTGGTGGATCCATGTGTGGTCTCTGAAGCGAACACACATTTCAATGACACTAGTGGATCCATATGTGGTATGTGAAAAGAACACACATGCAATGACTCTAGTTGTTGTTAGTAAAAATAACACACATGCAATGACACTGGTGGATCCATGTGTGGTATGTGAAAAGAACACACATGCAATGACTCAAGTTTTTGTTAGTAAAAAGAGCACACATGCAATGACACTGGTGGATCCATGTGTGGTCTCTGAAGAGAACACACATTTCAATGACTCTAGCTGTGGTTAATGAGAAGAACACACATTTCAATGACACTGGTGGATCCATATGTGGTATGTGAAAAGAACACACATGCAATGACTCCCGTTGTTGTTAGTAAAAAGAACACACAGGCAATGCCACTTTGGATCCATGTGTGGTCTCTGAAGAGAACACATATTTCAATGACACTGGTGGATCCATATGTGGTATGTGAAAAGAACACACATGCAATGACTTCAGTTGTTGTTAGTAAAAAGAGCACACATGCAATGACACTGGTGGATGCATGTGCAGTCTCTGAAGAGAACAAACATTTCAATGACTCTAGCTATGGTTAATGAGAAGAACACACATTTCAATGACACTGGTGGATCCATATCTGGTATGTGAAAAGAACACACATGCAATGACTCCAATTGTTGTTAGTAAAAAGAACACACATACAATAACACTGGTGGATCCATGTCTGGTCTCTGAAGAGAACACATATTTCAATGACTCTTGCTGTGGTTAATGAGAAGAACACACATGCAATGACACTGGTGTTTCCATAGGTGGATTGTGAAAAGAACATGCATGGCATGACTCTGGTTGTTGGTAGTAAAAAGAACACATGCAATGGCACTGGTGGATCCATGTGTGGTCTCTGAAGAGAACACATATGCAATGACGTTGTGGTTAATGAGAAGAATACACATTTCAATGACACTAGTGGATCCATATGTGGTATGTGAAAAGAACACACATGCAATGACTTCAGTTGTTGTTAGTAAAAAAGAACACACATGCAATGACACTGGTGGATCCATGTGTGGTATGTGAAATGAACACACATGCAATGACTCCAGTTGTTGTTAGTAAAAAGAGCACACATGAAATGACACTGGTGGATCCGTGTGTGGTCTCTGAAGAGAACACACATTTCAATGACACTGGTGGATCCATATGTGGTATGTGAAAAGAACACACATGCAATGACTCTAGTTGTTGTTAATAAAAAGAACACACATGCAATGACACTGGTGGATCCATGTGTGGTCTCTGACGAGAACACACATTTCAATGACAATTGTGGATGCATATGTGGTATGTGAAAACAACACACATGCAATGACTACAATTGTTGTTAGTAAAAAGAGCACAAATGCAATGACACTGGTGGATCCATGTGTGGTCTCTAAAGAGAACACACATTTCAATGACTCTAGTTGTGGTTAATGAGAAGAACACACATTTTAATGACACTGGTGGATCCATATGTGGTATGTGAAGAGAACACACATGTAATGACTCCAGTTGTTGTTAGTAAAAAGAACACACATGCAATGACACTGGTGGATCCATGTGTGGTCTCTGAAGAGAACACACATTTCAATGACTCTAGCTGTGGTTAATGAGAAGAACACACATTTCAATGACATTGGTGGATCCATATGTGGTATGTGAAAACAATAGTCATGAAATGACTCTAGTTGTTGTTAGTAAAAAGAACACACATGCAATGACACTGGTGGATCCATGTGTGGTCTCTGAAGAGAACACACATTTCAATGACACAGGTGGATCCATATGTGGTATGTGAAAATAAGACACATACAATGACTCCAGTTGTTGTTAGTAAGAAGTACACACATCCAATGACACTGGTAGAACCATGTGTAGTCTTTGAAGAGAACACACATGCAATGACTCTAGCTGTGAAAAGAATAGTCATGAAATGACTCCAGTTGTTGTTAGTGAAAAGAGCACACATGCAATGACACTGGTGGATCCATGTGTGGTATCTGAAGAGAACACACATGCAATGACACTGGTGGATCCATATGTAGTATGTGAAAAGAACACACATGCAATGACTCTAGTTGTTGTTAGTAAAAATAACACACATGCAATGACACTAGTGGATCCATGTTTGGTCTCTGACGAGAACACACATTTCAATGACAATTGTGGATCCATATGTGGTATGTGAAAAGAACACACATGTAATGACTACAGTTGTTGTTAGTAAAAAGAACACATAGGCAATAACACTGGTGGATCCATGTGTGGTCTCTGAAGAGAACACACATTTCAATGACACTAGTGGATCCATATGTGGTATGTGAAAAGAACACACATGCAATGACTCTAGTTGTTGTTAGTAAAAAGAACACACATGCAATGACACTGGTGGATCCATGTGTGTTATGTGAAAAGAACACACATGCAATGACTCAAGTTTTTGTTAGTAAAAAGAGCACACATGCAATGACACTGGTGGATCCATGTGTGGTCTCTGAAGAGAACACACATTTCAATGACTCTAGCTGTGGTTAATGAGAAGAACACACATTTCAATGACACTGGTGGATCCATATGTGGTATGTGAAAAGAACACACATGCAATGACTCCCGTTGTTGCTAGTAAAAAGAACACACAGGCAATGACACTTTGGATCCATGTGTGGTATCTGAAGAGAACACATATTTCAATGACACTGGTGGATCCATATGTGGTATGTGAAAAGAACATACATGCAATGACTCTAGTTGTTGTTAATAAAAAGAACACACATGCAATGACACTGGTGGATCCATGTGTGGTATGTGAAATGAACACACATGCAATGACTCCATTTGTTGTTAGTAAAAAGAGCACACATGAAATGACACTGGTGGATCCGTGTGTGGTCTCTGAAGAGAACACACATTTCAATGACACTGGTGGATCCATATGTGGTATGTGAAAAGAACACACATGCAATGACTCTAGTTGTTGTTAATAAAAATAACACACATGCAATGACACTGGTGGATCCATGTGTGGTCTCTGACGAGAACACACATTTCAATGACAATTGTGGATCCATATGTGGTATGTGAAAAGAACACACATGCAATGACTACAGTTGTTGTTAGTAAAAAGAACACATAGGCAATGACACTGGTGGATCCATGTGTGGTCTCTGAAGAGAACACACATTTCAATGACACTAGTGGATCCATATGTGGTATGTGAAAAGAACACACATGCAATGACTCCAGTTGTTGTTAGTAAAAAGAACACACATACAATGACACTGGTGGATCCATGTGTGGTATGTGAAAAGAACACACATGCAATGACTCAAGTTGTTGTTAGTAAAAAGAGCACACATGCAATGACACTGGTGGATCCATGTGTGGTCTCTGAAGAGAACACACATTTCAATGACTCTAGCTGTGGTTAATGAGAAGAACACACATTTCAATGACACTGGTGGATCCATATGTGGTATGTGAAAAGAACACACATGCTCTGACTCCCGTTGTTGTTAGTAAAAAGAACACACATGCAATGACACTATGGATCCATGTGTGGTATCTGAAGAGAACACACATTTCAATGACACTGGTGGATACATATGTGGTATGTGAAAAGAACATACATGCAATGAATCTAGTTGTTGTTAATAAAAAGAACACGCATGCAATGACACTGGTGGATCCATAAGTGGATTGTGAAAAGAACACGCATGCATTGACTCTGGTTGTTGTTAGTAAAAAGAACACACACGCAATGACACTGGTGGATCCATGTGTGGTCTCTGAAGAGAACACACATGCAATGACTCTAGCTGTGGATAATGAGAAGAATACACATTTCAATGACACTGGTGGATCCATATGTGGTATGTGAAAAGAACACACATGTAATGACTCGAGTTGTTGTTAGTAAAAAGAGCACACATGCAATGACACTGGTGGATCCATGTGTGGTCTCTCAAGAGAACACACATTTCAATGACACTGGTGGATCCATATGTGGTATGTGAAAAGAACACACATGCAATGACTTCAGTTGTTGTTAGTAAAAAAGAACACACATGCAATGACACTGGTGGATCCATGTGTGGTATGTGAAAAGAACACACATGCAATGACTCCAGTTGTTGTTAGTAAAAAAGAGCACACATGCACTGACACTGGTGGATCCATGTGTGGTCTCTGAAGAGACCACACATTTCAATGACTCTAGCTGTGGTTAATAAGAAGAACACACATTTAAATGACACTGGTGGATCCATATGTGGTATGTGAAAAGAATAGTCATGAAATGACTCCAGTTGTTGTTAGTAAAAAGAACACACATGCAATGACACTGGTGGATCCATGTGTGGTTTCTGAAGAGAACACACATTTCAATTACACTGGTGGATACATATGTGGTATCTGAAAAGTACACACATGCAATGACTCCAGTTGTTGTTAGTAAAAAGAACACACATGCAATGACACTGGTGGATCCATGTGTGGTCTCTGAAGAGAACACACATTTCAATGACACTAGTGGATCCATATGTGGTATGTGAATAGAACACACATGCAATGACTTCAGTTGTTGTTAGTAAAAAGAGCACACATGCAATGACACTGGTGGATGCATGTGCAGTCTCTGAAGAGAACACACATTTCAATGACTCTAGCTATGGTTAATGAGAAGAACACACATTTCAATGACACTCGTGGATCCATATGTGGTATGTGAAAAGAACACACATGCAATGACTCCAGTTGTTGTTAGTAAAAAGAACACACATACAATGACACTGGTGGATCCATGTGTGGTCTCTAAAGAGAACACACATTTCAATGAATCTAGCTGTGGTTAATGAGAAGAACACAGATGCAATGACACTGGTGGATCCATAGGTGGATTGTGAAAAGAACACGCATGCCATGACTCTGGTTGTTGTTAGTAAAAATAACACACATGCAATGACACTGGTGGATCCATGTGTGGTCTCTGAAGAGAACACACATTTCAATGACACTAGTGGATCCATATGTGGTATGTGAAAAGAACACACATGCAATGACTCCAGTTGTTGTTAGTAAAAAGAACACACATACAATGACACTGGTGGATCCATGTGTGGTCTCTGAAGAGAACACACATGCAATGACTCAAGTTGTTGTTAGTAAAAAGAGCACACATGCAATGACACTGGCGGATCCATGTGTGGTCTCTAAAGAGAACACACATTTCAATGACTCTAGCTGTGGTTAATGAGAAGAACACACATTTCAATGACACTGGTGGATCCATATGTGGTATGTGAAAAGAACACACATGCAATGACTCCCGTTGTTGTTCGTAAAAAGAACACACATGCAATGACACTATGGATCCATGTGCGGTATCTGAAGAGAACACACATTTCAATGACACTGGTGGATACATATGTGGTATGTGAAAAGAACATACATGCAATGACTCTAGTTGTTGCTAATAAAAAGAACACGCATGCAATGACACTGGTGGATCGATGTGTGGTCTCTAAAGAGCACACACATGCAATGACTCTAGCTGTGGTTAATGAGAAGAACACACATTTAAATGACACTGGTGGATCCATATGTGGTATGTGAAAAGAATAGTCATGAAATGACTCCAGTTGTTGTTAGTAAAAAGAACACACATGCAATGACACTGGTGGATCCATGTGTGGTTTCTGAAGAGAACACACATTTCAATGACACTGGTGGATCCATATGTGGTATGTGAATAGAACACACATGCAATGACTTTAGTTGTTGTTAGTAAAAAGAGCACACATGCAATGACACTGGTGGATGCATGTGCAGTCTCTGAAGAGAACACACATTTCAATGACTCTAGCTATGGTTAATGAGAAGAACACACATTTCAATGACACTCGTGGATCCATATGTGGTATGTGAAAAGAACACACATGCAATGACTCCAGTTGTTGTTAGTAAAAAGAACACACATACAATGACACTGGTGGATCCATGTGTGGTCTCTAAAGAGAACACACATTTCAATGAATCTAGCTGTGGTTAATGAGAAGAACACAGATGCAATGACACTGGTGGATCCATAGGTGGATTGTGAAAAGAACACGCATGCCATGACTCTGGTTGTTGTTAGTAAAAAGAACACACATGCAATGACACTGGTGGATCCATGTGTGGTCTCTGAAGAGAACACACATTTCAATGACACTAGTGGATCCATATGTGGTATGTGAAAAGAACACACATGCAATGACTCCAGTTGTTGTTAGTAAAAAGAACACACATACAATGACACTGGTGGATCCATGTGTGGTATGTGAAAAGAACACACATGCAATGACTCAAGTTGTTGTTAGTACAAAGAGCACACATGCAATGACACTGGCGGATCCATGTGTGGTCTCTGAAGAGAACACACATTTCAATGACTCTAGCTATGGTTAATGAGAAGAACACACATTTCAATGACACTGGTGGATCCATATGTGGTATGTGAAAAGAACACACATGCAATGACTCCCGTTGTTGTTCGTAAAAAGAACACACATGCAATGACACTATGGATCCATGTGTGGTATCTGAAGAGAACACACATTTCAATGACACTGGTGGATACATATGTGGTATGTGAAAAGAACATACATGCAATGACTCTAGTTGTTGCTAATAAAAAGAACACGCATGCAATGACACTGGTGGATCCATAAGTGGATTGTGAAAAGAACACGCATGCATTGACTCTGGTTGTTGTTAGTAAAAAGAACACACACGCAATGACACTGGTGGATCCATGTGTGGTCTCTGAAGAGAACACACATGCAATGACTCTAGCTGTGGATAATGAGAAGAATACACATTTCAATGACACTGGTGGATCCATATGTGGTATGTGAAAAGAACACACATGTAATGACTCTAGTTGTTGTTAGTAAAAAGAGCACACATGCAATGACACTGGTGGATCCATGTGTGGTCTCTCAAGAGAACACACATTTCAATGACACTGGTGGATCCATATGTGGTATGTGAAAAGAACACACATGCAATGACTCTAGTTATTGTTAGTAAAAAGAACCCACATGCAGTGACACTGGTGGATCGATGTGTGGTCTCTAAAGAGCACACACATGCAATGACTCTAGCTGTGGTTAATGAGAAGAACACACATTTAAATGACCCTGGTGGATCCATATGTGGTATGTGAAAAGAATAGTCATGAAATGACTCCAGTTGTTGTTAGTAAAAAGAACACACATGCAATGACACTGGTGGATCCATGTGTGGTTTCTGAAGAGAACACACATTTCAATGACACTGGTGGATACATATGTGGTATCTGAAAAGTACACACATGCAATGACTCCAGTTGTGGTTAGTAAAAAGAACATACATGCAATGACACTGGTGGATCCATGTGTGGTCTCTGAAGAGAACACACATTTCAATGACACTGGTGGATCCATATGTGGTATGTGAATAGAACACACATGCAATGACTTCAGTTGTTGTTAGTAAAAACAGCACACATGCAATGACACAGGTGGATGCATGTGCAGTCTCTGAAGAGAACACACATTTCAATGACTCTAGCTATGGTTAATGAGAAGAACACACATTTCAATGACACTGGTGGATCCATATGTGGTATGTGAAAAGAACACACATGCAATGACTCCAGTTGTTAGTAAAAAGAACACACATACAATGACACTGGTGGATCCATGTGTGGTCTCTAAAGAGAACACACATTTCAATGAATCTAGCTGTGGTTAATGAGAAGAACACAGATGCAATGACACTGGTGGATCCATAGGTGGATTGTGAAAAGAACACGCATGCCATGACTCTGGTTGTTGTTAGTAAAAAGAACACACATGCAATGACACTGGTGGATCCATGTGTGGTCTCTGAAGAGAACACACATGCAATGACTCTAGTTGTGGTTAATGAGAAGAATACACATTTCAATGACAGTGGTGGATCCATATGTGGTATGTGGAAAGAACACACATGTAATAACTCTAGTTGTTGTTAGTAAAAAGCGCACACATGCAGTGACACTGGTGGATCCATGTGTGGCCTATGAAGAGAACACACATTTCAATGATAGTTGTGGATCCATATGTGGTATGTGAAAAGAACACACATACAATGACTCTAGTTGTTGTTAGTCAAAAGAACACACATGCAGTGACAATGGTGGATCCATGCGTGGTCTCTGAAGAGCACACACATTCAATGACTCTAGCTATGGTTAATGATAAGAACACACATTTCCATGACACTGGTGGATCCATATGTGGTATGTGAAAAGAATAGTCATGAAATGACTCCAGTTGTTGTTACTAAAAAGAACACACATGCAATGACACTGGTGGATCCATGTGTGGTTTCTGAAGAGAACACACATTTCAATGACACTGGTGGATACATATGTGGTATCTGAAAAGTACACACATGCAATGACTCCAGTTGTTGTTAGTAAAAAGAACACACATGCAATGACACTGGTGGATCCATGTGTGGTCTCTAAAGAGAACACACATTTCAATGACACTGGTGGATCCATATGTGGTATGTGAATAGAACACACATGCAATGACTTCAGTTGTTGTTAGTAAAAAGAGCACACATGCAATGAAACTGGTGGATGCATGTGCAGTCTCTAAAGAGAACACACATTTCAATGACTCTAGCTATGGTTAATGAGAAGAACACACATATCAATGACACTGATGGATCCATATGTGGTATGTGAAAATAACACACATGCCATGACTCCAGTTGTTGTTAGTAAAAAGAACACACATAGAATGACACTGGTGGATCCATGTGTGGTCTCTGAAGAGAACACACATTTCAATGAATCTAGCTGTGGTTAATGAGAAGAACACACATGCAATGACACTGGTGGATCCATAGGTGGATTGTGAAAAGAACACGCATGCCATGACTCTGGTTGTTGTTAGTAAAAAGAACACACATGCAATGACACTGGTGGATCCATGTGTGGTCTCTGAAGAAAACAAACATGCAATGACTCTAGTTGTGGTTAATGAGAAGAATACACATTTCAATGACAGTGGTGGATCCATATGTGGTATGTGGAAAGAACACAGATGTAATGACTCTAGTTGTTGTTAGTAAAAAGGGCACACATGCAGTGACACTAGTGGATCCATGTGTGGCCTCTGAAGAGAACACACATTTCAATGACACTTGTGGATCCATATGTGGTATGTGAAAAGAACACACATGCAATGACTCTAGTTGTTGTTAGTCAAAAGAACACACATGCAGTGACAATGGTGGATCCATGCGTGGTCTCTGAAGAGCACACACATGCAATGACTCTAGCTGTGGTTAATGATAAGAACACACATTTCCATGACACTGGTGGATCCATATGTGGTATGTGAAAAGAATAGTCATGAAATGACTCCAGTTGTTGTTACTAAAAAGAACACACATGCAATGACACTGGTGGATCCATGTGTGGTCTCTGATGAGAACACACATTTGAATGACACTGGTGGATCCATATGTGGTATCTAAAAAGAACACACATGCAATGACTCTAGTTGTTGTTAGTAAAAAGAACACACATGCAATGACACTGGTGGATCCATATGTGGTATGTGAAAAGAACACACATGAAATGGCTTCAGTTGTTGTTAGTAAAAAGAGCACACATGCAATGACACTGGTGGATCCATGTGTGGTCTCTGAAGAGAACACACATTTCAATGACTCTAGTTGTGGTTAATGAGAAGAACACACATTTTAATGACACTGGTGGATCCATATGTGGTATGTGACAAGAACACACATGCAATGACTCCAGTTGTTATTAGTAAAAAGAACACACATGCCATGACACTGGTGGATCCATGTGTGGTCTCTGAAGAGAACACACATTTCAATGACATTGGTGGATCCATATGTGGTATGTGAAAAGAATAGTCATGAAATGACTCCAGTTGTTGTTAGTAAAATGAACACACATGCATTGACACTGGTGGATCCATATGTGGTATGTGAAAAGAACACACATGCAATGACACTGGTGGATCCATATGTGGGATGTGAAAAGAATACACATGCAATGACTCTGGTTGTTGTTAGTAAAAATAAAACACATGCAATGATACTGGTGGATTTATGTGTGGTCTCTAAAGAGAACACACATTTCAATGACACTGGTGGATCCATATGTGGTATGTGAAAAGAACACACATGCAATGACTCTAGTTGTTGTTAGTAAAAGAACACACAGGCAATGACACTGGTGGATCCATGTGTGGTCTCTGAAGAGAACACACATTTCAATGAGACTAGTGGATTCATATGTGGTATGTGAAAAGAACACACATGCAATGACTCTAGTTGTTGTTAATAAAAAGAACACACATCCAATGACACTGGTGGATCCATGTGTGGTCTCTGAAGAGAACACAGATGCAATGACACTGGTGGATCCATAGGTGGATTGTGAAAAGAACACGCATGCAATGACTCTAGTTGTTGTTAGTAAAATGAACACACATGCAATGACACTGGTGGATCCATATGTGGTATGTGAAAAGAACACAAATGCAATGACTCTGGTTGTTGTTAGTAAAAACAAAACACATGCAATGATACTGGTGGATCCATGTGTGGTCGCTGAAGAGAACACACATTTCAATGACACTGGTGGATCCATATGTGGTATGTGAAAAGAACACACATGCAATGACTCTAGTTGTTGTTAGTAAAAGAACACGCATGCAATGACTCTAGCTGTGGTTAATGAGAAGAACACGCATTTCAATGACACTAGTGGATCCATATGTGGTATGTGAAAAGAATAATCATGAAATGACTCCAGTTGTTGTTAGTAAAAAGAGAACACATGCAATGACACGGGTGGATCCATGTGTGGTCTCTGAAGAGAACACACATGCGATGACACTGGTGGATCCATATGTGGTATGTGAAAAGAACACACATGCAATGGCTCTAGTTGTTGTTAGTAAAAATTACACACATGGAATGACACTGGTGGATCCATGTGTGGTCTCTGACGAGAACACACATTTCAATGATACTTGTGGATCCATATGTGGTATGTGAAAAGAACACACATGCAATGACTCTAGTTGTTGTTAGTAAAAAGAGCACACAGGCAATGACACTGGTGGATCCATGTGTGGTCTCTGAAGAGAACATACATTTAAATTACACTGGTGGATCCATATGTGGTATGTGAAAAGAAAACACATGCAATGACTCCAGTTGTTGTTAGTAAAAAGAACACACATGCAATGACACTGGTGGATCCATGTGTGGTATGTGAAAAGAACACACATGCAAGGACTCCAGTTGTTGTTAGTAAAAAGAGCACACATGCAATGACACTGGTGGATCCATGTGTGCTCTCTGAAGAGAACACACATTTCAATGACTCTAGCTATGGTTAATGACAAGAACACACATTTCAATGACACTGGTGGATCCATATGTGGTATGTGAAAAGAACACACATGCAATGACTCTAGTTGTTGTTAGTAAAAAGAACACACTTGCAATGACACTGGTGGATCCATATGTGGTATGTGAAAAGAACACACATGCAATGACTCTGGTTGTTGTTAGTAAAAAGAAAACACATGCAATAATACTGGTGGATCCATGTGTGGTCTGTGAGCAGAAGACACATTTCAATGACACCGGTGGATCCATATGTGGTATGTGAAAAGAACGCACATGCAATGACTCTAAGTGTTGTTAGTAAAAGAACACACATGCAATAAAACGGGTGGCTCCATGTGTGGTCTCTAAAGAGAGAACACATGCAATGACTCTAGCTGTGGTTAATGAGAAGATGAGAAGAACACACATTTCAATGACACTAGTGGATCCATATGTGGTATGTGAAAAGAATAATCATGAAATGACTCCAGTTGTTGTTAGTAAAAAGAGAACACATGCAATGACACAAGTGGATCCATGTGTGGTCTCTCAAGAGAACACACATGTAATGACACTAGTGGATCCATATGTGGTATGTGAAAAGAACACACTTGCAATGACTCTAGTTGCTGTGAGTAAAAATAACACACACGCAATGACATTGATGGATCCATGTGTGGTCTCTGACGAGAACACACATTTCAATGACACTTGTGGATCCATATGTGGTATGTGAAAAGAACACACATGCAATGACTCCAGTTGTTGTTAGTAAAAATAGCACACAGGCAATGACACTGGTGGATCCATGTGTGGTCTCTGAGGAGAACACACATTTCAATGACACTGGTAGATCCATATGTGGTATGTGAAAAGAAAACACATGCAATGACTCCAGTTGTTGTTAGTAAAAAGAACACACATGCAATGACACTGGTGGATCCATGTGTGGTATGTGAAAAGAACACACATCCAATGACTCCAGTTGTTGTTAGTAAAAAGAACACACATGCAATGACACTGGTGGATCCATGTGTAGTCTCTGAAGAGAACACACATTTCAATGACACTAGTGGATCCATATGTGGTATCTGAAAAGAACACACATGCAATGACTCTAGTTGTTGTTAGTAAAAAGAACACACATGTAGTGACACTGGTGGATCCATGTGTGGTCTCTGAAGAGAACACACATTTCAATGACTCTAGCTGTGGTTAATGAGAAGAACACACATTTCAATGACACTGGTGGATCCATATGTGGTATGAGAAAAGAACACACATGCAATGACTCCAGTTGTTGTTAATAAAAAGAACACACATGGAATGACACTGGTGGATCCATGTGTGGTCTCTGAAGAGAACACACATTTCAATGACACTTGTGTATCCATATGTGGTATGTGAAAAGAACACACATGCAATGACTCTAGTTGTTGTTACTAAAAAGAGCACACAGGCAATGACACTTGTGGATCCATGTGTGGTCTCTGAGGAGAACACACATTTCAATGACACAGGTGGATCCATATGTGGTATGTGAAATGAAAACACATGCAATGACTCTAGTTGTTGTTAGTAAAAAGAGCACACATGCAATGACACTAGTGGATCCATGTGTGGTCTCTGAAGAGAACACACATTTCAATGACTCTAGTTGTGGTTAATGACACGAACACGCATTTCAATGACACTGGTGGATCCATATGTGGTATGTGAAAAGAACACACATGCAATGACTCCAGTTGTTGTTAGTAAAAAGAACACACATGCAATGACACTGGATCCATGTGTGGTCTCTGAAGAGAACACACATTTCAATGACACTGGTGGATCCATATGTGGTATGTGAAAAGAACACACATGCAATGACTCTAGTTGTTGTTAATAAAAAGAACACACATGCAATGACACTGGTGGATCCATGTGTGGTCTCTGAAGAGAACACACATGCAATGACACTGGTGGATCCATAGGTGGATTGTGAAAAGAACACGCATGCAATGGCTCTGGTTGTTGTTAGTAAAAAGAACACACATGCAATGACACTGGTGGATCCATGTGTGGTCTCTAAAGAGAACACACATGCAATGACCCTAGCTGTGGTTAATGAGAAGAATAAACATTTCAATGACACTAGTGGATCCATATGTGGTATGTGAAAAGAACACACATGTAATGACTCTAGTTGTTGTTAGTAAAAAGAGCACACATGCAATGACACTGGTGGATCCATGTGTGGTCTCTGAAGAGAACACACATTTCAATGACACTGGTGGACCCATAGGTGGTATGTGAAAAGAACACACATGCAATTACTCTAGTTGTTGTTAGTAAAAAGAACACACATGTAGTGACACTGGTAGATCCATGTGTGGTCTCTGAAGAGCACACACATGTAATGACTCTAGCTGTGGGTAATGAGAAGAACACACATTTCAATGACACTGGTGGATCCATATGTGGTATGTGAAAAGAATAGTCATGAAATGACTCCAGTTGTTGTTAGTAAAAAGATAACACATGCAATAACACTGGTGGATCCATGTGTAGTCTTTGAAGAGAACACACATTTCAATGGCACTGGTGGATCCATATGTGGTATCTGAAAAAGAACAAACATGCAATGACTCCAGTTGTTGTTAGTAAAAAGAGCACACATGCAATGACACTGGTGGATCCATGTGTGGTCTCTGAAGAGAACCCACATTTCAATGACTCTAGCTGTGGTTAATGAGAAGAACACATATTTCAATGACATTGGTGGATCCATATGTGGTATGTGAAAAGAACACACATGCAATGACTCCAGTTGTTGTTAACAAAAAGAACACACATGCAATGACACTGGTGGATCCATGTGTGGTGTCTGAAGAGAACACACATTTCAATGACACTGGTGGACCCATATGTGGTATGTGAAAAGAACACACATGCAATTACTCTAGTTGTTGTTAGTAAAAAGAACACACATGTAGTGACACTGGTAGATCCATGTGTGGTCTCTGAAGAGCACACACATGCAATGACTCTAGCTGTGGTTAATGAGAAGAACACACATTTCAATGACACTGGTGGATCCATATGTGGTATGTGAAAATAATAGTCATGAAATGACTCAAGTTATTGTTAGTAAAAAGAACACACATGCAATGACACTGGTGGATCCATGTGTAGTCTTTGAAGAGAACACACATTTCAATGACACTGGTGGATCCATATGTGGTATCTGAAAAAGAACACACATGCAATGACTCCAGTTGTTGTTAGTAAAAAGAGCACACATGCAATGACACTGGTGGATCCATGTGTGTTCTCTGAAGAGAACACACATACAATGACTCTAGCTGTGGTTAATAAGAAGAATACACATTTCAATGACACTAGTGGATCCATATGTGGTATGTGAAAAGAACACACATGTAATGACTCTAGTTGTTGTTAGTAAAAAGAGCACACATGCAATGACACTGGTGGATCCATGTGTGGTCTCTAAAGAGAACACACATTTCAATGACACTGGTGGACCCATATGTGGTACGTGAAAAGAACACACATGCAATGACTCCAGTTGTTGTTAGTAAAAAGAACACACATGTAGTGACACTGGTAGATCCATGTGTGGTCTCTAAAGAGCACACACATGCAATGAGTCTAGCTGTGGGTAATGAGAAGAACACACATTTCAATGACACTGGTGGATCCATATGTGGTATGTGAAAAGAATAGTCATGAAATGACTCCAGTTGTTGTTAGTAAAAAGAACACACATGCAATGACACTGGTGGATCCATGTGCAGTCTCTGAAAAGAACACACATTTCAATGACACTGGTGGATCCATATGTGGTATCTGAAAAGAACACACATGTAATGACTCTAGTTGTTGTTTGTAAAAAGAGCACACATGCAATCACACTGGTGGATCCATGTGTGGTCTCTGAAGAGAACACACATTTCAATGACTCTAGCTGTGGTTAATGAGAAGAACACACATTTCAATGACACTAGTGGATCCATATGTGGAACGTGAAAAGAACACACATGTAATGACTCTAGTTGTTGTTAGTAAAAAGAGCACACATGCAATGACACTGGTGGATCCATGTGTGGTCTCTAAAGAGAACACACATTTCAATGACACTGGTGGACCCATATGAGGTATGTGAAAAGAACACACATGCAATTACCCTAGTTGTTGTTAATAAAAAGAACACACATATAGTTACACTGGTAGATCCATGTGTGGTCTCTGAAGAGCACAGACATGCAATGACTCTAGTTGTGGGTAATGAGAAGAACACACATTTCAATGACACTCGTGGATCCATATGTGGTATGTGAAAAGAATAGTCATGAAATGACTCCAGTTGTTGTTAGTAAAAAGAACACACATGCAATGACACTGGTGGATCCATGTGTAGTCTTTGAAGAGAACACACATTTCAATGACACTGGTGGATCCATATGTGGTATCTAAAAAAGAACACACATGCAATGACTCCAGTTGTTGTTAGTAAAAAGAGCACACATGCAATGACACTGGTGGATCCATGTGTGGTCTCTGAAGAGAACACACATGCAATGACTCTAGCTATGGTTAGTGAGAAGAATACACCTTTCAATGACACTAGTGGATCCATATGTGGTATGTGAAAAGAACACACATGTAATGACTCTAGTTGTTGTTAGTAAAAAGAGCACACATGCAATGACACTGGTGGATCCATGTGTGGTCTCTGAAGAGAACACACATTTCAATGACACTGGTGGATTGTGAAAAGAACACGCATGCAATGGCTCTGGTTGTTGTTAGTAAAAAGAACACACATGAAATGACACTGGTTGATCCATGTGTGGTCTCTGAAGGGCACACACATTTCAATGACTCTAGCTGTGGGTAATGAGAAGAACACACATTTCAATGACACTGGTGGATCCATATGTGGTATGTGAAAAGAATAGTCATGAAATGACTCCAGTTGCTGTTAGTAAAAAGAACACACATGCAATGACACTTGAGGATCCATGTGTAGTCTTTGAAGAGAACACACATTTCAATGACACTGGTGGATCCATATGTGGTATCTGAAAAAGAACCCACATGCAATGACTCCAGTTGTTGTTAGTAAAAAGAGCACACATGCAATGACACTGGTGGATCCATGTGTGGTCTCTGAAGAGAACACACATGCAATGACTCTAGCTGTGGTTAATGAGAAGAATACACATTTCAATGACACTAGTGGATCCATATGTGGTATGTGAAAAGAACACACATGTAATGACTCTAGTTGTTGTTAGTAAAAAGAGCACACATGCAATGACACTGGTGGATCCATGTGTGGTCTCTGAAGAGAACACACATTTCAATGACACTGGTGGACCCATATGTGGTATGTGAAAAGAACACACTTGCAATTACTCTAGTTGTTGTTAGTAAAAAGAACACACATGTAGTGACACTGGTAGATCCATGTGTGATCTCTGAAGAGCACACACATGCAATGACTCTAGCTATGGGTAATGAGAAGAACACACATTTCAATGACACTGGTGGATCCATATGTGGTATGTGAAAAGAATAGTCATGAAATGACTCCAGTTGTTGTTAGTAAAAAAACACACATGCAATGACACTGGTGGATCCATGTGTAGTCTCTGAAGTGAACACACATTTCAATGGCACAGGTGGATCCATATGTGGTATCTGAAAAGAACACACATGCAATGACTCCAGTTGTTGTTAGTAAAAAGAGCACACATGCAATGACACTGGTGGATCCATGTGTGGTCTCTGAAGACAACACACATTTCAATGACTCTAGCTGTGGTTAATGAGAAGAACACACATTTCAATGACACTGGTGGATCCATATGTGGTATGTGAAAAGAACACACATGCAATGACTCCAGTTGTTGTTAATAAAAAGAACACACATGCAATGACACTGGTGGATCCATGTGTGGTCTCTAAAGATAACACACATTTCAATGACACTGGTGGATCCATATGTGGTATGTGAAAAGAAAACACATGCAATGACTCCAGTTGTTGTTAGTAAAAAGAACACACATGCAATGAAACTGGTGGATCCATGAGTGGTATGTGAAAAGAACACACATGCAATGACTCCAGTTGTTGTTAGTAAAAAGAGAACACATGCAATGACACTGGTGGATCCATGTGTGGTCTCTGAAGAGAACACACATTTCAATGACTCTAGCTGTGGTTAATGACAAGAACACACATTTCAATGACACTAGTGGATCCATATGTGGTATGTGAAAAGAACACACATGCAATGACTCCAGTTGTTGTTAGTAAAAAGAACACACATGCAATGACACTGGTGGATCCATGTGTGGTCTCTGAAGAGAACACACATTTCAATGACACTGGTGGATCCATATGTGGTATGTGAAAAGAACACACATGCAATGACTCTAGTTGTTGTTAATAAAAAGAACACACATGCAATGACACTGGTGGATCCATGTGTGGTCTCTTAAGAGAACACACCTGCAATGACACTGGTGGATCCATAGGTGGATTGTGAAAAGAACACGCATGCAATGACTCTGGTTGTTTTTAGTAAAAAGAACACACATGCAATGACACTGGTGGATCCATGTGTGGTCTTTGAAGAGAACACACATGCAATGACTCTAGCTTTGGTTAATGAGAAGAATACACATTTCAATGACACTAGTGGATCCATATGTGGTATGTGAAAAGAACACACATGTAATGACTCTAGTTGTTGTTAGTAAAAAGAGCACACATGCAATGATACTGGTGGATCCATGTGTGATCTCTGAAGAGAACACACAAATGACACTGGTGGACCCATATGTGGTATGTGAAAAGAACATACATGCAATTACTCTAGTTGTTGTTAGTAAAAAGAACACACATGTAGTGACACTGGTAGATCCACGTGTGGTCTCTGAAGAGCACACACATGCAATGACTCTAGCTGTGGGTAATGAGAAGAACACACAATTCAATGACACTAGTGGATCCATATTTGGTATGTGAAAAGAATAGTCATGAAATTACTCCAGTTGTTGTTAATAAAAAGAACACACATGGAATGACACTGGTGGATCCATGTGTAGTCTCTGAAGAGAACACACATTTCAATGACACTGGTGGATCCATATGTGGTATCTGAAAAGAACACACATGCAATGACTCTAGTTGTTGTTAGTAAAAAGAGCACACATGCAATGGCACTGGTGGATCCATGTGTGGTCTCTGAAGAGAACCCACATTTCGATGACTGTAGCTGTGGTTAATGAGAAGAACACACATTTCAATGACACTGGTGGATCCATATGTGGTATGTGAAAAGAACACACATGCAATGACTCCAGTTGTTGTTAATAAAAAGAACACACATGCAATGACATTGGTGGATCCATATGTGGTCTCTAAAGAGAACACATATTTCAATGACACTGGTGGATCCATATGTGGTATGTGAAAAGAACACACATGCAATGACTCCAGTTGTTGTTAGTAAAAAGAACACACATGCAATGACAATGGTGGATCCATGTGTGGTCTCTGAAGAGAACACACATTTCAATGACACTGGTGGATCCATAGGTGGATTGTGAAAAGAACACGCATGCAACGACTCTGGTTGTTGTTAGTAAAAAGAACACACATGCAATGACACTGGTGGATCCATGTGTGGTCTCTAAAGAGAACACACATGCAATGACTCTAGCTATGGTTAATGAGAATAATACACTTCTCAATGACACTGGTGGATCCATATGTGGTATGTGAAAAGAACACACATGTAATGACTCTAGTTGTTGTTAGTAAAAAGAGCACACATGCAATAACACTCGTGGATCCATGTGTGGTCTCTGAAGGGAACACACATTTCAATGACAATGGTGGATCCATATGTGGTATGTGAAAAGAACACACATGCAAGGACTCTAGTTGTTGTTAGTAAAAAGAACACACATGTAGTGACACTGGTAGATCCATGTGTGGTCTCTGAAGAGCACACACATACAATGACTCTAGCTGTGGGTAATGAGAAGAACACACATTTCAATGACACTGGTGGATCCATATGTGGTATGTGAAAAGAATAGTCATGAAATGACTCAAGTTGTTTTAGTAAAAAGAACACACATGCAATGACACTGGTGGATCCATGTGTAGTCTTTGAAGAGAACACACATTTCAATGACACTGGTGGATCCATGTGTGGTATCTGAAAAAGAACACACATGCAATGACTCCAGTTGTTGTTAGGAAAAAGAGCACACATGCAATGACACTGGTGGATCCATGTGTGGTCTCTGAAGAGAACACACATGCAATGACTCTAGCTGTGGTTAATAAGAAGAATACACATTTCAATGACACTAGTGGATCCATATGTGGTATGTGAAAAGAACACACATGTAATGACTCTGGTTGTTGTTAGTAAAAAGAGCACACATGCAATGACACTGGTGGATCCATGTGTGGTCTCTGAAGAGAACACACATTGCAATGACACTGGTGGACCCATATGTGGTATGTGAAAAGAACACACATGCAATTACTCTAGTTGTTGTTAGTAAAAAGAACACACATGTAGTGACACTGGTAGATCCATGTGTGGTCTCTGAAGAGCACACACATGCAATGAGTCTAGCTGTGGGTAATGAGAAGAACACACATTTCAATGACATTGGTGGATCCATATGTGGTATGTGAAAAGAATAGTCATGAAATGACTCTAGTTGTTGTTAGTAAAAAGAACACACATGCAATGACACTGGTGGATCCATGTGCAGTCTCTGAAACGAACACACATTTCAATGACACTGGTGGATCCATGTGTGGTATCTGAAAAGAACACACATGCAATGACTCCAGTTGTTGTTAGTAAAAAGAGCACACATGCAATGACACTGGTGGATCCATGTGTGGTCTCTGAAGAGAACACACATTTCAATGACTCTAGCTGTGGTTAATGAGAAGAACACACATTTCAATGACACTAGTGGATCCATATGTGGTATGTGAAAAGAACACACATGTAATGACTATAGTTGTTGTTAGTAAAAAGAGCACACATGCAATGACACTGGTGGATCCATGTGTGGTCTCTAAAGAGAACACACATTTCAATGACACTGGTGGACCCATATGTGGTATGTGAAAAGAACACACATGCAATTACCCTAGTTGTTGTTAATAAAAAGAACACACATGTAGTTACACTGGTAGATCCATGTGTGGTCTCTGAAGAGCACAGACATGCAATGACTCTAGTTGTGGGTAATGAGAAGAACACACATTTCAATGACACTCGTGGATCCATATGTGGTATGTGAAAAGAATAGTCATGAAATGACTCCAGTTGTTGTTAGTAAAAATAACACACATGCAATGACACTGGTGGATCCATGTGTAGTCTTTGAAGAGAACACACATTTCAATGACACTGGTGGATCCATATGTGGTATCTAAAAAAGAACACACATGCAATGACTCCAGTTGTTGTTAGTAAAAAGAGCACACATGCAATGACACTGGTGGATCCATGTGTGGTCTCTGAAGAGAACACACATGCAATGACTCTAGCTATGGTTAGTGAGAAGAATAAACCTTTCAATGACACTAGTGGATCCATATGTGGTATGTGAAAAGAACACACATGTAATGACTCTAGTTGTTGTTAGTAAAAAGAGCACACATGCAATGACACTGGTGGATCCATGTTTGGTCTCTGAAGAGAACACACATTTCAATGACACTTGTGGATCCATAGGTGGATTGTGAAAAGAACACGCATGCAATGGCTCTGGTTGTTGTTAGTCAAAAGAACACACATGCAATGACACTGGTTGATCCATGTGTGGTCTCTGAAGGGCACACACATTTCAATGACTCTAGCTGTGGGTAATGAGAAGAACACACATTTCAATGACACTGGTGGATCCATATGTGGTATGTGAAAAGAATAGTCATGAAATGACCCTAGTTGCTGTTAGTAAAAAGAACACACACGCAATGACACTGGAGGATCCATGTGTAGTCTTTGAAGAGAACACACATTTCAATGACACTGGTGGATCCATATGTGGTATCTGAAAAAGAACACACATGCAATGACTCCAGTTGTTGTTAGTAAAAAGAGCACACATGCAATTACACTGGTGGATCCATGTGTGGTATCTGAAGAGAACACACATGCAATGACTCTAGCTGTGGTTAATGAGAAGAATACACATTTCAATGACACTAGTGGATCCATATGTGGTATGTGAAAAGAACACACATGTAATGACTCTAGTTGTTGTTAGTAAAAAGAGCACACATGCAATGACACTGGTGGATCCATGTGTGGTCTCTGAAGAGAACACACATTTCAATGACACTGGTGGACCCATATGTGGTATGTGAAAAGAACACACATGCAATTACTCTAGTTGTTGTTAGTAAAAAGAACACACATGTAGTGACACTGGTAGATCCATGTGTGATCTCTGAAGAGCACACACATGCAATGACTCTAGCTATGGGTAATGAGAAGAACACACATTTCAATGACACTGGTGGATCCATATGTGGTATGTGAAAAGAATAGTCATGAAATGACTCCAGTTGTTGTTAGTAAAAAAACACACATGCAATGACACTGGTGGATCCATGTGTAGTCTCTGAAGAGAACACACATTTCAATGACACTGGTGGATCCATATGTGGTATCTGAAAAGAACACACATGTAATGACTCCAGTTGTTGTTAGTAAAAAGAGCACACATGCAATGACACTGGTGGATCCATGTGTGGTCTCTGAAGACAACACAAATTTCAATGACTCTAGCTGTGGTTAATGAGAAGAACACACATTTCAATGACACTGGTGGATCCATATGTGGTATGTGAAAAGAACACACATGCAATGACTCCAGTTGTTGTTAATAAAAAGAACACACATGCAATGACACTGGTGGATCCATGTGTGGTCTCTAAAGATAACACACATTTCAATGACACTGGTGGGTCCATATGTGGTATGTGAAAAGAAAACACATGCAATGACTCCAGTTGTTGTTAGTAAAAAGAACACACATGCAATGAAACTGGTGGATCCATGAGTGGTATGTGAAAAGAACACACATGCAATGACTCCAGTTGTTGTTAGTAAAAAGAGAACACATGCAATGACACTGGTGGATCCATGTGTGGTCTCTGAAGAGAACACACATTTCAATGACTCTAGCTGTGGTTAATGACAAGAACACACATTTCAATGACTCTAGCTGTGGTTAATGACAAGAACACACATTTCAATGACACTGGTGGATCCGTATGTGGTATGTGAAAAGAACACACATGCAATGACTCCAGTTGTTGTTAGTAAAAAGAACACACATGCAATGACACTGGTGGATCCATGTGTGGTCTCTGAAGAGAACACACATTTCAATGACACTGGTGGATCCATATGTGGTATGTGAAAAGAACACACATGCAATGACTCTAGTTGTTGTTAGTAAAAAGAACACACATGCAATGACACTGGTGGATCCATGTGTGGTCTTTGAAGAGAACACACATGCAATGACTCTAGCTTTGGTTAATGAGAAGAATACACATTTCAATGACACTAGTGGATCCATATGTGGTATGTGAAAAGAACACACATGTAATGACTCTAGTTGTTGTTAGTAAAAAGAGCACACTTGCAATGACACTGGTGGATCCATGTGTGATCTCTGAAGAGAACACACAAATGACACTGGTGGACCCATATGTGTTATGTGAAAAGAACATACATGCAATTACTCTAGTTGTTGTTAGTAAAAAGAACACACATGTAGTGACATGGTAGATCCACGTGTGGTCTCTGAAGAGCACAGACATGCAATGACTCTAGCTGTGGGTAATGAGAAGAACACACAATTCAATGACACTAGTGGATCCATATGTGGTATGTGAAAAGAATAGTCATGAAATTACTCTAGTTGTTGTTAATAAAAAGAACACACATGCAATGACACTGGTGGATCCATGTGTAGTCTCTGAAGAGAACACACATTTCAATGACACTGGTGGATCCATATGTGGTATCTGAAAAGAACACACACGCAATGACTCCAGTTGTTGTTAGTAAAAAGAGCACACATGCAATGACACTGGTGGATCCATGTGTGGTCTCTAAAGAGAACACATATTTCAATGACACTGGTGGATCCATATGTGGTATGTGAAAAGAACACACATGCAATGACTCCAGTTGTTGTTAGTAAAAAGAACACACATGCAATGACACTGGTGGATCCATGTGTGGTCTCTAAAGAGAACACACATGCAATGACTCTAGCTGTGGTTAATGAGAATAATACACATTTCAATGACACTGGTGGATCCATATGTGGTATGTGAAAAGAACACACATGCAATGAGTCTAGTTGTTGTTAGTAAAAAGAGCACACATGCAATAACACTGGTGGATCCATGTGTGGTCTCTGAAGGGAACACACATTTCAATGACAATGGTGGATCCATATGTGGTATGTGAAAAGAACACACATGCAATGACTCTAGTTGTTGTTAGTAAAAAGAACACACATGTAGTGAAACTAGTGGATCCATGTGTGGTCTCTGAAGAGCACACACATGCAATGACTCTAGCTTTGGTTAATGAGAAGAACACACATTTCAATGACACTGGTGGATCCATATGTGGTATGTGAAAAGAATAGTCATGAAAAGACTCCGGTTGTTGTTAGTAAAAAGAGCACTCATGCAATGACACTAGTGGATCCATGTGTGGTCTCTGAAGAGAACACACATGCAATGACACTGGTGGATCCATATGTGGTATGTGAAAAGAACACACATGCAATGACTCTTATTATTGTTAGTAAAAAGAACACACATGTAATGACACTGGTGGATCCATGTGTGGTCTCTGAATGGGAACACACATTTCAATGACACAGGTGGATCCATATGTGGTATGTGAAAATAACACACATGCAATGACTCCAGTTGTTGTTAGTAAAAAGAACACACAGGCAATGACATGGGTGGATCCACGTGTGGTCTCTGAAGAGAACACACATTTCAATGACACTGGTGGATCCGTATGTGGTATGTGAAAAGAACACACATGTAATGAATCCAGTTGTTGTTAGTAAAAAGAACACACATGCAATGAAACTAGTGGATCCATGTGTGGTATGTGAAAAGAACACACATGCAATGACTAGTTGTTGTTAGTAGAAAGAGCACACATGCAATGACACTGGTGGATCCATGTGTGGTCTCTGAAGAGAACACACATTTCAATGACTCTAGCTGTGGTTAATGAGAAGAACACACATTTCAATGACACTGGTGGATCCAATATGTGGTATGTGAAAAGAACACACATGCAATGTCCCCAGATGTTGTTAGTAAAAAGAACACACATGCAATGACACTGGTGGATCCATGTGTGGTCTCTGAAGAGAACACACATTTCAATGACACTGGTGGATCCATATGTGGTATGTGAAAAGAACACACATGCAATGACTCTAGTTGTTGTTAATAAAAAGAACACACATGCAATGACACTGGTTGATCCATGTGTGGTCTCTGAAGAGAACACACATTTCAATGACACTGGTGGATCCATATGTGGTGTGTGAAAAGAACACACATGCAATGACTCCTGTTGTTGTTAGTAAAAAGAACACAGATGCAATGACACTGGTGGATCCATGTGTGGTCTATGAAGAGAACGCACATGTAATGACTCTAGCTATGGTTAATGAGAAGAACACACATTTCAATTACACTGGTGGATCCATATGTGGTATGTGAAAAGAACACACATGCAATGAACCCAGTTGTTGTTAGTAAAAAGAACACACATGCAATGACATTGGTGGATCCATGTGTGGTCTCTGAAGAGAACACACATTTCAATGACACTGGTGGATCCATATGTGGTATGTGAAAATAACACACATGCAATGACTCCAGTTGTTGTTAGTAAAAAGAACACACAGGCAATGACACGGGTGGATCCATGTGTGGTCTCTGAAGAGAACACACATTTCAATGACACTGGTGGATCCATATGTGGTATGTGAAAATAACACACATGCAATGACTCAAGTTGTTGTTAGTAAAAAGAACACACAGGCAATGACACGGGTGGATCCATGTGTGGTCTCTGAAGAGAACACACATTTCAATGACACTGGTGGATCGATATGTGGTATGTGAAAAGAACACACATGTAATGAATCCAGTTGTTGTTAGTAAAAACAACACACGTGCAATGACACTGGTGGATCCATGTGTGGTATGTGAAAAGAACACACATGCAATGACTAGTTGTTGTTAGTAGAAAGAGCACACATGCAATGACACTGGTGGATCCATGTGTGGTCTCTGAAGAGAACACACATTTCAATGACTCTAGCTGTGGTTAATGAGAAGAACACACATTCCAATGACACTGGTGGATCCATATGTGGTATGTGAAAAGAACACACATGCAATGACCCCAGATGTTGTTAGTAAAAAGAACACACATGCAATGACACTGGTGGATCCATGTGTGGTCTCTGAAGAGAACACACATTTCAATGACACTGGTGGATCCATATGTGGTATGTGAAAAGAACACACATGCAATGACTCTAGTTGTTGTTAATAAAAAGAACACACATGCAATGACACTGGTGGATCCATGTGTGGTCTCTGAAGAGAACACACATTTCAATGACACTGGTGGATCCATATGTGGTGTGTGAAAAGAACACACATGCAATGACTCCTATTGTTGTTAGTAAAAAGAACACAGATGCAATGACACTGGTGGATCCATGTGTGGTCTATGAAGAGAACGCACATGCAATGACTCTAGCTGTGGTTAATGAGAAGAACACACATTTCAATTACACTGGTGGATCCATATGTGGTATGTGAAAAGAACACACATGCAATGAATCCGGTTGTTGTTAGTAAAAAGAACACACATGCAATGACATTGGTGGATCCATGTGTGGTCTCTGAAGAGAACACACATTTCAATGACACTGGTGGATCCATATGTGGTATGTGAAAAGAACAGTCATGAAATGACTCCAGTTGTGGTTAATTAAATAATACACATTTCAATGACAATGGTGGTTCCATATCTGGTCTGTGAAAAGAACACACATGCCATGACTCTAGCTGTGGTTAATGAGAAGAACACACATGCAATGACACTGGTGGATCCATAGGCGGATTGTGAAAAGAGATTTGCCCTCTCTCCCGGTCACAAATCTCACAAAAGCCCAAACGTGTGGAGATCCCAAACGTGTGCTCACTCTAGGTGCTACGCCCTGATTGGCTGACACAGATGTCACACGGATCGTCTCCACCAACCGTTGATCCTATGTGATCCAACGGGCAGGATAACCCCTCCCTTCTCCACTTTTTTTATGCATGGTCAATCCGTGCCACCTCTCTATCCATGCGACCGATACTTTACCTCCGTAAACAAGTGAAAATCCATCTATCTAACTAAAATAAATAAAATAAATGATCATATTTCGAAGAAGCCGTCGTCTTCGTCTTCCGGTCCATCCTCGTCTTCGTCAATGCCATGGTCCCTGCCATCGCTACTGTCGGTGTCCTCCTCTGACAACTCGACACCGTCCCCTTCCTCGAATAAGCGTGCTATCTCCTCGTTGGAGTCCTCCTCCTCCTCTTCGTAGTCCCACGGGTCCACGTCACTCTCCTCCGCTTCTGCCTCCAACTGATCGATGAACGCCTCCTCATTGGCCGAGTCGGACTCATCCAAATAGCTATCTCCTCTCTTCTTCCTGGTCTTCTTCTCGTTCCTCTTCTTGTCTGTACTCACCGGTGCAACACACGCCCCCGTCCTGGCTGCTGCTTTGCGCTCGTCTGACACTACAAGTACCCCAGGCTCCTCCTATGCGGCCGGTACGAGCTTCGATGTTGCGGTGTCCTCGAGTACCGATGTCGATGGATCCTGGCGCGGTCGGACACGATGTGCTGCCTCAGCAGGCGGCTCGCGAGCGCGAAGGATGCAACGAAGAGCCGGGGGCGCAGGACTGTCAGTGGACGGCTTGGACCTGCCATTGCCATGGTGAGGGGGCATCGTGCTCGAGGTAGTTGCTCCAAATGGTCGATGGCGGGTACACATAGTGGGGTGCCAATCTGATCAAGGATGAGCAGCAGTTTCATGCGTCGTGTCCACGCATGCATTTATCGATTATCAAAAAAAAAGAAAGAAGTAATATATCGCGTACTGAACATAATTTGATCACAACAAAAGTGGCACAGCGTATTCTAGACTCGTAAATATCCCGTGCGTGCCTGTCGATGTGGAGTTCAACGGAGTTCGACGTGTCGACGTGATCGTGCAGCAGTTGCGTGCGTCATTGCCCCCTCAACACGTGACACACGCACGGGGGATGTGCGCGCCGATTCCTGTGATGACCACCTGGCTCGCACTCCCCTTATTATATACTGGATTTTGGGCGGTGACAAAGACCATTGAAGTGTCCATCGCAATAAAGACAAGTCCCATCGATTCCCTACCCCTGCCTCCCTGGCTTCTTTGAGAAGGTAGACCGTACATGGTGGTCTTGTATAATAGTACTAGTACTACTGGACCACAGCATGTACTCTTTGACTCTTCTCCCACACTAATCACTATCTCCTTCCTCCTGCCGCCGCCACCCTCACCCTGCAAGCCATGGCTCCACTGAGGAGGGGGAGAGGCCGGTCGACGATCCTCGCAGAGAAAACGAAGAGAAATCGCCACGAGGCACTTCTTGCTCTACCAGCCGCTAAATCCCACTCTCTCATCGAGGCCCAATCTCTCCCGACAATGGCGCCAAATGTTCTAGCAGGCGAGGGCTCCTCCCGGTATTGTCTTCTTGTTCTACTTCTTCTCCATCTCCCTCTCCATCATGATCTTATTCAGCTTCTTCTTCTTTTTTCTTCTTCTTGCTCTTCCTCTTCTACGTATTACAGGCCGGCCGTGGAGCCCAAATCCACCACGACGGAGGCGTTGCAGGACCCGTTCGGCCCTGTTCCATGTCTTAGCAAGGTAGCAAATCTCCACACTATTATTTCTCTGAGTTGTGATGTGGATTTCTTAGATCCTATCCGCCCCGCATTGGTTTTTCTTCTTCTTTTGCGAGTTGTATTAGTTTTCATGAATATGACTGGATCTCTTGGTCTTTCCTTAATACCACTGTTCATAGATTCACTATGGATTTTTTGTGATTAGGATTAGTTTATCGTGGTCATGAATAGATCTCTAGGTCCATTTTTTAACACTGCGGTCAATAGATTCAATGGGGATTTTTTGATCTGTATTAGTAATCACCTAGAACCTAGAGTGTAATTATAGAATTCCTATTTCAATTAACATGAACGATGCAGCGATCGAAGGCCGAGTACCGTGACAAGGTGGTCGCGATCAGTTCCAAGATTGTTAACCAACATGAGATTGCACGCTCCCTCACCCAAGCTAATGAGAGCCTATGCAAGCAATTATCTGTGCAGAAGGAGATCTCGCTAGATTTTGCACATGACGTCGTGAGGCTGCAGAAAGTGCTCCACCATAACTTGAACAAGCAAGAACAGGCCATCAAGATAATCAACGAGCTCATGGAGGAGAAGAAGAATCTCGTGGAAAGGTGCATTCTCTTGCAGGACGAAGTCACCGAGGCACTAAGAGGACGCGTCGAGGAAACCAAGGCTCCCATCCGAGCCTACCATGACAGGAACCGTTGCCTGGATGCAGTGAAGGAGATGAAGGAGGACATGAGCAGAGCGATCACCGTACTCGAGGGTGTTCGGAAAGAGAACGAGGAGCTAAGGGCTTGTCTGGAGGCGTATCGGAGCAATGCCCAAGTTTGATTCCCGTTAGTAGGGACACGAATATCAGTTCGTCCTCCACTCCTTTTGTAATGTTTAGGGTTCAGGGAGCAATGCCCAAGTCTGCTTCCCATTATATGGTGCAATAAGAATCCTAGGGCAACTCCTTATCTATCTGGACATGTGTTGGTGTTCATGTTCATGAATGGACACCATGTGCTCTTTCCATTATGTATCTGGACATGGGTTTCTGCATTATGAGTTTGCCACTCTCCCACTACTATTTGGTGATATTGGAAAAAACCCACAGCACACTAAACTGCAGATAAATCTTATTTGTCTTTGAAATTGAAATTATGACAGTGCCACTAGTCGATTCATAAAATGTTGATTAGTCCTAGATTGCTTATTCCTTGAAATTATAACATTGCCACTAGTCGATTCAGTTAATTATGGAAACTAACCAGCTTGTCCTGGTGAACTGAACAAACCATACTATATATTTTTGTTGTAGGGAAAGAGGCGAAAGATCGACCAGGACCTGGCGACCTGGCTAAATGACAAGATAGCAATCCAAAGGGAGAAGCAGAATTCCCAAAAACTGGCCTTTGACCACCTGCGCGCTGAACTAGCAGTCCTTTCTGACAAGTGCCAGAAACTGAAGGAGTTAAACGCTACCGGGCGGTTACACTCAAGGCCTCGGCTAGGAAGCAGACGGAGATCATGAAAGGGATCTTGAAGTAAAATCGTATGGCTACAGACCAACTTCTCCAATCCGTGACGGAGCGTTAGAACCTACAGCTGAAGCACGACATAGTACTGAAGGAGCTGGCCGATCTTAGGGAGGAAAACAGGCAGCTCTAGGCCAGGCTCGCTTGAACACAACATATGTCTATTTAGTACTGAACTGCCTAGTTTATCCTCTATAGTGGTGATTTTGTAAGCGTGAACTTAACTCTATGCACGATATGTGTGTTCGTCTGAAATTAGTTTGCTCGAGGATTTTGTTTGGCTTAGTTAAGAACGCGCAACTTCAAGTCTTACAGTTAATTAGTTTCAGGCATTGGCACAACATAAATTATTCATCTCGAATTTCCTTTATCCTCTATAGTCTGTCCTTGTTCACCCTCGCGCGCCTTCTTCAGTTCCTTCAACAGATCGATAATGAAGTACTCTAGCTTCTTCTTGTCTTCCCTGAGCTAATCCCTCTCCTTTTCTGCATTATGAATTAGCAACTTGTAACTATCCTGAAGCTTCTTTGCAGTTCCAACAACCAAGCTCCCATCGATTCCGTCAGTTAACTCTGACTGCAAATTCTCGATTTCTTGTTCCAGCTCCTTATTTCGTACCGACAGCTTGTAATTTTTTTCAGCTGCATCACTTACATCAGTAAATCTCCCCGACCTTTCCAACTCATACATCTCCCATAACTGTGCCAAACATTTCTTAAGTGCATCTGGCCACTCAAGATCCACCCACTCTACTGCTTTACACACCGGGCCAACCTAAAAACACACACACTATAGTATTATGAACATGCAAGATACATTTTACTTCATGTCACAGTTGCACATAATGTAAACAAACCTGATTTGTACAACCCAAAAACCTTCTCCCAGTGTTACTGGCTTCGAATGCAACATATCTCCTCAGGTTTAGCCCATGGTCACATGGCACTTCTCCATCGAGATCTAGGCCCTCTCGTTCAGAGTCATAGATCGTCCGTGGTACCTATAGGTAAACGCAAAGCTGAAATCAAACACAATTGCATGCACATATGGAGCTCAGATCGAGAGATTTACCATTGCCTAACCCTAGCCCAAGAAAACAGAGGAACTCACATCATGGAAGGAATACTCGATGTCGGAGAGAAGGCTGTCGCTGCTCGATTGGTCGTCCTCACCGTTCAAGGACAGCATGGCGAATGCGTCGTCGCAGGCGATGACGTCGGCATCGGCGTCAGCGAGAGAGAGAGAGAGAGAGAGAGAGAGAGAGAGAGAGAGAGAGAGAGAGAGAGAGAGAGAGAGAGAGCAACCCTTCTACCGCTGCAACAATGACTAAATTGGCATGTTACAATAGTTTAATGGTACCATGCCCTTTCCCTGGATTACTATCTCCTGCCTAATATGCATTCTCTTCATACATTCTCATTTCAAATATTAAACCTGTACTCCCTCCATCCCAATTTCATTGCCTAACGAAAACATACCAGTATATTACATCATCTAAAGAAACAAAATCATGTCAACTACAAGGTACTTATGCATCACTTCTTCAGTCATGGTTTCACAAAACATTACATTACAATCTCTCAATAAACATAATCACATCATGGTTTCACAAAACATCACATTACAATCTCTCAAGAAACATAATCATGGAAACAAGTATATTACATCAACTCAAGAAACAAAATCATGTCGACTACAAGGTACTTACGCATCACTTGTCCTATCATGGTTTCGCAAAACATTGCATTACAATATCTCAACAAACAAAATAACAGAAACAAGTACAGTACATCATCTCAAGAAACATAATCATGTCAACTACAATGTATTTATGCATCACTTGTCCAGTCATGGTTTCACAAAAAATTACATTACAATGTCCCAACAAACATAATAACAGAAACAAGTACAATACATCATCTTAAGAAACATAATCATGTCAACTACAATGTACTTATGTCTGATTACAACAATGATGGTTTCAGTGAGTGACATGTCCGAAAATCTCAACAGCTCGCACAACATTATATCGCAATCTCTCAACAAACATAATCACAGAAACATGCTCTAAATACAACATCAGTCAATATTACAAATACAGGCAGGGGAACCCCACGGTCCATATGACAAGCCTATGGTAGCATCTATCATCAGATCTCATCAACGTCAACCACCTCATTCTGTTCAGCCACTACAGGGGCATCTACATCCACTATAACCTGTTCAACAACATCACAAATGGTACCAAGGAAGAACACCTTCCTGGTTCGCTTCTTTCGTCGCATAATCTGCATAAGATCTTCAGTATCCAAAACATCTATGAATAGCTGCTTCTTATGATGCCTGATGGCTCGGTGTTGATGTAGAGCTCGTTGGGAACCCCAAGTGGAAGGTATGATGAGCACAACAGCAAGTCTCCCTCAGTACGAAACCAAGGTTATCAATCCAGTAGGAGCAAGGAAACACCCCAAAGGTGTAGCTAGCTGAGCCTTGGCAGGGCGCACTACCGGTGCTAGTAGCAATGTGGAGACCTGCACAACACAACCACAGAACTCTGTCCCCAACTTGCGATGAGGTTGTCAATCTCACCATGTTTTGCTGAAAAAAAGGATTAAACGTATCGAATGGAAAGAAGTAATAGTTTGCAGAAAGTAAACACAAAGCCATAAACAGTTTATAGATTGTATGTAAAAGAAAGGACCGGGATCCATAGTTCACTAGAGGTGGCTCTCCTTAGATAGATAACATGTTGGGTGAACAAATTACAGCGGGGCAGTTAACAAACATCGAGAAAGCATACAAGCATATACTAATCATCTTGACTCCTTTGAGACTTGATTGGGCATTATAGCATTATACATAGACCGCCATCCAACTGCATCTATGACTAATAATCCACCTTCAGGTTTTCATCCGAACCCCCTCCAGTATTAAGTTGCAAGCAACAGATTATTGCTTTACGAATTGCATGTAAAGTAAACAATATGATTGTTCTATGAACAAAGGATTGTTGTTTTCTCCCTAGTAGCAACAACACATCTAGTACCTTAGAGATTTCTGTCACTTCCGCAGATTACCAGAGGCATGAACCCACTATTGAGCATAAATACTAACTCTTGGAGTTGCTAGAATCTACTTGGCCAAGATAGCTACTAACAACGGAAAGCATGCAAGATCACACATAACAAAGACATGATAGAATCAATAATTAATCTGAAATAGCATCTCAATATCCATCAGATCCCCGCAAACACAACATGCAGAATTACAAATAGATGATCTTGATCATGAATGGAGCTCACAAGATCTAAACATGAAAGCACAAAGGAGGAGAACCAGCCATCTAGCTACTACATGGATCCGTAGTCCAAGGATGAACTACTCACGCATCACACCGGAGGCTTGCATGGTGATGAAGAAGGCCTCTAGGGTGAATTCCCTCTGCAGGTGCCGGAAGATCTTCAGATCCCTCGATCTAGGGATGGAGATGACGCGCTCTGCACTCTTTCGTGGATTTATGATCGGGTGCTTAGGGTTTTCGTCGAGGGCATCTTATAGGCGAAGGGAGGCCAGGGGTGCTGGTGGCCACACCACCCCCTGGCGCGGGCCAAGCCTGGCCGCGCGGCCAGGTGGTTTGGCCACCCTCTGGCCCTTCTCCCTCTCGTATTCTAGAATCTGATGACTTCCGGAAAAATAGGCACTTTGGCTTTTGTCCCGTCCAATTCCGAGAATATTCATTTTCTGACTTCCCTAGAACCAAAAAAAGCAATGAAACAGGCTACTGTGGCTCTTGTTAATAGGTTAGTCCAAGAAATCATATGAAAAGTACTGCAAAGTGTGGACAAAACACAAGAAAGTGGATAAAACAAGCATGGAACATCAAAAATTATAGATACATTTGCAATGTATCAACATCCCCAAGCTTAACTCCTGCTCGTCCTCGAGTAGGTAAGTGATAAAAAGAAAGAATAATTTTTGAGGTGACATGCACCATCAAAGACTTGATCAAAGTATTTGTAAAACATTCAAAGCTGGGATCATAGTACTTCAATCATGACATGAAAGACAAAGTTCTAGCAATAAGACAAAGAAACTATGATGCAACAAGAAAAGGCACAAACAAAAGATTCATGAATAACAATGCTTTGCAAGACGTTTGTTTGTTTCACATAAAGAAAACATAGCATAATAGCATTCAGCTTGTCCCTCATAGACTAGCAAATATAAATGCATAGGACACCTTCAAAGTTCATAAGAGTGACTAGATACAAATAGTTTAAAGCAAGCAATATCAAGTTATGCATCAATCAACTAGTCTTGGGACAATGCACATAGAACTAAGAATGGCCACTATGCTCTCAAAGTAGGTGCATAAAGGTAGAAGGTGGAGACTCAATGTAATGGTGGAAGAAAGGCCTTCGTAGAAGGAAACAGGGATTCAAATCTCATAAAGAGCTTCCAACAATTATGGTACGTATAGCTTTCATCTCTCATTGCCCTATCATAAGCATCTTGAAGTGATTAAGGTTAAAGTGAACAAACTACGGTGTACATGCTTGATGAAGTATAAGTTAGAAATCTCATGTCCCTTGTATACGAGAGTCGCTCCTCATGCTACTCAAGTTTAGTCACCGGTAAGTTCTTGTCATCTTAAGTACATGTGTATCATAGAGAACCGCCAACGGGGTACCCCTTGCCCGATGATACAGAAGAATCCCCATATCAAAATGACAAGGCAAGCAGACAACGAGCATCTCAGCAATCTTCTTATTTACCATGGGAATATGGTGCTTTTTTCTCTCTTTCTTCTTTTCATAATCTCTTTTTTTTCTTTTTCTCTTTTTTTCTCAACATAGTACTCTATTTTTTTATAAGAAGAATGCTTCATAGAAAGCTCATTATGGTTACGCTGCAGGTTTCGACCATGTCAGCATGGATTAGACCAGCGGCCCAGGCGTTTCTCTAACACATATACATAACTCCATGGACTTACAAGCTCCCCTTTCATTTCACACCGACGACATCATATACAAAAGAGCATGATATCAACTAGGTACAAGTACCAAGTTTAATGTTGAAAGCGTTCCCCATGACAGCATGGTTCTGCTAATCCCCAACAAATAAGTGCAAGCATATACAACATAGACGACACAATGGTTCAAGTTTATTAAGGGCAAGAAAAGTAAAGTGTGCCATCAAGTTCGTGAGAACTTTAATCACTAGTTTTCTCATAACAAGTTTAATTTGGAAGGTAAACAAAAGCATGAATATACTTGGAATAGCATAATCTAGTAGGTAGGTATGGTTTACTCTTTGGAATAACTTGGTTTAGGGAGTTGGATGCATGAGTGGAACTCATACTTGGTTGTGGAGGCTAGCAAAAGACTGGGAGCGAAAAACTAAGAGAGCAATAATAGCCATAATCATGCAGAGCGACAAAACATCATTGATCAAAGCACAAAGTGATACTACAAGTTGAAAACTAAAGGATCATAAAGGCTATGGTGACTTTAGATAGTCATAACATGGTGTGAGCATGCGCCAAGTCAACCCAAATACATCATCAAAGGAGAATACCACTATACTATGCTTTAATATGCTAAAACAACGCATGATTCATCCAAGGCACATTAAAAGCAATCTCAATTGTTTATAACAAGTCATGCTACAGAAAAGAATACTAAGCATAAAGCCAAAACAATATCAAGCATGGAATGACAAAGCATAGGCCACAGTCAAAAACGAGCTCTTTTTACCACATAAGCATGAACTTTCCTACTCTTTTCCAAACCAAACCAAACTATTTGCAAACCAATGTATGAAAGAGGGGGTCCATCCAATTTATTAAGAAAAATAAGAAAACCAAAGCAAACGAAAAACCAAAACGAAAACGAAGAAGAAGACGCTCCAAGAACAACACAACTATGCATGAAACAATAAAAATGAAGCGTTTGGAAGAAACCTGGAATTTTTATTGATGTAGAGGGGGATGCCTTGGGCATCCCCAAGCTTTGACGCTTGTACTTCTTGGATATTTCTTGGGTGACATGCGTGGCATCCCCAATCTTGAGCTTTAGTCCATCCTTCATCTCATTACTCATTCCTTCCATACACCTGAAATTTTTCCTTCATACAAAACTTCACACAATCTTTATTAGCAACATTAGTGCACTCAAGATAAATAAGTCTTAAGGTTCAGTTCTAACACCAAATAAACTTCCATTAGAACACTAGCTACTGTAGCACTTCCCTCAAAAAGCTCAATTCCCCAAAAGAACTCAAAAAGGAACCAACAAGAAGCAAATGCAGAAAATGGCAGAAATCTGTCAAAACAGACCAGCAGGTAAAGACGAATTTTTTCGTGGACCTTCTGTTTCTCAAAGAAAAAAGTGTTGAACTAACAAAAGTTAGATAACAACCTGAGGCAGAATTACAAAAATTCACGCCTCAAAAAGACGTTCAGAGATTTTACACGAATTTGTACGGTGAAGCACAGAAATCTGTTTCAGGACAGCAACTTTCCCAATCATTACTTCTCTCTCATTAGAGGTTACTCTTGACTCAAAAAGCAAATAAAAAGGATAAGGAGCGGTTATTACTGAAGTAATAACTTCCAAGACTCATCTAAAACTTTTGGGTTATCTCCCAATAAGTACTTTTCTTTAACGCCTTTAAGTTAGGCATAAGAAGCTAGAAAGAATCAAGTGTTCTCAAATGAAGAAGCATTAAGACCAAATTTTGTTTTCATAGGAGAAACAAAAGAAATCTTCTCTCTCTTCTTAGGGAAGTGTTCTATACCTTTCTTGAGTGGGAGTTGATATTTAATGGTGCCTTCTTTCATATCAATAATGGCACCAACAGTTCTAAGAAAAGGTCTTCCCAAAGTAATAGGACAAGAAGCATTGCATTCAATATCCAAAACTTAGAAATCAACGGGGACATAGGCATTGTTAACCATAATAAGAACATCATTAAGACTCCCCATTAGTTTGTTTTTAGCATTGTTATCAAGTGGGACATTCAAATAACAATCTTCAAGTGGAGGCAAATCAAGCATATCATAAATCCTTCCAGGCATAATAGAAACACTACTATCAAGATCACATAAAGCTTTGAAATCAAAATCATTCACTTTCATATTAATGATGGGTTCCCAACCATCTTCTTGTTTTATAGGAATAGAAGCTTTATGTTTCATATTTTCTTCTTTAATCTTTATGAGAGCATCAGTAATGTGTTTTGTGAAAGCCATGTTCATAGCACTAGCATTAGGACTTCAGAGATATTGCAACCATCAAGATCAAAATCAAATTTATCATCTAGAGTAGTAGAACTATTACTAGCCTCAACACTAGTGGTGGTAATAGTAGAAACACTAATGTTTCTAGCAATTTCATCTTCTCTTTCCCACTTAGCATGTAATTCAGCTAATAGTCTAACATTTTCATCAATTCTTACTTGTATAGCATTAGTAGCTGCAAAGGGATTATCATTAGTTTCGGGTTTAGCAGCCATTTTATTCAAAGAAGATTGAGCTTCAGCCAAAGATGCTATATTTCTTTCAGCATTAGAGAGTTTTTCCTCAATAGTTTTATTAAAAGCAGTTTGCTTACTAATAAAGTCATTAAGCATAACTTCAAGTTCAGAGGGTGCACTCCTATTATTGTTGTAGGAACTTCCATAAGCATTACCATTGTTGGGAGGATATGGCTTATATTTGTTGTTACCAAAATTATTCCTATAAGCATTATTGCCAAAATTGTTATTTCTTATGAAGTTCACATCAACTTGCTCTTCTTGAGCAACCAAAGAGGCTAAAAGAACATTATTTGGATCAATATGGCTTTCCCATTAACAAGCATAGACATAATAATATCAATCTTATCACTCAAGGAGGAGGTTTCCTCAACAGAATTTACCTTCCTACCTTGTGGAGCTCTCTCAGTATGCCATTTAGAATAATTAACCATCATATTGTCCAGAAGTTTTGTTGCAGCACCCAGAGTGATGGTCATAAAGGTACCTCTAGCAGCAGAGTCCAATAGGTTCCTTGAAGAATAGTTCAATCCTGCATAAAAGGTTTGGATGATATTCCAAGCAGTTAGTCCATGAGTGGGACAATTCTTTACCAAAGATTTCATTCTTTCCCAAGCTTGAGCAACATGTTCATTATCAGATTGTTTAAACTTCATTATTTCACTTCTCATAGATATAATCTTAGCAGGAGGATAGTATTTTCCAATGAAACCATCTTTGCACTTAGTCCAAGAATCAATACTATTCCTAGTTAAGGAATTCAACCATTCTTTAGCTTTTCCTCTCAAAGCGAAAGGAAACAATTTCAGCTTAATATTATCACCATCTACATCCCTATGCTTTTGCATCTCACAAAGTTCAACAAAGTTATTTAGATGGGCAGCAACATCTTCATTACCAATACCAGAAAATTGTTCTCTCATAACAAGATTTAGTAAAGCAGGTTTTATCTCAAAAAAAGTATCTTCAGGCACAGGTGGAGCAATAGGTGTGCTCATAAAATCATTGTTGTTGGTGCTAGTGAAGTCACACAACTTAGTGTTTTCAAGAGTAGTCATTTTTTTGGGTTTTCAAATAAGAAAGCAAACTAGTAAAACTAATTTTTTTGTGTTTTTGATAAAGAAACAAGCAAACAAAGCAAAAAGAAACTAAGCAAAACAAAAATAACAAAGTAAAGAGATTGGTTATGAGGGACTCCCTTTGTGAAGATGTCCTTGACTCCCAAACGGCCTTGAAAAATGCTTGATGGCTCGGTGTTGATGTAGAGCTCGTTGGGAACCCCAAGAGGAAGGTATGATGAGCACAGCAGCAAGTTTCCTTCAGTATGAAACCAAGGTTATCAATCCAGTAGGAGCAAGGAAACACCCCAAAGGTGTTGCTAGCTGAGCCTTGGCAGGGCGCACTACCGGTGCTAGTAGCAACGTGGAGACCTGCACAACACAACCACAGAACTCTGTCCCCAACTTGCGATGAGGTTGTCAATCTCACCGTGTTTTGCTGAAAACAAAGGATTAAACGTATCGAATGGAAAGAAGTAATAGTTTGTAGAAAGTAAACACAAAGCAGTAAACAGTTTATAGATTGTATGTAAAAGAAAGGGCCGGGATCCATAGTTCACTAGAGGTGGCTCTCCTTAGATAGATAACATGCTGGGTGAACAAATTACAGCGAGGCAATTAACAAACATCAAGAAAGCATACAAGCATATACTAATCATCTTGACTCCTTTGAGACTTGATTGGGCATTACAACATTATACATAGACCGCCATCCAACTACATCTATGACTAATAATCCACCTTCAGGTTATCATCCGAACCCCCTCCAGTATTAAGTTGCAAGCAACAGATTATTGCTTTATGAATTGCGTGTAAAGTAAACAATACGATTGTTCTATGAACAAAGGATTGTTGTTTTCTCAATAGTAGCAACAACACATCTAGTACCTTAGAGATTTCTGTCACTTCCCCAGATTAATAGAGGCATGAACCCACTATCGAGCATAAATACTAACTCTTGGAGTTGCTAGCATCTACTTTGCCAAGATAGCTACTAACAACGGAAAGCATGCAAGATCACAAATAACAAAGACATGATAGAATCAATAATCAATCTGAAATAGCATCTCAATATCCATCGGATCCCATAAACACAACATGCAGAATTACAAATAGATGATCTTGATCATGAACGGAGCTCACAAGATCTAGACATGAAAGCACAAAGGAGGAGAACCAGCCATCTAGCTACTACATGGATCCATAGTCCAAGGATGATGTCAACACCCGGATTTTTAATCCCAGATGCCTGTTATGCCATACCTCGCAATCCTAGGATTACCATTTTTGCGAGACATAACGGATTGGATATCATAGTACATCATCCATTACAAACCATACAAAAGGTTTTACACAAATAAGGATCTCATGATCCAGTCTTTAATACAACAAGCAGCGGAAATAAACGATAGCGTAGCGGTGGGGTCCATCTTCAGGCACAGTAATGCCGACGAAGGAAGATAGTCCTAGTTATCATAGCCGCCCTCACCATCATCTTGATAATCTCCTTCATAGTCTGGCCATGATAATAGCCAGGGACAAAAGCCATGAGTACTCTTTAAGTACTCGCAAACTACTACTAACAAGGGGTATAATTCTAAGTTAAAGTACTGAATCTAAGTTAACTATCAAGTTAAATTTGAAACCTAAGCTGAGTTTAGAAGCAAAGAAAGATAAAGTAAAGTTCTAGAATCACTTAAGTTGGGAAGCTATTATCATCAACACAACCCTGTTGGGGTCAAGTCAAAGTTCATCATTCATGTCAAGTTATTTAGAAAACAGCTGACAACGAAACAGTATGGCCATTCCAACTGTCCATAACCACGAACGCGGCTATTCAAATAGTTTGACACTCTACAGAGATGGTACACTTTCACCACAAGATTCGATACATCTGTCAGGGATAACCCTGAATCATCATACTTAGTATGCAGATAATCAAACATAACCTTCCCTTTACACACCCTACTATAAGCACCTCTCCTATGAGCATGGCCTCCCAACCATGACCATCAGTCATCTTGGGCACTGCATAGGTGGAGAACATTGAGAGGTAGCCTCATCTCAAACCTCTCTCGTGAGGGAACTAATACTAATGCATATAAATTTCTAGCTAAGCCTTACCCAATTCAGGTAATGTGGTTGTACGGTAAATTTAGAATGGTATCGCATCCGAATCCAACCATCAGTTTTATAAATGGGTTAAGGCTCATGCCTCATCATTTTCATCATCATAAACCAGTTGTGTCTCTCAACACATGTCAAACCATCTCAATAGAATGACTCATCATTCCAAGGTTTTCACAATTCATTTTCACCAAGTGTTCCCATCTAAAGTGACTCAAGTTTTTGATCTATTCTAAAATACTAAGTTAAGAGTATTCAATAAGGTGGAAAAGATGGTTTCAATCTCATGCCATAGAATGTCATCTAAAGGTTTCTAAGTAGGTCAAGTTTTATACTTTTTATGCTACCTTCAAAATAAGTAAAGAACTTTGTGTGAACTAAGGGAGGTAAAACTTGTCAATAAGACTTGGGGTACTAATAGTTAAAGGGGTGTGATCAAAGCATGCTTAAGGCATCTTTTCTAAACCATCTAGTTTAAATCTAGCTTGCTAACAATAGCTTGCCTTGGTTGGTGCAGTGGTTGAAGTTTTCTTCTTCTTCTTCTAGGTAGAACTCCTCCTCCTCGAAATTTTGGTCGGTACTAGCGTCTATAAATACATAGGGAGTAGACAATCACCAAACCATACTTAACTAGGCTAAGTAGCATTCTAAAACACACATTTGATGATCTATTATCATCACAAAGAGCACAAGTTTTAATTCAATAGTTTCATCCTTTTTATTTTAGAAAAGTAATTTCTACTCATTGAAATATTAACTAAAATTTAATATTCACCACCAAAATATGGGATCATGTGGACACATGTCCTCACCACATACTCTAACATGTGGGAATGAGATTTAAAAGTTGGATCAATATTACTTTAGTTTAAGTTTATTATTTAATGATTTAAAGTGACTAGAAATGCCTATATAGCATTATTTTGGTACTAGTCCAAAGTCACTGCATGTAAACCTTAATATTATTACATATTTGGATAGATATGATGAAATGTGATTTTTGAGAGTTGGAATCAACTCAAAAGCTAACTTGGTTGATTTTATAAAAATGTTGCAAGGTGCAAATGCTTCTGTTTTGTTATTTTTATTAGGAGAGATCTATAACTCTAATTGAAATAAATCCAATGGGCATGGATAGATTATTTCAATACCTTTCAGACAAAATTGGTTTTATGCAATTTGGATTTATAAAACTCTCTGAATTGAATTTTGAAATAGGGGACAGAAACTAGATTTAACTAAAAAGAAAAAACCAGATTTGAATCTATGGGCTAGCGTGGGAAAAGAAATGGGCCGGCCCAGTGGTGCTCCGCGGCGCGGGGCTCAGCTGACAGGGGGTCCCGCTTATCAGCGACACTTAACACGCGAAACGGCACACGCGCTGTGGGCCGTGCGATTAGAAGCGAGATCAACGGCTGAGGGTCGTCGTCAATGACGAATAGGTCGCCGGCGAGCTCGAACCCTAGCGGCTCGGCGGGGGTCTACTAGGGGCGTACCAGGGCTCCAGCGGGGTCAGAGAGGCGGGCAAACAAAGTGGAAGACGACGGCGAGGCGAGGCACGGTTGCGGTGGAGCTTGGGCGGTTGAAATCAACGGCACCTCCCTCGGTTCCAGGCGCGGCTGCTGCCCGGCTCCAATTCAGCTGTTCCACTTGCTTCGGCTAGAGGTGGGTGAGGTTCAGAGAGGTGAGGGGAGTGGAATGGTGTGGAGAAGAATGGCTGGGGAGGGCTCCTTTTATAGGCCCGACGGTGAGACCGAGCGGGATGGGCGGTCGACGGTGGCGACATGGCTACGGCGAGCTAGCGGCATGGCAGGGGATGGAGATTGATGGGCGGTTCCCTGGCGGTGCTCTAGGACTTAAATGCGGCCGTAGGGGCGGTCACACGTGTTCTGGGCGAGGTGGCGCTCTGCGCGGCCGAAGCGGCGGTGTCCATGGTGAGTGATGGCTGTGAGGCTTTCAGCGGCGAACGGGGATGTCTGGGTGTTCTCCAGGTCGAGGCGGAGCGGTGGGCGCGGGCTGCGATCGAGCGGTGACTTGTGCACGCGGGGACAAGGCGCGCTTTGGAGGCGGCACTGGCATGGTGCGGTGGCACTGGGCGCGGGCTCTCCTCGGTGGTCCACGGTAGCACTTAGCTCGGGCAGGGGACAGAGAGGGGCGGCGAGGTGTTGGCTACCTCCTAGACATGTGTTTGATGAAATGGCCGCAAGAGAAAAAGTTTTGAATTTTGAGTTCAAATTTTTTGAGTGATCTCCACTAGTGATAGGTAGTCTCTGGTTGCAAGGGTTTTGAAAGTGGAGCTCAAATAGATGGTTTTTGAAATAGGGGTGATCTATGCATATGCATTAGATTCAATTTTAAACTATCATTTAAAATAGCTAACAGAATGTTTTTAGCAGATCCAAAGGTGTGCCTTGGTACCTCATTATGTGTACTAGCAAGGGGTACAAAGATCAAGAATTGTTTCTGTTAAGAATTGAGTACTAGGAATAGCCAAAGTAGGCATGAGAGTTAAATTTGCCAAAATGACCATTCCTTCTTTTTAATTATTTTTTATTTGATTTTCTTTAGGAAAAGTTTGGGAATGATGTAGATGAGGTTTAAATCACCTAATAAACATTTTACAAGCATTGGATCATTCAATCATGGAAATTCAAACAACTCCTATTTTAAATGCACACACATATGAATGCTTTCATTTTAAATTTGGAAAAGTTTTTGTTAACCCTATTTTTGGATGATTTGATCTTGATAAGCTTGGATTAAAGTTTTGGGATGTTACAAACCTTCCCCCCTTAAACAAAATCTCGTCCCGAGATTTACAAAGAAAACTAGGAACTAAAGAGATCTGGGAAGTCTGTCCTATTGTAATCTTCGCTTTCCCAAGTGGCTTCCTCCTCGGTATGGTTGCTCCACTGAATCTTGATAAACTTGATACTCCTAGTCCTGGTGGTTCTGTAGGCTTCTTCTAAGATACGGATGGGTACTTCCCGATAGGTCAGGTCATTGTTGATTTCCACAGCTCTATGATCGATGTTCTTGAAAACTTCAGTCTTTTCAGGCACTTCCAAGCATTTTCGAAGTAACGAGATATGGAACACATTGTGGATGGTTGACATTTCTTTAGGCAGTTCCAGTTGGTATGATACTTCTCCTCGGCGGTTCAGAATCTTGAAAGGTCCGATATAGCTGGGAGCTAACTTTCCCTTCAAACTAAAGCGTTGAGTTCCCTTCAATGGTGAAACCTTGAGATATACGAAATCTCCGACGTTGAAAGTCAAGTCTCTCCTTCTCTTATCAGCATAGCTCTTCTGTCTGGATTGGGCGGTCTTGAGGTGCTCACGGACTTTGTGAACTTTCTCTTCTGCTTCTCAGAGAATGTCGGGTCCAAAGATCTGACTCTCTCCTACTTGCGACCAATTTAGAGGGGTACGACACTTTCTTCTGTATAGGAATTCGAATGGTGCCATCTGCAAACTAGCCTGATAACTGTTGTTATATGAGAATTCTGCGAAAGGCAGGCAGTCTTCTCATTTTGATCCGTATTCCAACACACAAGCTCTAAGCATATCCTCCAAGATCTGGTTGACTCTCTCAGTTTGTCCATCTGTTTGCGGGTGATAAGCGGTACTGAAATTCAACTTGGTTCCTAAACCTTCCTGAACTTTCTGCCAAAATCTTGAAGTAAACTGGGTTCCTCGATCTGAGACGATGGTCTTGGGGGTTCCATGCAGACTAACAATCCTAGCAATGTACAGCTCTGCTAGCTTTGCACTCTGGTAGGTTGTCTTGACAGGTATAAAGTGGGCTACCTTGGACAGTCGATCAACTATGATCCAGATTGAGTCATTTCCCCTACTAGAAGTAGCTAAACCGGTGATAAAGCCCATTCCGACAGAATCCCATTTCCATTCCAGAATCTGCAATGGTTGCAACAGTCCTGCAGGTCTCTGATGCTCTGCTTTGACTCTTTGACAGATGTCACATTTGGCGATGTAGCTTCCGATCTCTCTTTTCATCTTGTGCCACCAAAATTGCTCTTTCAAATCCTGATACATCTTTGTTCCTCCGGGGTGGATAGAATAAAGAGTATCATGAGCTTCCTTCATGATAACCTCCTTCAGCTCCGAATCTGCTGGCACACAGATACGTCCTTTGTACCACAGTACTCCTTCTTCGTCTTCGGTGAATCCAGGTACCTTTCCTGTACCAATACGACATTTGATTCCGTCGATACTCCCATTTCCCTTCTGGGCTTCCTTGATTTGGCTAATCAAAGTGGGTTGAAGTTCAATGCTAGCTAGGAATCCTTTACTAACTAACTCAGTCCTAAACTGCTCCAACTCCTCATACAGACTTGGTTGCTTCTCTTTGATCATGGTGTTAAGCCTACACGGCAATCTGCTAAGAGCATCCGCTACCACATTGGGTTTGCCAGGGTGATAGTGAATGTCAAGGTCATAATCCTTGATTAACTCTATCCATCTTCTTTACCTCATATTCAGCTCCTTCCGGGTGAAGATATACTTCAAGATCTTATGGTCTGAGTAAATCTCACAATGATTACCCATCAAATAATGACGCCATGTCTTTAATGCTAGAACCACAGCTGCTAGCTCAAGATCATGGGTAGGATAGTTCTGCTCATGCTGCTTCAGTTGTCGAGACAGATACGCAATGACTTTGTCTTCTTGCATCAATACACATCCTAGGCCAATCTTGGATGCATCACAATACACATCAAACGGCTTCTTGATGTCTGGCATTATCAAAATCAGGGCGGATATCAATCTCTTCTTCAGCTCCTGGAAACTAGCTCACATTGGTCTGTCCATTCAAACTTCTTGTCCTTTTTCAACAATTGGGTCATTGGTCGGGCTATGCTCGAGAATCCTTCTACGAACTTGCGGTAATATCCCGCTAATCCGAGAAATGAACGAACTTGGGTTTGATTGGTTGGGGATTCCCATTCTTCGACATCTTTGATCTTGGTGGGATCAGCAGAGACTCCTCCGGCAGACACAATATGTCCTAGGAATCCTACTTCTTTCAGCCAAAACTCACACTTGCTGAACTTGGCATATAACTGATGCTCTCTCAGGGTTTCTAGGATGATTCTCAGATGTTGCTCATGCTCTTCTTCTGACTTGGAGTAGATAAGGATGTCGTCGATAAACACAACTACAAACTTATCTACGAAATTCATAAAGATCTTATTCTTGAGTTTCATGAAATAAGCAGGAATATTGGTTAATCCAAAAGACATAACCGTATACTCGTATAAACCATAGAGAGTAGTAAAGGCGGTCTTCGGAATATCCGTTGCACGAATCTTAAGTTGGTGATAACCAGTCCTAAGATCAATCTTTCAGAATACCTGAGCTCCGGTCAACTGATCAAATAGATCCTCTATCTCTGGCAAAGGGTACTTGCTCTTGATGGTGACGTCATTCCATTTTCTGTAGTCTGTACACAGACGGTTGCCTCCATCTTTCTTGTCGATGAATAACACTGGTGATCTCCATGGCGATGCACTTGGTTGAATCAAACCTGTTGCTAACATGGCATCCAACTGCTTCTTCAGTTCTACTAACTCTAAGGGGTTCATGGTATAGGGTCTCTAGGCTATAGGTCTGGTTCCGGGGATTAGTTCGATAATGAACTCAATATCCCTATCTGGGGGCATACCTGGCAATTCATCTGGGAATACATCAGGGTATTCACAGACTACTCTGACTTGGTCAATGGTAGGCAGGGCTACACTCTTGTTGCACTTGAATTGACGGGGTAAGGTTTCAGAGATATGCTCTACTGTTACTCCAGAACTAATGGTTATGGTGATGGCTTTCTTAGCGCAGTCTATCAGTCCTTTATGCCTTGACATCCAGTCCATACCTAGTACTACTTCCAATCCTTTGGTTCCAAGTACAATTAGGTTGGCATAAAAATCTATCCCATGTATTCTGATAGGTAAAACTTTGCAAAATTTTCTTGCTTTTGTTGTTGAATCGGGGATTTGAACTATCATGACATGCTTCAGGTTGGTTGGGCGAATCTTACTAGTGCATACAAATTCTTCGGTGACAAATGAATGCGATGCTCCAGAATCAAACAATACTCTTGCTAAAACTGAGTTGACAGAAGACATACCTAGCACTACATCTGGCGCTTCCTGGGCTTCTTCTGCGTTCATGTGGAAGAGACGACCGTTCTTGGTTGTCGGGTTCCACTGGGCAAATCTCCTTCCTGGTTGAACACGACTGCTGCTGAGCTGGGGCATTCAGTGGGCATTGGCGGCGATCTTCTTGGGACACTCATTGGAGTAGTGACCCTTCACTCCACACTCAAACAAGTGATCTCGACTTGTCCTTGGCTGCGACAGTCTGACATTCTGCCGATTCTGGGTGCGATGTTGTTGTTGTTGCTCTTGGGAGAACGCAGTTGAAATTGTTGGCATTGCGGAGTTGTGATTGTTTCCTCAGACTTACATTTCCTCCGCCACGGTTGGGGTAGCTTCGCGAGAATTTGGGGGTCGGTTGTTCCTTGGTACATATCCCGTGAAGGGTTGGGGGTACTTGGTGACTCTTGATCAAGACTGCTGCATCATACGACGCTTGCGGTTGTCGTTTGCCTGGTTAATCTTCCCTTCCATCTGAATGGCAGAGTCGACTAGCTCTTCGAGATCATCGAAACGGGTGTTGACGAGGACAGTCTGCATCTCATCATGCAGTCCGTTTAAGAATCTCTCTTTCTTCTTGGCCTCCGTGTTGATCTCATCCGGTGCATATCTGGCAAGTGACAAGAATTTGTCACGGTACTCTACCACAGTCATTCTTCCTTGCTTCAATTCGCGGAATTCATCTCTCATCCTTTTGACAAGACCTTGCGGCACGTGGGTGCGGCTGAACTTGACATTGAATGCTTCCCAGGTCATCACCTGGCCATGGTTCATATTGCGGATGCTATTCCACCAAGCTCTGGCATCTCCCGCCAGATAGTGGGTGGCGAGGAGAACTTTCTCATTTGCATCAACTCCTGCAACTTCGAGGTTGTTTTCCATGGTCTGTAACCAGTCATCAGTATCTAATGGGTTCTCAGATTGGTTGAAGATTGGGGGATTTGTGTTCTAAAATTTTTTGAGTTTAGATCCATGGTGATCCTGATTTCCATGTCCTTGGTTTTTGAGAGCCATTTGGGCGATCTGCTGCAATGTTGCTAAGTTGGCTTGCTGCTCGGCCCTGCTTGCTTCATGGTCCGCGATAAGATTCTGCAATATCTGCAGCATTGGGTCATGCGACGAGCTGCTCCCTCCTTGGTTTCCACGAGTCATCTGAAGATTGAGATAGATATAGGGGTAAGAGGGAAATTCTAAGGTTCATGGTTTTGGGTTTTTCAATGCTAAAACATTGAGTTAGACTCAGGTTTTTCAACTAACTTCATTTTCATTCATGCAAGCAAGCACCCGATACAACACACACCACAACAATCAAAGGGGAAAACAGATGGTTTGATGAACCATTCTGTAAGCTACGATACAATGAGATGATACATCTCATGCTACGACAATGCTCTAGTGCATCTACTCATCGTCGATGAAGTCGGAGTCCTCATCATTAGTGTAGAAGTCCACAGCATCTTCTTCCAGAAAATCGTCATCGTTGCTGAGGTAAGAATCCATATCTCCCTGGATGTCTTCACCCTCATCTTCTTCCTTGGCGGCAAGCTGAGCTTCCTGCTCCTTGACGGTCTTCTCGAGGTCGGCCACCTTCTTGCGAAGATGGGCGATGGTGCGATCCTTCTTTGCATGCTGGCGGCAAAGAGACTGACGATCTTGGACAAGCAGTGCGAAAGTCTCGGCCTTCTGGTCGGCAATGGCATGGTTCTGGTTGGCTAACTCCCTGGCATTGTCCAGTTCCTGCTGCCTGTCATGAAGCAAGAAGTCAAGGTTCTCCACTTGACGCTTCAACTCTGGGTGACTTGGCATCTCCATTGGCATTCCCATGAAGTCACGTCTTGCATAGTGGGCAAAACGGGTTCCTTGAATCTTGTTGACGTTGAGAGCACATAGACGTGCGAGAGCTTCATGCATTGCCCTGGCTAATCCATCTAGCCAGTTGTTCTCTCTCACGGAGAACTGAATTCTCCCGGAAGTTGGTGCCTCGATGCTTCCCCGAAGATCCGCGGTGACTAGCCACTGTAGGTCTCCTCCTGGGGGTCTTGGATGTTGAGCTCCAAGAAACTCCGGATGTGGGCGTCCCAGTAACTCCGATAGCGAATCCAGATCCCTCTCGAAGATCAGCTGACCTCTGTTTCCCAACTGGTAAAACTTGCTGAACTGAGTCTCCATCTACAAGAATTAATGATGAGGAAGTTAGTGAAGTGATCAAGTGTGTCAAATGTTAAGTAGTAATGTAAGAGTTTTTTGAGGAACATGAATTTTTTTGGAGAAAGAATGAGTTCACAAGGGTAAGAGGGGAAATAGTTTTTCATAAATACTCATTTTGGTTTTGAAACTAAGTTTTTGTTTGAACGTCCATTCTAACTAGGGTCTCCTATGGTCAGGATGGCTCTGATACCAACTTGTCAACACCCGGATTTTTAATCCCAGATGCCCGTTATGCCATACCTCGCAATCCCAGGATTACCATTTTTGCGAGACATAACGGATTGGATATCACAGTACATCATCCATTACAAACCATACATAAGGTTTTACACAAATAAGGATATGATGATCCAGTCTTTAATACAACAAGCAACGGAAATAAACGATAGCATAGCGGTGGGGTCCATCTTCGTGGGCACAGTAATCGTGAAGCAGATAGTCCTAGTTATCATAGCCGTTCTACTGACCATCATCTTGATAATCTCCTTCATAGTATGGCCATGATAATAGCCAGGGACAAAAGCCATGAGTACTCTTTAAGTACTCGCAAACTACTACTAACAAGGGGTATAATTCTAAGTTAAAGTACCGAATCTAAGTTAACTATCAAGTTAAATTTGAAACCTAAGCTGAGTTCAGAAGCAAAGAAACATAAAGTAAAGTTCTAGAATCACTTAAGTTGGGAAGATATTATCATCAACACAACCCTATTGGGGTCAAGTCAAAGTTCATCATTCATGTTAAGTTATTTAGAAAACAGCTGACAATGAAACAGTATGGCCATTCCAACTGTCCATAACCGCGGACGCGGCTATTCGAATAGTTTGACACTCTGCAGAGGTGGTACACTTTCACCACAAGATTCGATACATCTGTCAGGGATAACCCTGAATCATCATACTTAGTATGCAGATAATCAAACATAACCTTCCCTTTACACACCCTAGTACAAGCACCTCTCCTATGAGCATGGCCTCCCAACCATGACCATCAGTCATCTTGGGCACTGCATAGGTGGACAACATTGAACCTCTCCCATGAGGGAACTAATACTAATGCATATAAATTTCCAGCTAAGCCTTACCCAATTCAGGTAATGTGGTTGTACGGTAAATTTGGAATGGTATCGCATCCGAATCCAACCATCAGTTTTATAAACGGGTTAAGGCTCATGCCTCGTCATTTTCATCATCATAAACCAGTTGCGTCTCTCAACACATGTCAAACCATCTTAATAGAATGACTCATCATTCCAAGGTTTTCACAATTCATTTTCACCAAGTGTTCCCATCTAAAGTGACTCAAGTTTTTGATCTATTCTAAAATACTAAGTTAAGAGTATTCACTAAGGTGGAAAAGATGGTTTCAATCTCATGCCATAGAATGACATCTAAAGGTTTCTGAGTAGGTCAAGTTTTATACTTTTTATGCTACCTTCAAAACAAGTAAAGAACTTTGTGTGAACTAAGGGAGGTAAAACTTGTCAATAAGACTTGGGGTACTAATAGTTAAAGGGGTGTGATCAAAGCATGCTTAAGGCATCTTTGCTAAACCATCTAGTTTAAATCTAGCTTGCTAACAATAGCTTTCCTTGGTTGGTGCAGTGGTTGAAGTTTTGTTGTTCTTCTTCTTCTTGGTAGAACTCCTCCTCCTCGAAAGTTTGGTCGGTACTAGCGTCTATAAATACATAGGGAGTAGACAATCACCAAACCATACTTAACTAGGCTAAGTAGCATTCTAAAACACACATTTGATGATCTATTATCATCACAAACATCACAAGTTTTAATTCAATAGTTTCATCCTTTTTATTTTAGAAAAGTAATTTCTACTCATTGAAATATTAACTAAAATTTAATATTCACCACCAAAATATGGGATCATGTGGACACATGTCCTCACCACATACTCTAACATGTGGGAATGAGATTTAATAGTTGGATCAATATTACTTTAGTTTAAGTTTATTATTTAATGATTTAAAGTGACTAGAAATGCCTATATAGCATTATTTTGGTACTAGTACAAAGTCACTGCATCTAAACCTTAATATTATTACATATTTGGATAGATATGATGATATGTGATTTTTGAGAGTTGGAATCAACTCGAAAGCTAACTTGGTTGATTTTATAAAAATGTTGCAAGGTGCAAATGCTTCTGTTTTGTTATTTTTATTAGGAGAGATCTATAAATCTAATTGAAATAAATCCAACGGTATTGGATAGATTATTTCAATACCTTTCAGACAAAATTGGTTTCATGCAATTTGGATTTATAAAACTCTCTGAATTGAATTTTGAAATAGGGGACAGAAACTAGATTTAACTAAAAAGGAAAAACCAGATTTGAATCTATGGGCTAGCGCGGGAAAAGAAATGGGCCGGCCCAGTGGCACTCCGCGGCGCGGGGCTCAGCTGACATGGGGGTCCTGCTTGTCAGCGGCACTTAACACGCGAAACGGTACGCGCGCTGTGGGCCGTGCGATTAGAAGCGAGATCAACGGCTAAGGGTCGTCGTCGACGATGAACAGGTCGCCGGCGAGCTCGAACCCTAGCGGCTCGGTGGGGGTCTACGGGGGGCGTACCAGGGCTCTAGCGGGGTCGGCGAGGCGGGTAAACAAAGTGGAAGACGACGGCGAGGCGAGGCGTGGTTGCGGCGGAGCTTGGGGTGGTCGAAATTAACGGCACCCTTCTCCTCCAGAGGCGGCAGCTCCGGTTCCAATTCCGCTGAGCTGCTGCTCCACTTGCTCCAGCTATAGGTGGGTGAGGTTCAGAGAGGTGAGGGGAGTGGAATGGTGTGGAGAAGAATGGGTGGGGAGGGCTCCTTTTATAGGCCCGACGGTGAGACCGAGCGGGATGGGCGGTCGACGGTGGCGACATGGCTACGGCGAGCTAGCGGCATGGCGGGGGATGGCGGTCGATGGGCGGTTCCCTGGCGGTGCTCTAGGACTTAAATGCGGCCGTAGGGGCGGTGTCACGCGGTCTGGGCGAGGTGGCGCTCTACGCGGCCGAAGCGGCGGTGTCCACGGCGAGTGGTGGCTGTGAGGCTTTGGGCGGCGAACAAGGATGTCTGGGGTGTTCTCCAGGTCAAGGCGGAGCGGCGAGCGTGGCCTGCGGTCGAGCGGTGACTTGTGCACACGGGACAAGGCCTGGCAGGCTGGGCTGGCGCTGGCTGGCTCTCTCGGTGGTCCACGGCACTTGGCAGGGGGAGGACAGAGAGGGGCGGCGAGGTGTTGGCTACCTCCTAGACATGGAGAGGAAGGAGGAGGTGGTCTGCTGGGGTGAGGGCAAGTTTGGCTGGCGAGTTGGTGCTCGGCATGGCTTGGCCTGGCCACTAGGGTGTAGGGGTTGGGGTGGTAATGGCATGGTTTGATCAAGTGGAGACAGAGGGAGTGTTTTGTGGTCAAATGGGTGGCTCAACTCTGTAGAAATAGTGAACTAGCTATTTGTGTTTGATTCTTCCTGCCATGTGTTTGATGAAATGGCCGCAAGAGAAAAAGTTTTGAATTTTGAGTTCAAATTTTTTGAGTGATCTCCACTAGTGATAGGTAGTCTCTGGTTGCAAGGGTTTTGATAGTGGAGCTCAAATAGATGGTTTTTGAAATAGGGGTGATCTATGCATATGCATTAGATTCAATTTTAAACTGTCCTTTAAAATAGCTAACAGAATGTTTTTAGCAGATCCAAAGGTGGGCCTTGGTACCTCATTATGTGTACTAGCAAGGGGTACAAAGATCAAGAATTGTTTCTGTTAAGAATTGAGTACTAGGAATAGCCAAAGTAGGCATGAGAGTTAAATTTTCCAAAATGACCATTCCTTCTTTTTAATTCTTTTTGATTTGATTTTCTTTAGCAAAAGTTTGGGAATGATGTAGATGAGGTTTAAATAACCTAAGAAACATTTTACAAGAATTGGATCATTCAATCATGGCAATTCAAACAACTCCTATTTTAAATGCACACTCATATGAATGCTTTCATTTTAAATTTGGAAAAGTTTTTGTTAACCCTATTTTTGGATGATTTGATCTTGATAAGCTTGGATTAAAGTTTTGGGATGTTACAGATGAACTACTCACGCAGCACACCAGAGGCTTGCATGGTGATGAAGAAGGCCTCCAGGGTGAATTCCCCTCTCCGGTAGGGTGCCGGGAAGAGCTTCAGATCCCTCCCGATCCAGGGATGGAGATGACGGCGGCTATAGACTCTTTCGTGGATTTTTTATCGGGTACTTAGGGTTTTCGTCCCGAGGGCATCTTATAGGCGGAAGGGGAGGCCGAGGGGGTGCCTGGGCTGGCCACACCACCCCCTGGCGCGAGCCAAGCCTGGCTGCGCGGCCAGGTGGTGTGGTCGCCCTCTGTCCCTTCTCTGTCTCGTATTCTGGCATCTGATGACTTCCGAAAAATAGGCACTTCGGCTATTATCCCGTCCAATTCCGGAAATATTCATTTTCTGACTTTCCTGGAACCAAAAACAGCAGAAAACATGTAGCTGGCACTATGGCTCTTGTTAATAGGTTAGTCCAAGAAATCATATGAAAAGTACTCCAAAGTGTGGACAAAACACAAGAAAGTGGATAAAACAAGCATGGAACATCAAAAATTATAGATACATTTGCAATGTATCAATGCCACCACCGGATTTTTGCCATCTTCTTAGGGCCAATACTGATTTCCTTACCGATCATCTCTCTCATTTCATCAAGAGTTATGTTTTTGGAATCGACAGTGATCTCCACAGTACATGACAAAACTAGCTTATTAACTCCCTCATCAAGGTTTGCCTTGTATGAATCCACCTCTATGCGTATACTGAATTTATCTAGATCAGCATCTATTGGTCCGTATTCTCTAGGAGCAAAATCTCTGGCAGCAAGATCTCCAGCATCTGCATACATACCATCGATCATCGCTTCAACTTTCACCTTACGATCAGCTGCACAGCACTCCGAAACCAAATAAAGCTCATGGGAGTGCTCAATTTGCTGATAGGTATCATTCATGTTGCGCCACACCAATTTTGTCCTCTTTCTAGAACCCCAGGGAATTCTAGTGGCAAGCATATATACTAGCGGTGAAACATACACAACCTCTTTGCAACTCACAAGCATATGCACATCTTGCCCGAATACAACCCTCTCGCAACCAAAATCAAGTTTTGCAGTGTACTGCCGAACATGAACTGTGAACTCATATAGGTCCCTTGTATCAAAGCTGTGCCTAATTTGATTAAAAAGGGGAACTTTTCAGTTCATTCGATTCTATTATGCTGTAACTAATCTACTTGCAAGATAAGGCACACATAAGAAAAATTCACCTCTCGCTCTTCTCCTGGGTTTTTTTCTTCGAGATCTGGGTGCCGCATCCGCCCATCGGAGCCAAACAATCCGCCGCCGGCCTTGCTTTTCTCTTCAAACCGCTGCTCGTAGGTACCTTGGGAGCAGAATCCTTGCTGGCCTCCTCGCTAACCGGGGCTAAAGACCTCGCCGCTGCTTCGCGTTGAGCCCCAGACTTGGGCCCCGACGGACCCGAATCAGTCGGCAACGTAGCTACAACCTTCGCCTTGCAAGACATGTTGGGCCGCCGCCGTCGGATTTAGTGTCGGGGGAGGGAGAAAAAAGGTCCTCCACCGCCGGCAGATTTAGGGTTGGGGAAGGGAACAAAAGGGACCACCGCCACCGCAGCAAGATTCAGTGTCGAGAGTTAGGAAAGTACAATAATGGATTTGCCCCTACGACACGTGCAGGGAGGCTAAGAAGAGTGACCGGCGAAGAAGGGGCACAGCAAGAACTAGTGTAACGGAATATCCTAACTCAACGGGCGTGATTTGAAAATATTAGGTTTGGCCATCATTAACTCGAAACACCCCTCTCAGCAATTGGCGACCGAACTTTTCGAATCGCGGTGATTAAAATCAACTTGGGTACCACATTGCCTAGGCGCCCCAACTTTCGGGCCGCAAAATGATATTCTCCCTAGTGGGTGTAGCCCCCGAGTTTTGGAGTAGTTGATGGAGACAACTACTTCGAAACTTATCTGTCCTTTGCTACTTTAGTCGGACAGGGTTTCTTATATCCCAACACTTGTCTTTACTTTCCTTCTATATCACCTTGCAATTTTTGCCTGGCTGAACTCCTCCAGCTGGACGGGATCGATTGCTTCCACTGGGGGCACGCGAGCACACCTAGTAGGTGTAGCCCGTGAGTTTTGGTCCGTCAACTACTTTGAAACTTATCTATCTTTCATAGACAAACTGGCTTCAAGCCTCGTCTCACAATATCCAGATAGACTCCTTCAACCGGACAAGATTCTATGCTTCCAGTGGGGGCTTGGGAGCGCACCCACTGGGTGTAGCCCCCGAGTTTCGGAGTAGTTACTAGATACAACTACTTCGAAACTTATCTGCCTCTTGGCCTTTGCAGTGACCCAGCATACCACTGCATGGTGTAGTACACTATAGTCGTTGACATAACACCAATGAAACACCATTCCACTAGTATTACATCCCTCAGAGTGGTACACCAGAAGCATAGCAGGTCCAAGACATGACTATAGATTACAACTCGACTCTTTACAAAATATCCAGAGAACATTCTAGGTTATAGAGGAACAAAACAACTTCTTACAAAGAAGAACCAGAAATAACAACTCATAACTATCATTCTAATAGACTAGCATCTAACCTTTTGGCTTGTAAATGCTACTATTGCATTACTCTATAGAAGTAGGTTCTATGGCTAGAGATTATACTCCTATCTAATCAGGAATTTCACTTTTACTTTAGTTGATATATCTCTTGACTTCAGTGAAGATCTCGAGTCTTTGATGTTGATTTCTTTGAGTATAAGTTGGTGTTGACATTGTCTTCATTGGCTTTAGAACCTAGCAAGGGTTAAGAAGGTATGGTGGAGTGCGAGCGTACTCATCAAGTACACTAAAGAGGAGTGTTTGATGCACTATCTATAGCCATAGACCAAAGGTCGTAGGCTATGCAGGTTTTCGTAAACATTTCTTCAAAGGTTGCTTTTATTCTGAAAAGCTATGTCCGTCAGCCTTCATAGGTTGATTAGAACTTCGTGGAGTTCCTTTCCTGGAGCGTTCGCAGCTCCTTCCCGGAATAGGGAGTAACATGTCACACTTTTATAAACTCTACAGAGATGCATTGCTTTACCCATGAGAGACCTTAGCTTTATTTCACATCCGAGTTGCATTCTCATCCACACTTCCTTGGTGTCGGGCCAGTCTAAGATCCAAGACGATCACTATACTTCTCCACGACCCCACATGCCAACATGACCCCCCAAGTAGAATGATCTCTATTAACCCGTGCGCGGATATAACTATGGTTAACTACCTTGAGGACTAGTGAGTACACAATATCCTAGTTGCCCCAACGAGTTGGTGGACCTACCAAGGATCGTCTCTCCAGATAGTCTAGATACCAAGATCATGGGGAACTGAGGGTTCCCACCCATGTGATGGGCCTCGAAAGGTACATCCGCACCACAATATGGTCATCCGTTGACATGCAGAAGGAAGAAGATCCAGCTGACTTCCCTAGAGCCCATATAGATCTCATGGTTAACACGTAATCTATGATGCAAGAATCACTAGCGACATTGGTTGTTAAGTCCTAGATGATATATTCCTAGACAATGGTATTCCAATTGCCAGACTTAATAGATTATCTAATCACCCTGGATCAGTAACCAATAGTTTACATTATTATCAAAAATAGTGTTTTCTGACCTTTTCGAAATGCAGGTGATGACAATATTTGATTTGCAAATACTTGATAGAAAATAATCAAAGGACATGAGCAAGTGTGAACTTGCCTTTTGTGATTAAAAGATTATGCAATCATGGTCTTCAAGATGATATAAAATCCAATATCTAAAAACAACATCATTGGTCTCGTAAGGACTAATGTTTAAAGAAGCAATATATGTGATACATAAGTAATGTAATGCATTTCGTAAAATCCTGAGCTAATAGACCAAAAACGTGGATGAGTTAAACTTAGGTAATGCCTTTAAGATTTAGTTATTATTTAAGTTTACTTCCCAAATGAATATATGTACAAAATATTTTAAAAGTTTAACATGCAAAGTATACAAGTAAAGTACAATAATAACACATGATTAAGGTTATTTGTAATGAGGTAGTTATTATGAGAATTCATACTTTAAGTTGCTGAGAGTTAAAAGGAATAACACGGGTTGTTGATTTGAAGTGGAAAAATGAATAACTTTCAAGGAAAATATTTATTATATTAAGTTTAACAATTTGTAGTGTTCTTAGAACTCATTCATGGTTATTTAATTGTCCGAACGATCTTAAGTTACTATGGTCCTTGTTGGATGAGTGATGGACCAGAGTTATCTATAAAATATAACTAGGTCTAAGATAAAGCAATTTTATATTATGGTGGAGTTCAAAAGCTTTCCTTGATATGATCGATGATAGATCCGTGTAGGGATAGAGTATAGCTCTATGAATCTAACTTAGCAAGTCGATGCTAGGTAAGTTATAGGGTTAAAGCTAATTATGAGGTATGGTGATCTCATTATATGATTTGTTAAACTCGTATTAAGATTTAAAGTCATGTTAGGTAGGGTTAGAGAGATGAGATCTTTCTTCCTTATTATAAGAGAATGATATTGAAGGTTGGATTGAAGTTTTTTGGTTATAGTTAACTTAAGACTCTAAAGGAGTATTAAGTAGTGAGTAGTTTATGTTTAGGTTGCATCAACACGCATAATTATGGTTTTAGGTTTAGTATTAAAACTTTAAAGGATTCTTCAAGATTGCAATCTTTTATAAGGTCACAAGATTATTTCTTACTTAGGAAATAACCTCGAAGAATTTACAAAACAGATATCTCATTTTAATAGATAAATACAGATTTATTACTTTGGAATTTTAAAATATTTTGGAACAATATACTTAGTATTTTTATAGTAAAATATACTCACTTAAAATCTTAAAAATGATTTTTATAAATTTTTAAGTATTATCTTTATTTTCATAAAATTCCTCAAAGGATTACATGTCCTTAAATATTTGCTTTAAGTTTTATTTGTAAAAAATGAAGTTAGTATTTTTTATAAAATAGTAGATTTATTTTTATATACGAAAATAAGTTTTATTGATTTAGTAGTCTAGTTCTAATTTTTATAAAATTCCCTAAAGGATTAAGTGTTTTCAAATATTTATTTTAAATTTATCAAGTCCAAATACAAACTAGTATTTTTATAAAATAATAGATTTATTATTATACTAAAAAGTGATTTTTTAAAGATTTTATTATATTCTATAGAATTATTTAAGAGTTTAAATATTTAGTTGTATTTTATTTAGATCAAACAAGTAAGGTTATATTTTTCCAAGGTAGAGATTATTTTTGTGATCATTTTGATATATTATATGTATTTTTAGGATTTTTCTATATTTTTCTAGGGCTAAAATAATCCTAGGGTAATATGGTTATTGAATTTATTTTTGTTCTCTTCCTATTAATTTTTGTTTTTGGAAGTAGGCCTGGCCTATGAGCCAACCTAGTCCACTAGTCAATTCGGCCCATAGGGCCCAACCATACGGCCCACTAGACTCGGGGTCAACTTTGACCCCGTCCCACCCCCTCTCACTCTCGCCTATCTCACGCACACACGCACACACGACTCAGACCCCTTATTCATCTCTCGTGGCACTGCCAGGCGTTGCCACCTCCGTCTCGATTCCGGCAAGACAGGTCGTTGTGGTCACCGCTTTCGGTCACCGAAGCTCCACCTCCTCTTGGACGATCTGGCCCTCCAACTCGATTTGGAAATATTTCTTGCATCTGGTCGCATCCACCCCTCATTGGTGCGAGGGTTCCGGTCATATCGATTGTGCCACTTGTTGGTGGTCCGGTGAAGGCCTATGGTGGCAAGGACATGGGTTGGGTTGGAGTGATGGTGCTGCAGCTGCCATACTCGTGGCTACTTGGAGCTCACTCCTCGACACCGATGAGATGCAGGTTGCGGCTTGGCGCAGGTCAAGTGCCACAATGCTCCCTATGCTGTCGTGCCGTAGCTACCGCCGTTGATCTGCATTGCCACTGTTACTTCTCCGGCGAGATATGCCTCGCCCCCAAGTAAGTGACTTCCTCCTTCTAGCTCTCTCTCTCTTACTCTTAACTAAGGTAGAAACTTTCTTAGTGTATTTCTGTTGTTCTGACACTTTGATGAACTCAGTACTGATATCTATGATGCCCTATTATTTGGTTTCTGGCCTCGCTTTCTATACACTATCACTTGTAGTAATTTTAAGGATTTTAAGTGGGTTGCTCTAGTCTGTGGTTACTTGATTGATGCTATAGTTGCTAGTACTAGCTTAACTGTATCCTAGACTCAGCAATGTTTTCTTGTACAAGGATCCTATAGACATTCTAATTATACTTGTGCTTGACTGGATAATAGATGCAATGATGTGCTAAACTGAATTTTATACAGTCATAGAATTTGTCTCTAATAGCGATGATAGTGAATAACTCTTAGAAATGATCCCTAGATGCTTGAGCTAGGGAAATTATTAGAAAAACATACCTAGCAGAAATATCTTGCTTGTTCTTTCAATATGATAGGAACACTTGATATGATTTCTAATAAATGTTTTTTCGAGGGAGATGATTATTTGAGTTGAGACCTTTGGCTTGAATTCGTTGCAGTAACATACCATCTTGAATTGTGTTGTTGGCTTAACTGAATTTTATTCAGTACTAATGTCTGAAATTTGACTTTAGTGATGAGTATTAATAGGTACTGGCAGTTCGTCTACTAGAGTTAATATGATTCCTATAAAGAAGAATCTAGGAAAAAGATTTTCCAATTATTTATGGTGGCTTACATATTATGTGGAGAGGTTATATTAAGTGGGGAATGATGTAGCAAGATCAAGTAGTGACTTATGTTTGCTTTAGAACCCTATTGTGGTGCCTCCAAAGAGTGTGCACAATAGTGGTTCCTAATGATATGATTTACTACTGTAGTAGCTGACTAGGGATTGATGCTTGACTGCCAATGATGCAAAAGCCGAGGCATTAAATCTTGATAAGAATATTGGTTGCTAGTGTAACCTTTAATGGCTTCTACTATAGTAGATCTACTACTATGGTGCCTCCTAGAGTGTGCACGTAGTATACTCCATAGTGGTATGATTTAAATTCATGCTCTGATTGCTTGCAATGATTCCTAGCTAGATTAGCTAGGAAAATGATGTGAAGAACTTGATAGACCTTGCTGAGAGGTAAAGTAGAAGTATCATACTTCTCTATTTTTGTTGGCAATATTCTAGATGGCTCCTGCCATTCTGGAAATTCTAGTGTGGTGCCTCCCTATGAAGTGTGCACACTGGAATTTCAAATAGCATGATTTGTTGTTCCTTTTATTGCCTTGGCTTATTAAGATCATTTGCTTGATGATTTAATGATGGAAACTAAAATGAATTAGTCCCTTGCCTATGATACAACGGCTGAGGCTCTGATGATGTTTGGATACAATAGTTACTACTTGCTTATGAAAACTATCTAGTGATGATCTAGTACTCCACTTGAGTACAAATCTGAGGACTTTCTCAGGCCCCCATCCATTTTCTAAGATGTAATGATAAGAACAGATACTTAGACATGATCCTAGATGGATAACCTGCTATTGTAGCTAGTTGTTGATGCTGATGAGTTTGTTGGGATTGAATCTATTATTGTTGATATTGATCACTTATTCTTGTGGTGAGCTGCTCCTCTTGGTACTCCTGTATTTCTCTTTCTTGAGCTTCTAGCCTTGTCCTACTAGCTTGGCCTTGTTCTCCTGGCTTGGCCTTGTCTTTTATTCAAGTAACCATGGATATTGAAGTGGTTGGTTGATTGGTTTAGCTGGGAACCAAATCTGGAATCATCCTAGATGTGGTCTTGTGTTTTGGGTGATTTATCTTGTGATGTTCTGGGAGGGAATGGGTGTGTGAGAGGAACCTCTCCCCATGGTGGCAGTAGCTTCCGTTTCCACCTTGGTCACTTCCTATGTTTGTCTTGTGATGTTGACAGCACAGAGGTTGCATGTGTTGTGTAAAGTGCTGTCAAGTGGTACGCTCCTAGGATTCAAGTTTCCTAGTGAGATCTTTTGATTTGAAGATCAGCTTTGCTGGGTTGGTATTATCCCTTCCAGTTGTTTTATTTGACCTCACAGCTGGATTATAACTTGACTGTTTATCTTTTGACTTATACTGATTTGGTGAAACTTGCCCCTATTAAGCCTATGGTGTTAAACTGAGGCCAAGAGTTTGATAAGAACAGATTTAGACATTGGCGAAACTTGCCTCTTTAAGATTAGCTCAGTGATGAAATGATTACAATGCATTACACTGTTCATTCTCAGAGCACCATTAGCCAACTAACCCTCTTTATTTCTGTTCTTGTATCTTGTGGTTCTTTTCTTTTATGTGCAGGTGACAAGACAAGATAGATATGAAGATCAAGAATTTAGATAGAAAATATTTTAGATTTAGTCTAGGTTTTTCTATTATTTAATTATTGTAATTTATTTTTCTTTATTGATTAATTGTACAAACAATGTAATATTATATTCATACATCAATAAAGATTTCTTTCATCTAATTGTTGTAATTTTCTTTGATTTCCATTATACATTGTAGTATCTAGTAAATGTTGTCTCTTTGAGTAATACTCACATGTAATACTTGATTCTTATTCTTATAATATTATCTTATTAATTGAGAGTTGTAAATAATATTCTTACTTGTTTGTAGTAAATATTATAATTCTTTACTCTTAACTGTATTTCATTTTATTTATTGTATGATTAAATATTATTGTAATTTGATTTACTTCATTATTTATATATATTATTTACTTAATTTTGGAATATTCAAAATTCCAAAATATTCAAATTTGAGTATCAATTCCCAATTTCAAATATGAATTGAATTCTTTCCCAAGACACTAAAAATACAGTAGAGGTCATGTCAAAATACGTCGCACATGTCCTAATGGTCCCATCAGTACAAGAGAGACCTTGATCCCTCCATATATTTGTAGTTTTTCGCAAAAATTCCCCGGATTTTCTTATGCATGAATGCAATGCACACACATGCGTTCTCGCTATTTCTAGTTGCTAAACCTGGGATGTTACATCCTTCGACCGGCTCGAGATTGTTAGCTGGTCGCTTCATATGTTGGAAAACTAGCTCTCGTATACCCAGGCACCTGACCATTTCCCCATGCGTTATGTTGTTTACGATATGCCCTTGCCGGCTGGTGTGCAAGGTTGTGGTATGCAATGGAAATCAAGGGGTAGCTACCAGGCATTGCACACGGTACTAGGGATCTAGGGACCGGAAATGTATGAGCTAGTAGTTTAGCCGGATTGTCCGATCTTTCGTATCCTTCACCATTTTTCGTGTGCGAGTACCTCTAGATTTTGCTATTGCTCGCCATACAGCTGGGTTGCGGTATGTAGTTCAGACGAAGAGTGGGCTTTTGGTGCTTGATGACTCATTTCCTGTGTCCAACAACATGGTTATTGCAGTACTTGTAGCGGCAACTATTTATTAGAAAGATTGATCCCAAATGAGCTTTGCAGGATGGAAATAACACAACCCCGTAGCTAAATTGTCTGTGAGGCCATGTTCACACCCAAAACGGTGTTTGGAAATAGTCTACACCTATGTTGCAAGAGTAGTAAACAAGAGAGATTTAAAGTAACAAGTAACAAGTAACAAGTAACAAAGTAAACAAGAAAAGTAAACTAAAGCAAGAGAGTGTCTATGAAGTGTTTTGTAATATGATTGAGGGGTTCCCAAGGAGTGTAGGATTCACCACTAGCATGGAATAATTATAAATGATTAGGATAACCTATTCCTTATGCCATGATATGTGTGGAGAGAGCTCCATAATAAGATGTTCACTACAAGGCTTGTAGGAAGCCACTTTGTTGAGCCAAGAGTGAGGTCACCTCTAAATAACCACTGCGATGTTTAAGAGAAGTCACCCATACAAACCATCGCAATTAAGGGTTTCCCTGTGGATATCGAAATTAGCTTAGGGAGTCCCTCTTTAATCTTCCTTTGACCATGTAGGTTACCAGCCGACGCCAATCTGTCATGGGGCATTTAGGGTAAACTTCCAAGAAACGTCCAAAGGATTTCTCCCTCCCTTTAGTCCCAAGGGCAAATGATATGCGGCCGACTACACATACCATCTAAAGAGAGAGATCAAACACTAATCATAGATCAATGGATCTTTGTACACAAGTAATAGATCATATTTATTTCAATGCATAATAATACTAGGGTTTCACCATCTCTCCCCAAGAACAAGGCAACTACTCATACATGTAAGGGATCAACATCATGGAAATTGTATGGATGCAATATGAAGTTACAATTGAATACAAGTGCAAATCCACAATAGAGATTGGACTACAACAAAGTAAACAAAGGGGATTGATGTGAAGATGTTGTTGATCAAGGTGGCAATGAAGATAGATGCATAGCCCTTCAAGATGCTAGTGTCCTCTCTCCGTGAGGTCTATGGTGATGTAGATCTTGTGGGCGGCGGCTATGGAGGCAGCAGAGAGGCAGGGCTCCGCCCCTATGGTGTGTGTGGATTCCCTCCCTTGTTATAGGGTTTTCCCCTCTTTAAATAGGCATCTGGAGGTCGGTTTTGCGAACCGGTGGAGCTAGGGGCCGAATATGCCCATTGGGACTTCACAAATGTCATTCCGTTTGATGAAACTTAGCCGTCAGATGGTGGTACGGCCGTATGGTACGGGTGGGCTCCACCCGTACTAGTGGTCGTTAAGCCTTCTAACTTCTGTAGTGTTTTGGTCGCTATTTCTTCATACGGATTCCGATTGAGATGTTCTTTTGCTCGTTGGATTCGTATGAATGAGGGAAACAACACGATGGACTTGGATATTAATTTGGAGTTGATGGAAAATCAACTTTTTCCGCCCCTCAAATGGCTAAGTCTAGTGCCTGCAACTCCTCCATATTGAATCCTCTTCGCTCCTTTTATCCATGATTCTCCATAGCACCTACACACAAATCAAATACAATAAAAAGGTAATAAAATCCTAATAAAACTACTAATGTGCAAAGTCCATGTGGAAATGAATGAGAACTAGGAATCAATACATAATAGGCATTGTTGCAGAAAGATGTAGCATGTGATGAGTGAAAATATGAATATTTTTTATACTTAAATATGCATCAATTTTGGACTCATTAGTGCTACACATAGTACTAGGCGGGCTTATAGAACATAGGTCGGTCCAGCCAGCGAGCCCCCGGGTTAGGTGGTTGCTGCAGCCGAAAAAAACAAAGTGCAAATGATCTCAAATATCAGGCAAGGAGAACCCAAGGATCACTCAGGGTTTCGCATATTTCATTCATAGGGTGTTCGAGATACATACACTGCCACTCGACTAGGTGTAAAACAGGAGGAGCAAGGCCGCATTCTAGGGACACTCGGTCTCCTCGTCTGACTTTCCATCTTGTTCTTGCACAGCTGCTACGCGTCGATGAGGTAGTAGGAGTTGTTGCGCAGTGCCCGACTGATTATGAAGGGGCCATCCCAAGGTGGTGATAGCTTGTGCATGCCCTTGATGTCTTGCACCATCCGAAGAACTAGTTCGCCCTCACGCGATGCGACAGGACGAATCCAACTAGAATGGTACTAGCAGAAGCTTTGTTGGTACCACGCTGATCTTGACAGGGCCTGCTCATGGGCCTGCTCGAGGAGGTCCACATTGTCTTCTCATGCCTCTTGATTTTCTTTCTCCGTGTAGAGGAGCTTGTGGGGCGAGTCGAACTCGATGTCCACCGAGAGTATTGTCTCCAAGTTGTAGACGAGGAAGAATAGTGCGTAGCCGGTTGAGTGGTTGGGAGTGGTGCGCAGGCTCCATAATATAGCTAGAAGTTCCTCGATCCAGCAACTGGGTGAATGTTGCAGGGGCTCGATCACCCGGGGCTTGATGCCGACTAGCACTAGGTCATTCGACCTTTCAACCTACCCATTGGACTACATATGCACGATGGATGCTAGGTCCAATCGGATCCCCTTGTTGCAACACAAGCAAGCAAACCCGCTCTTGGCGAAGTTTGTGCTGTTGTTCGTGATGATGCTATGGGGGTACCCGAACTGGATGATAATGTCCCGGAACAAAGTGATGACTGTGGCACCGTCCATCTATTGGATGGGCTTGGCTTCAACCCATTTTGTGAACTTGTCCACCGCAAATAGCAAATGGGTCATGCCCGCACAAGCTTTCTTGAAGGGCCTGACCATGTAGAGACCCTAGACGACGAATGGCCACGTGATGGGAATTGTCTTGAGACCCCATTGGCTGAATCGCTGGCACCCGTTGCACGCCCGGACCATCTGCTCTGCATCTTCAAGTGCGGTGGGCTAGTAGAAACCATGGAGAAATGCCTTGGCAACTATGGCCCTGGATGAGGCGTGGTGGCCGTACTCCCCTTGGTGGGTGCCCTTCAATAGACGGTACCCTTCCTCCACATCTACGCAGCACTGGAAAATGCTGCCCATGCTACACTTTTACATCTCTTGGTTGATGATGGTGTAGGTGTGCACCCTTCTCCTGATTTGCCTGGCCGCCACCTCGTCCTCTAGAAGCTCTCCATTGACGAGGTAGCTCATGAAGGGTTGCTCCCAAGATGGCACTTCTCAGATGGCAAAGATGACCTCGTGCACTGACTGAACTGTGTTGAGTGGCCGTCCAGGTGGGAGTCCCGAGCCAACAGCCCCTGAGCTTCTTGGGTTAGTCGGCGGTGCCGAACTTCATGAGCCAACCACCCCTGGGTCTTTTGAGCCAACGACGCTGATGCTTTTGAATCGGGCGGGTGGTTGTGGGCTCGCAGAGCCGACAACCCCTGGGTTTCGTTCCCACATGATGGAGTCGGATTCCGAAGATGGGGTGATGGAGGTCTTGTACAGGTTCTCCGGTGAAACTTTGGTTCGAATTGCTTGCCTGGTGGATCTGACTCAGGCGAGTGAGTTGGCCGCTTCGTTGATGGCTCGAGGGATGTGATGGAACTCACACCCCTCGAAGCAAGCATTGATCTGCTAGATGTAGAACCGGTAGAGGGCCATGTTGGCATCCCGGGCATCCCACTCTCCGGACACCTGTTGTACCACCAAGTATGAATCCCCAAAGCAAAGGATCTGCCGAATGCCGATTTCTTTGGTGAGACGGAGGCCGTGCGCCAGTGCTTCGTATTCGGCCACGTTATTCGAGGTAGTTAAGTGAATCTGGAGCACATATTCCAGCCGGCCTCCTTTGGGCGAGGTGAGAACAATGTCAGATCCCAAGCCCCCACACATCTTTGAGCCATCGAAGTGCATCTTCCAATGGTCGGAGTCAGGGACCGGGGGCAGGTATTGGGTATCAACCTAGTTAACCAAGAAATTCGATAGTGCTTGCTACTTTATGGTGACCCTTGGCTCGTACTGGATGGAGTGGGCGGTTAGCTCGGTAGCCCATTTGGCCACCTGGCTAGTAGCATCTTTGTTGCCGATGATCTCAGAGAGAGGGGCGGTGCACACCACCTTGATCGGATTCTATTGGAAGTAGTGCTTCATCTTCTTGCACGCTAGGTACACACCATAGCACATCTTATGGTAGTGCGGGTAGTTCTACTTGGAGAGGGAGAGTACTTCGCTCAGATAATAGACGGGCCGCTAGACCAGCTGGGACTTGCCTTCCTCGTGGCGCTCCACCACCAGGACGACGCTGACGACCTGGCTGATGGCTGCTATATAGAGCAACATCGGCTCCTTCTCAGTCGGCGTGGCCAATATTGGTGCTGTGGATAGCATGCAATTGAAGTCGTGGAATGTGGCATCCTCGTGCGTGGTCTAGATAAACTTGTCAGTCTTCTTCATCAGCTGGTAAAGTGAAAGCGCATTCTCCCCCAACCGGCTCACGAACCGACAGAGAGAGGCCAGGCACCTGGTGAACTTTTGGACTCCAAGTAAGCTATTCGGTGGATGCATCCTCTCGATTGCCATGATATTTTCCAGATTCGCCTCGATCCCTCATTGTGAAACGAGGAAACCAAGGAGCTGGCCGGCTGGAACCCCAAACGCCGAATACCTCATATGGTAACGCTGGAGATTTGCTAAGGTATCACGCAGGTCATCGAGGAGGATAGCTTCTCCTTGGTCTTGATCACCATATCATCTACATATAGGCATGGAAATTCCTTCCAATTTGCGAGTGCAAGAATTTCTGCATGCAATGCTGGTAAGTGGCGCCTGCATTTTTCAAGGCGAAAGGCATAGTGACATAGCAGTAAGCCCCATACAGGGTAATGAATGATGTCTTTATTTGATTATCCGGATTTAACTAGATCTGATATTAGCCAGAATAACAATCCAAGAAGGATAATAGCTCGCAGCTGGCCATGGAATTAATGACTTGATCGATATGGGGCAGAGCGAAGGGGTATTTTGGCACGCCTTGTTCACGCTGGTGTAGTCGATACACATTCTCCATGTCTTGTTATTTTTGAGCACCAGGACCAGGTTAGGCAACCGGTCTGGGTGGTATACTTCCATAATGAACCCGACTACAAGTAGGTGAGTGATCTCATCACCGATGATCTTTCTCCTGTCTTCCGCAAAGTGATAAAGGGGCTTCTTGACCGGCTTGGAATCCGGACGCACATGAAGTGAGTGCTCGACAAACTCCCTCGAAACACCTGGCATGTCTTTTGGAGACCAAATGAAGATATCCCGATTCTCACGGAGGAAGTCTACGAGCTCGCTTTCCTATTTGCTGTCAAGGCCGACCCTAATGATGATGAACTTGCCTAGCTCGGAGGGGTCGAGTAGTGTAACACCCCTAGTTTTACTAAATAGTAATTAGGGTTTATTGTGCATTCATGAGCATCATGTTGGGTTCACAACATAGAAAACAATTTTTTCCTATGATATGAACATCTAAGCACCAAGATCTATCTACCTAGATACAATCAGTGGGTGGATATACATCCATAGAGAACTTACCATCGAGGATCGACAAAGCGTTATGAGATTTAATCTCGTGGATGATGTAGTTGTTTACTTGATGATTTCAAGATCGTGATGAAGTCCAGCACCACAAAGCAACAGTGCATCCGTGATCGCACACACATCCGGTACCCGACCACCACCAAGTACTCTCTCAAGCAAAGCAGCAGAAGAAGCAAATCCTTACAGAGAAAGCCACCGAGAATGTGTACTTCACTAATCCAAAGCAATGAAGAATATTCTAAAGGAGGAGAGATTCTTCACGAGGAGGTGTGAGAGGAGAGGAGGAGGCCTCCTTTTATAGGTGATGGGAAGCCCCCATGCCATGGCCGACGGCCATGGTGGGTGCCTCCACCTCTCCCTCATTCATGTGAGTGGAGCTTCCACTAAGAATTCCCACATCAATTCCGTCTCCACTCAAAGTTGCATTAATTTTACACCAAAATTAATGCATATCATTTAGTAAAACAATTTTATATTTTATTCAGAGTTTTATTAATTACTTTAATTAACAGAAAATTCCATAATCCCCATTGCAATACTTCGATATTACATTTGGAACCCTTTTTAGCAATTTGACCCGAAATAATTCTGGCGTCCATCGAAATAATTCTTGTGCTTTCATAATCTTTCTATGGTATCATATTTGCTCCAAATGGCATCAATATCCCTTAAGCATGTCACCCTACGGTTCGTGAATAATGCAGGCATGATCAAGACCCCTCTCCGATCAACAATCAGCAGCGGGACCTGGAGATCCGTACCAACACTACTATAGAAAAGGTTATCTGTGGCGCACGGGGTATCAGGTCTGTGGCGCACGGGCCGTGCGCCACTGTCTTCACGCCACTGATATTTTTTATCAGTGGCACATGTCGACATGCACCACGGATAGTCCACATATCAGTGGCACATCTCCATCTGTGCGCCATGAATAGTTCACATCCCACGAACACAGTTCCCTTATCCGTGGCGCACCCCTCAAACGTGCGCCACTAAGCTGGTGCGCCACTGATATGTTTTCGTTTTTTCTATGCTGCCCTCATATTTGTATAGGTATTATACAGATAATATGCAGATGTTAGACATGTATATGTACACACAAAGAAAGTGATAATACTTAATAACACTAATCAGAATCCAATACCTATCGAGTAAGCAAGTTGGTCATCGCATTACATATCAAGTGTTCACCAAAATTAAACTATGATCAAATATAGTAGAACCGCAATGACGGTAAGGAGGATGGGGACCACGACCAAGGCCTTCATCAGGTTCTTCCACCTAAATTCCTCTCGCAGGTGGTTCCTCCACCTAGATTCCGCCATCTCTCTAGTGTTGTACCCTTTGTAGATGTTGCCCCTGAAATTCTTCACTTGTTTCTGAGAGTCCTCCCACTTGTTGTAGACTCCTAGAACGACACCCTTGTACACCGCGTATCACTTTGCCATCTGTGTACACAAGGCAGATAGAATACTATGCAACGGAAAGCCAATGGTTGACATGATGCATGTTCACAAAAACTACAAAACAACAAAATGAACATCATCTAGATCGAGCCATTGAAACAAACATGAACTAGGGCCTCATACTTAGAGTGGACACAGAAAATCACAGGGATGGTGTCAGCAAGCCATGTAGGATGCACAAGATATGTATATATTCATATCAAAAAGCTCACTGACACCACCCCCAGGATCACATCAGAAATCAAGGCACACCTATAATTTCACCCTAGCAGTTTAATCATTGGCTGTTGCAACAAAAATAAGAACCAAAACTATGAACATCAAGTACTATAGGACCACATACTTGTGTTGGACACGAAAATCATAGGGACAATGTAAATGAGCCAAGTAGGATGCATAAGATATGTATTTGTGCATATCACAAGGCTCGCTCACACCACCCACAGGATCACATCCGAAATGAAGGCACACCTATATAGTGCCTCGCTAGCATTTTAATCATAGGATATTGCAACAAGCATGAACCAAAATATGAACATCAAGTACTAAGGGCCTCATACTTTATGTTGACACAAAAATACCATCGATCACGATTATATAAGTAAGTCTAATGACCGTCGAAACAATATATATAGAGAGATAGGTGCATCATCAATTACAATAATTAAGTTCAACGACCATACATTTTCGAGCTAGGCAAGTTATTAATCACTTTACAACATCTGAGACATCCAACAATAGTTCAAAACTACATCCGATTGGTAAATACAAACATCAGGACTTCTGAGTTGGCGCAGGGAATGGTAGTACACTATCTTTTGTCATGAACTTCGTATCATCACCCTACATTACGAGGCCTTCTTCTATCTCGCGATTTTGCAATTTAATGATTTCCGACATCATGATTGATGATTTCCGACAACTGAGTATGGATGCAAAAGAATTGTTTTCAGAGATTGTCACCCGTGATGGTCGCCATATTTGGGGCCCACTTCTGAAAATTTGATGGTAGGTTAAGCAGCTGTTGATCCCGAACAAACCCGCTCATGTGATAGAGGACATAGAAGGTGTCCTTTTGACTATCTGCCGGCTGCTTGACGCAGGAGAATTCGATTACGTGGGTAAACACGTGTTTTCCTTCCCTGACATGTTCTGCCCCCTTTCCAAAGTAACCTCCATCTAAGGCGTAGGCGTTGAGAGCATCATCCAGAACACTCTTTATGTTGTGATAGTATTTCTTCTTTGTCAAACTTCTTGAGTCAAAATACGTGGCTTGCAAAAGCTTTGGGAAAATTTTAATGAGTGTGCGGTATTTGTCTCTGCACAAAACAATTCATTATTGCAAACAAATGATGTAAATCTAAGAAAACATGTTACGGGTGGCCAGTGAATAAGTATTGTACTTACTTGGGAAAGAAAGGCAGGAGAAAGTATTCCTTCTTTCTGTTCTTCATCATGAAGTCTTTTAGGTAATCCTGCATGAGTGACCGGTCCCCGGGGTTCAACAAGATCCTTTCATGCATGTAGTAGGGGTCCGCTAATGCGATGCCCTGGGTTCTCTCCCTCTCGACCTTCATTGCCATGTTGAGCAAGTATAGGCGAACTAGGGTATAGTGTAGCCATTTTGATTGGAACAAATTGAAGATGTATTTGAAACGCATGAAGAACAAATCTATGGGGGGTGTATCGACGAAGCCCTTGCCCTCTAGCAACTTGACCACAAAAACAGGGTGCGATAGATTTTTTTGTTCAGAAGTTGATTCTCTAGAAACATAATACTATGATGCAAATTCTACATAGATGGACTTGCTGCTTTGAGAATCCTCAATTTCAGCATCATCTTACTCGCTCTATGCATGTGCCACAAGACATCCTTGGGTTCATATGGCATGCCATCCTGATCCCAGATAGTCCTCGCCACCTTCGGAGTCGGCTGGGTTACAACCTTCGACTTCTTACTTCATTTTCGACCCTTCTTCTATTGAGCAGGGACCTCTAACTCCCCACTGGCCACATGGTGTAGTGCGGTAGGGCTGAAAAATATTCCACGATTGGCTTGTGGAGCATCGGTGATAGGTGGAGGTGTCTCTTGAGAATTGTCGAAGACCAAACGTTGCATCCACATTGTACTAGGACCAGCTAGATCATCACGAGCGTAGCAGGTTCAATAGAAGGAATGTAAATTCCATCTTCAGCGCCAGTGTTAAGGAATGCATCCATGTTGTCATCATCATATCGTCGTGTGGCATATCCACTGTTGGTGGTGGCGACGGTGATGGCCGTGTGATGGCCTTGCCATGGCTTATGTTGGTGGCGATGACTGGTGGTGGCAGCGGTGTTGTCCTTGGGGTGGTGCTCCCCCAATACGAATCTGGGTCTTCGGCCATACCAAGGTCCAGACATGGCATCCGCCGAGGTTCAAGTGTTTGTCGTCTCCTTCGGATTGACCAGGGATTTTGACATCGTTGCAGCCCAACAACACCCGAGCCATGGCAGCCCTGAAAATGCTATCAAGAATGGGCTTGTTGTGGAAAATGCGGTATTTGGTTGAACGATAGTGCCCTTAGCAACATCCTTCAACTCGCCCTCCACATGGTGCTGGAGGGTGCAAGCAAAGTCTTGCAAAGAAACATGCATGTTGGGAATTAGAGATATGGCCATCATTAAAGGTAAAGGAGATGAAGTCATCGGCTGAGCATCCGAGACGCTTAGTCAGCTTGGTGATGGCGTTGATCTCAGCTAGTGTATACGCAGTGCCAAAGGCGGTGGGTGTGCAATAGACGGAGGGGATGCTTGCACCCGTGGTGCTGGCTAGCGTATGTCGTGCCTCTAGCTGGGGTGCATTAGGACATAGCACCAGTTGCGCTACGGTGTTGTTGGGCGGCGGCGTCACCAGTGTGACCAGTTGCGTCGTGTTGTTATTGGGTGGTTTCTTCATTGGTGCGACCGGTTGCACCCCGCTGTTAGCGGCTGCCGTCAAAACTTCCACGAAGGATGGCTGCACCGTGGCGTCCGCGGGCGGGGTCACCAATACAAACCGCGCTAGTATGTGGCTAGTCACATTGCTGCCGGTCAAGCCGGGCATAGGTATCGGCCCCTGTCGACCTGCCAGGTTCCAAGCATCAAGCCCATCGAACAAAGAAGGAATAATCTGTATCATCTTCTATCCCACTCGGCCATCGATCAGCTGTGGAATATTATCCATTCTTCTCTTGATCTCTTCAATCTCGCGTCATTCCTCGGCTTTCTTCTGCATCTTTTTCTCCCTTCTAGCCTTGGCATCCTGTTTGTAGTGGTCCCTCATTTGTGTGGTCATGCCAAAGCCGGACACATGGCCACCTGACATCGGCGTATTCCACTTCTCCCTCTTCTTGAAAAGGTCCATCTCCCTATTGAAAGCACCATCCCACAGCTCCATCGACCCTGGGAGGAGCCCGCGGCTGCTTGTAATTCATCTTTCAACAAAAGGAAGAGTTGAAACTATGTAGAGATTTGGCTTCATTCTTAATTATAAAATGAGATCCACGGAAGGTAAATTACTTACCATATGTTTCTAGAATTTCTTCACATCCTCATCGTTAGGTAAATTACTTAAAATGAGATCCGCAGAAGGTAAATTACTTACAAATTCCTTTGTTACTAGGTGCAGATAGTAGCTAGCCTGGACAAACTTCCTTGTCCGCACTCAATAGAAATGTAAATATTGGACACTAGATATTCTTCATCTATAACTCATAAATATAAGAAACATTGGAGAATATCAATCAGAATCCAACCTATATATTTGCAGCACTAAAAATCCACCAAACAACTGCAACCAAGCACTACTGCAAACAAGCAAGCACTACTACACTTAATTTGGGAATGCATAATTTAGTTTTCAACCTATATATGTCCAGTGGCTATATATCTCCAGTTTTAAACTTAATTTGGGAATACAGAATCCCACCTATATATGTCTAGTGGCTAATGCACTACTACAAGCAAGAAAGCACTACTTCACTTAATTTGGGAATGCAGAATTCGGTTTTAAACCTGAACCTAGGTGCTAACCTAAACGTAAGCAAGCATTACTGCAAGAACTGTGGTGGTTCTTGGTGGTCTTCACTGAATTTCTCTAAGGAGCAAACCTACTACAAGAAACTACTAAATTTGTATGCACTACTAAATTTTGAAACCTACTACAAGCACTACTTCAAGAAGCAAGCACTAGTTGCAAGAACCACTAGCTACAAGCAAGCACTAGCTGCAAGCAAGCACTAGCTGCAAGAACCTACTGCAAGCACTATTGCAAGCAAGCACTAGCTACAAGAATTAATTTTGGTTGTACTAGCTGCAAGAATCTACTGCAAGCAAGTACTAGCTGTAAGAACCTACTGCAAGAACTACTTCAAGCAAGCACTGAATGCAGAATTCAGTTGTAGGAACCCTAGCTGCAAGAATTAACCCTCAGATCTAAGCAAACCCTAGCTACAAGAATTAATAGGGAACCCTAGTTGATGTGCCCTAGTAGGGAGACGGGGCGGGGAAAGGGGAGGGATAGGGGAGGGTAGATGGAGAGAGGGGAGGGTACCTCGACGACCGCACGGCGAGCTAGTGGTCTGGCGCGGGGCACGAACGGTGCTTCTCCTAAATGGTGGTGGTGGCATGGACATCGGTGGCCTCCTCCTCCGTCTCCATCCATAGGAGATGGCCTTCCCCTCCTTCTATGTTGATGCCGCTGGCACGATAGAAAGCGGCAGTGGTGGCAGGTTCGGAAGCAATTAAGAGGAATGGGGAAAGGGCCTGATGCGGTCAATTTTTTCAAGTGATGGTTATCTACGGAGCACAGTGGAGGTGCACCACTGATACTCGTGACCCTCCACACTAGCAAAGTAAGGGTCCACATGACATGTTGGCAAAGGTTCCATGCATATCAATGGCGCATCCCCCTGCAGTGCACCACGGATACTTTGCACATAGTACAAAATACACACGTACTGTCTGGTGACAACAACAACACTCAATCATAGTGGAAGTCTACCTGATCCTTTAGCTAAACTTGGGGCAGCCAGGTTCGAATCCTGGTTATCTCAGTTTTTATTTTTTATTTAAAATATATAAAACATACATTTGCAAGTAGAAAATTAAAATAAAACATACATTTGCAAGTATGTTCTATCCATATACATTTGCAAGTAGAATATAATTTATGTTTTATCTGTACACATTTCTGAACAACCAACTAATTAACACACGGATATCATAATAGTCTTGTCGAATGCATTCACACACACGGCGCTAGAGTTTCACAATCTTCTTGCCCTTCACAATCTTCTTGTACTTCTTCATCATGATTGAATAATTTAGCCCGAGAATCAATTGACTTCTTATCATGAATGGATAACCTTTTGCCAGGAGGGTGGTTCTTCTTCTTCTTATCGAAGTAGTAGGTATGTCGATGTCGTGTTCCATCTTCGGGTCGTCGTAGTTGTCGAAGTCTTGCTTGTTGGCTACTTTGTCCATTCTGATGATGCATCTTTTTCCCCTCCTCACGATAACACCGCTAGGATTTCCTGGGTCAGTAATGAAAAAGCATTGGTCCACTTGGTTAGCCAATACCCACGGCTCATTTTTAGCGGTGACATTCACACCGATAATTATTGTTTTGGCTTTGGGTATAACCATGGTTGTTAAATAACAATCATCTTTTTCGACGTTCTTGTCCCATCTAACATGGAACATCGACGCCTTTTCTACATAGTAGTCGAGCTCCCATATCTCATCGATCCTTCTATAGTATCTTTCCTTGACGGTAGTCGACTCATTGGTGAACCATTCCATAGGTACTCCTGAGTTATGATATTCTCTGTTCTTGTCCTTTTCCTCCGTGTAGAATGTTTAGCTGTTGATGTCATACGCCTGGTAAGTCCTAAGGTTGTATGCGGTGCCCTATACAAGGTGAATATGTGTTTTTCCTCTTCTGTAGGAGGACTCTACGGGGGATTATTTAATAGCTTCTCCTTGAACCACTGTCTGAAGGTGGAGTTGTGCTCTATTATTATTTCTCCTTGAGTACTCATCTGGCCCCGGTCATGGTATTTCTTCTCAACAAAGCGTTTTGATCTACACACCAAGGGTCGACCAATTTTACGTGTTTTAGCACAACTAGGTTTGCCCTGTCAAAGTCGGTGCATCGACCAGTGTGGTCGACATTAATATCGCGGTGACCATATCCAGCGAGCCTGTTGAGGTGCCTGTTGTTTCTTGCTAGACCAACAGGGTCCTCTTTGGTACCAATTTAATTCTAGCAAAAAGAGATGCATTGGTAGGTCAGAAAGACCTTGTCTAGTCTTACATATGGCCGGGCCTTATTGCGGACAAAGCCTTTGATGATTCCATTCATCCTTTCGAACGACATCATGTTGTGAAGGAATCTCGGCGCGAGGTGGTTGATATCACCCACGACATGGACCAGCAGATGCACCATGATGTTGAAGAATGCGGGCGGGAAGTAAATATCGACCTCGCAAGTATCACCATGATCTCTTCCTATAGCCTTGTGAGCTGCTGGACGCTGATCGACTTCCGAGAGATGACTTCAAAAATGTTGCAGAGGCCAAACAATGTCTCATGGTCATGCTTGTCCATTATCCCTCGGATTGCGACAAAAATTACCTGTGTCATCATCATGTGAGATTCGTGAGACTTCATCCCACTAAACCTCTACTTTACTGTGTCTTCTTATCTTCCCTGAGTAACCGTAAAGAACTTTCACTCCTAGGAGGCACTTGATAAACTGCTCGATCTCATGTTGACCTAGAGTGAAGCAGGAAGGGGGCAGTAATAGTCAGACTTCTTGGCCCTTTTGCCCCTGCGGCGACCTTCAGTCTCCTCCAGCTAATCATCACCATCGTCGTTGTCGGGGCGTCTTCCTTGAAGATCTTCCCTGATGCCTAGATGTTTCAGGTCACTTTTTGCTTTCGGCCCATATTTGGTCCTCTATAGCATGTTGAGCAGGGTGCCAACTAGACTCTTGAACATGTTCTTTGTGATGTGCATGACATCAAGGATGTGTGGCGTGTGGAGGATCTTCTAGTATGGCAGTTCCCAGAAAACAGACCTTGCTTTCCATACATTCATCAGCAGTTTCAGCCTCTTTTGCTTCTTTCCCCACGTAGGGCACTCTTTCCAATTTTTAAGCAAATCGTTGATTTCTTAGTTGCTTATCCAACATGGGACTACTCCATGCTCGGCTTTACCATAGAACATATCTTCGTGTTTTATCCACGGGTCATCTTTGCGAAGCCACCTTCGAGTCCCTAGGTACACGGTTTTCGAATACCCGGGATCCCTTTCAAGTTGGAGATGCGACCTATGATCCATGCACTTGACACATGCGTAGTGTCCGTGGTTCACCTGGCACGAGACATATGCGTAACTAGCATAGTCTTGCACCGTCATGAGCAACGAGGTTCAAAGAGGAAAATATTCTCCTGAAAGGGCATCCCACATATTTGCTGGTGTCTTCCACAACATGGCTAGCTCCTCTTTTGATAGCCCGAGATACAAATGGATGTCGATACCTGGTTGTTTCGGCCCCTGAATAATAATACTCATGTGTATGTACCTCCTCTTCATGCACAGCCATGGAGGGAGGTTGTACGTCAATAGAAACATGGGCGAGGTGCTTTGTGCGTGCTACTCTAGTTGCCAAATGGATTTAATCCATTGTGCTCATATACCCAGTCTGACGTTCCTTGGCTCATCCCCAAAATCAGGAGCTCGATGTCCATTGCATTTCACTAGCAAGCATCTAAAGAGTGTGTTAGCATCTTCTCCTTATCCGGATCATCTTCGGGATTCTGCCTTTCCATGTGTCAGTGCATGAGCTTTCCTTCCTTAGGGTTTATGAAATACCGTTGTAGACGAGGAGTGATCGAAAAGGACCATACCAATTTTAGTGGAGCTTTCTTCCCTCTCTTGTATCGTGCATGGCCACACACCAGACATGTGGTTCTCTCCGTGTACTCATTCTGATAAATGATGAATCATTGATGCAAACATGGTATTTAACATGCGGTATATCGAGAGGGAACACAAGTTTCTTTGACTCCTCGATACTTGTTGGACAAGTGTTCCCCTTGGGAAGATGATCATGCCAGAATCTAATCATCTCATTGAAGCTTGTGTCTGTCCATTTGTATTTTGCCTTCATCTCTAGAGCCTTGAGCGTTACATTCAAGCAGGTATCCTCGGGCCAACATCCTTCATACAATGGAGTACTCCCATCTATCTCCAGTTGCGCCAGCTTGGCTTTCTCTCTAGAGGCAGCTTTGGCGTTGCACGTCTCCTTGAGGAGCAGTTCTTGTACATGAGGGTCCTGTAAGGCTGTTTGCAGCATTTGTGTGTCTGTGTCTTCTCCATTATCTGCCCCCACATCTCCTTCGTGGTGATCATGTTTGGCATCTCCTTCGTCATGATCATGTCCGACATCTCCTTCATGATGATCATGTCCGGGAGACTCTACGTCTTCTTACCCACCCTCTCTATTATTGTCCTGCCACCCTTCCTCATTTCCTATTGTCCCATTAACGTCATCTTTGTCACTGATCCAACGAGTAAAGCCAGGCATGAAACCCTGCATGAGCAGGTGGTTCTGCAATGCTCTGGAATAAGGGTCCATCAATGCGGTGACCCAACATACCACTACATGTTGTAGTATACTATAGTCGTTGACATAAAACTTTCGGAACACTGTTCCGCAAATATTACATCCCTCAGAGTGGTACAATAGAAACATCACGGGTCCAGATTACAAACATACATATAATATTATTACAATACCAAAAGATCAGTACTTTAGATGGTTCAAACTTACAAACCATAGACATCTAACTTAATATGGTTTTAGTGGAAGAACGAAAGATTCAAACGACATAACATAACTTGAGCTCAACAACTTATTGTATAAGATTCGTGATGTTCGGCTCGGCTTAAGTACTAATACCTAATGACAACTACTCTGACTCTTTGCCATCAGATCTGTAGAGTATCTCATAGTCCACCCCTTCAACTCCATCGAACAGGTCTGGTTCCTCGTAGTAGATGTCCTCCTGGCCTTCGGTAGCATACATAGGGGTATCCTATGGCTCCTCATGGTCTAAGCAAGGGATCAAAGGAAAGAGTGAGTAACAGCGTTACCCAACAAGTTCATTATATGCTAGGTGGGAAGTTTGATGCTCTATCTACCACCTCAGAGTATAAGTCTTTGGCACTATGCAGTTTTTGTAAACATTTCTTCAAAGATTGATTTTAATATCAAAAACTATGCCCATCATCCTTCGGAGGTTGAGCGGAACTTCATGGAGTTCCTTTCCTGTCTCGTTCATAGCTCCTTCCCGGAATAGGGAGTAACATATCACAATTCTTACACTCTCCATAGGTGTGTTGCTTTACCCATAAGAGACCAAATCCTTGTTGCACAACCGGGCGTACCTTCCTGTCCACAATTCCTTGATGTGGGGTCTAGAAATTGATTCAAGCCAATCACTGCCCTTCTCCGCGACCCCGCATGAATACACGACCCCCAAGTAGAATGACCTCTATTAACCCACATTGTGGATGTAACTATGGTTGACTCCTTGAGGACTCTAGTGAGCAGAACGAGAACCTAGTCGTCCTATCGATATGAGGACCTACCTACGACCGTCTCTCATAGATAGTCTAGACACCAATATCATGGGGAGCAAGGGGTCCCACCCATGCTGAGCCTCAAAAGGTACACCAGCACCACGAGATGGTCATCCGTCCATGTGAAAGGGAAAAGATCCAGCTGACTTCTCCATCCCATTCCAAATCTTATGGTTAACGCATATTATACGACGCTAGAATCACTGATGTCATGGGTTATTAAATCCTATCTGTAATGCAACTGGAATCCTAGATTCCATTGCAACTCTTAGTATTTATCATCACTTAGGATGATAGTAGCATTTCATTTTCTTGGGAAAATACGTCTTTTATGTCTCTTTAGAATATAGGTGATAACACACAATTTACAAATACTTTCAAAAAGACTCTTCAAAGGACATGAAGAAGTGATGAACTTGCCTTGTGACTGCAAGGTAGTCAAGTCGGATGCTTCTGCTCGACCTTGAGCTCCGGCTTCTAGAAAACATCATTATTGCCCGGTAAGGACAATATTTAAAGAAACAATATGTTATGCATAGTAATGTCATGCAATAATTTATTATTTTTCTTCTTTGCGTGTTTTACCGACCTTATAAAGGTTGTAAATCACTTTTAATTAATAAAAGGAATGTGATAGTTGAAAACTCCTAAAATCACACAATTATTATCTTTAATATTTTTGTGATAACAAGTAATATTCTGAGAGTTTAAAAACTAATTTTATTTAATTTTAAATCTTGTTAATATTTCTTAAAATTCCATGAAGGAATGAATATTTTATAACCAAACTTACTTCACTTAACTAAAATACAAGTTAGTATTTTTCCAAAATAGTATATCCATTGAGGATCTTAAAAGTGAATTTTATTCAATTTTAAGTAGTTTATTTATTTTTATAAAATCCCATAAATAAATTATGTTATAGAAATATTTAATCTATATTCCATTATCCAAAAATACAATTCTTTATTTTTAATTGAGTAGTTCACATTTTTGTGAACTCATAGATATTCTATTTGTATTTTTAGGATTTTTATTTATTTTTCAAGAGCATAATGAATTCTAGGGCATTTAGGTCTTTTATTAAAATAATTTAGTTATTTTTCTTTTAAAATCTAGGCCTGGCCCACTAGGCTGGCCCAGCCCATCCCAGCCCACTAGGTTGGGTCAAACCAACCCAAAGGTCATTGGACCGCCCCACCGGCCCAGTCGCCTCTCTCTCTCGCTCGGCCTTATACTCTCTTATTACTATCGCTCGGGCGACCGAGGCTCGCCTCGCCGTTACCGACCGATTTCGGCCGCCATGGACCTCCCTAGTTGCCGCCATGGTGTAGGGTGACGTTGCCGACAATGTTGCATCACTCTACCCTCTTCGATTTGTCGCTCCTGCTCTCTACTGCTGGTGTTGCTACCTTCCTAGTGCCTAGGGTTAGCATCTTGACGGTGATTCAGTGCTCCGACGCCCTTTTGGCACAGCCCTAGTGCCTTAGCAACGGTGTGGTGTCGCCCTTCTCTGTAGCTGTCGTGGTCGTGGCTTGGCGCGCGTTGCAGCGCCCCTTTGGGGTTCTCCTTGTGTTGTCATGTGCTTCCTCAACTTTGGCTTCTTCTTCCTCTCTTAGCAAGGACCATGGGTAAATTCATCTCTTCCCTCTATGTATTCTCTCCCTGTGTGTGCTTGCAGTGAAGAACTAGGGTTCATCCCCTTGTGCTAGGGTTCAACCCTTGTTGCTGTGTTCATCAAAGATGTTCAAATTGCCCATGCATACCCATGTGTGATTACCTATGTAGAATGATTTACTAAACTGATTTAGAGTTGCTGATAGAGGTTCCTGTCAGTGGAAATGTTGTCTGAATTTCACTTACTATCAGTGTTTACACTTGTGCTACTATGTGCTGGTGATTGTATTCCTGGTAATTGTTCACTGTCAGTAAACAATTATCTGGTTGCCTAATTGGTTTAGTGTTAATGCATAGGTTATTTCCTTTGATTGATATACTCCTATAGAGTTTGCTAGTTCTCTGTTCTAATAGCTTCCTTATCAAGAGTCCCTGTGGTTAATTACTTTACTCGAGATTTAATCATGATACTATACAGGAACTATAGGTTAAGAATACATAATCTAGTCTCTATGTTTAGCTATTGTGATGATCTAAAAATAAAAGAATGATTCCTAAAACATTTAGGAAGATGATTTATTTATTTCCTTGAAGAGATGTGCTTGAGATGGCAATGATTTGTTTAATATAGAGGTCCTACCCTCTGTTGGGATGTGCCATGTATGGTCATATGCTCTAATATATTTCTATCTAGCTTAGGCTAGATGATATGATCAATGATGTTGGTCTGAGATCATTTTGTACTAAGAATAAAGGTTCTTTATTTGTTGTCCATTATCTTTTATGTTCTATGACTAGTATATCATATTCTTGCATGAAAACAGATATTGTAAAATGATTTAATGGATAGATCTAGAGTTTGAGAAATACCCTAATGCTAGATTTGATTGTGGTAGCCTGTGGCTTGATGCTGGTGTTGCCTGCTCTTCTAGTTCCAGTGGTTCCTCTTCTCCCGTAACTTCTATCCTAGTTTGGTGTTGTTACTTCAAGCTCCAACTTGCCTTTGTTTTCCACCCAGACCATCCCCTCCTTTAAGTCACCATCTTGTTGGTGATATACTTGGATTTTCTATGGTGAAAGATGGTTTGATCTAGTGGAGATCTTGCAAGAACTAGCGGTGTTTCTGTGTGTGCTTGTGAAAGAACTATGGCTGTGTTGGTGAAGTGGTGAGCAAAGCTTGCTTTGCTAAGCACAAATGTGGTTTTATCTCCTCCTTGCTCTCAATGTTGGTCGACAGCTCACTGCATGCAGTTTGTTGTGTGAGCTACTTCACTATGGCCTTTTCCTTTGGGATCAGATCAAGTGAAAATTGATTTACTGCCCCTTCCTTTTACTATTATCTGCTCTGGTGAAACTTCCCCTTTTAGCTAATGATGGTGTCCTGAAGCTTTGAAATTTGAGAAGAACTAATACTTCATTTGATGAAGTTTGACCCTCCTTATTTAAATTTGCTCAATGATGTATTTAAAACAGTGCATTACACTGTTTATGACTAAGAGCACTTCTAACACTAACTTTTCCCTGTTTACTTTATTTTCTGTATTTGTTTACAGGTACAAGTCTGAGTGATGAAGAATAAGAAGATTTAGTATAGGATTAGCTTAGTATTAGCATTTTATTTCCATTTGTAATATTTTTCCTTTTCTATTTGTAAGAACAATGTAATATATATGTTTTATTCAATAAAGCTTTCATTTCACTTTATTTCAATTGTTTATGGATTGTAATTTCTTATTTATTTAACAATACTTGTATTATTATTGAATAAGGAAAGAATAAGAATTGAACTTTCTTACTTAGAATTATTCTTTTTGTATTATTTTTATTTATTTCCTTAATGTGTAATATTTAATACACATTCAAGAATTGATACTTTCAACTAATGGACATTTCTTTTAAAATAATCAAAACTGTAATGCTTCTAATTTGAAATCTTTCTTTCTAAAAGTGATTCACATTTATACATAAAGTCAAAATGTTCACCCAAAATCTTTATAATTCCTAGAGATCATGTAAAAAATTTATAGCAATCACTATAACGAGCTAAATCCTAACTCAAAGTAGTGAAAGAAACTCTGATCTCCCTAGGGTTTTGTTTGGCAAAAAATTTACCCCAGTTTTATAGATGAATGTATGCAAATGCATAAATTTCTATTTCTACCCTTCATTGGTTCCTAAGCACTGGGATGTTACAATCAATCCCCTGAGTTCACATTTGCGACCTGGATATCTTATCTGGGTCCTGTTGTTCTAGATTATTTTAGTCGTCGCGCCTTTCAAATATCTAGCCATGAGGCTTTCGCTCATCTTGATGACCATGATCTCCTGCACGGTATAGAGAAAGAGAGTATTTTAGAACATGCACACACACGCATGCATGGTCGCTAAAAAAATTCAGCATGACCTCTCCTAAAAATAGGGTATATGCATAGTGCAAAAGATTTGGCGAAACGGAAATGAATCAAAAAATTTGGCAAACATACATACACCACGCCTGAACAACACACACCACAAACTTTGTCACATACACAAACATGCATACAACACGCAACAACATCTCGCACACGCAATCACAAGCTTCATCACATACACAAACATGCATGTCCTTCCATGCATCTACTCACCTAGTAAACAATGGAGGAGGAGGAAAGTGAATTAGTGGTTTAGTAGATCTACAAGTTTGGAGAGCCTTTCTTATACAAATCTACCATCCAGAATAGCTTTAGTAAGCTAAAATGAGTGAATTCATGGGAGACATGAGGTGGGGAGGAGGAAGAACATGACCAGATATGGTCTAAGGCTAGAGGGGAAAGTGAGTGGAGGTAGGTGGGGAAAGTGCACCAAGTGGAAAAGGTGGTGGCACATATAGATGGTGGCTCACATATCTGTGGCGCATAGCTACTTGATGCGCAACGAATAATAGGACAATATGTGGTGTATATGGGCGTCGTGTGCCATGGATATGTGGGACACCATCTGTATTCTCCACTTATGGATGGCACAGAGATATCCGTGGCATATGTACATGTGGTGCGCCACAGATAATCCAACTATCCATGGCGCATGTCCACAGCATGCACCACAGATATGTCAGGGGCCATCCATCAGTGGTAGATATGGATTCCCCGGACATATCTGTGGTGCACGCAAGGAAGGTGATCCATGGATAATGTGGTTAGGCATGGCGCATGTGGCCCAGGTGCACCACATGTATTTACCTATGGTGCACGCATCTACACATGTGCCACTGGGTCTCAATCCCATGGATAGGAATTTTCCTAGTAGTGCGACTCCCACACATTCAACAATGACTCTAGTGATCGTGTGAACCTTTAACGTCATTACTAAATTCCTTTGTCTCGTGATTATATTACATGTCCGAGATTCGATCATGAGTATCCCCATACATAGTTTGATCTCGTTACCGACAAGTACACTTTTCTCATTCCCGTGATATAACATTCTTAGTGATCTTATCACTTGCTTTCAAGCTATGTCAATGCGATATCACCGTGAGGGCCCTAAGTATATTTCTCCATCATCGGGGTGGAAAAGTCCCACTCTTGATCCATGAGCCTCTACATAACACTTTCACGGTATCTGAACCCACCTTCATTGTCACCCTGTTACGGTATGACGTTTGATGTTATCAAGTTACTCTCCCGGTGTTAGTGATTGAAATGATCTCATGGTGTAAGGACTAAATTTACTTTGCATGATGTTATAGTAATTTAAACATAATGACTTTGATCGTATTACTATACTTCAGATGAATGTTCATCACATCATTCCACCAATGTTGTGACCTCGTTATTACGAACATCCAATGTCCATGATCAGGAAACCTTGATCATCTTGTTAATCAACGAGCTAGTTTATATGAGAGGCATAACTAGGAACTCTATATATTTGTTTATTAAACACACATCTATTAACGTTTCCAATTAACACATTTATAGCATGCAAACTAAACATATAACATATACTTGGAATAAGATAATAATAACTTTATTATTGCCTCTGGGGAATATTCCCTTCAATCTCCCATTTTCACTAGAGATAGTAATATAGATTACATAGTGATAAATCTAACACCCATGGAGTTCTAGTGTTGATCATGTTTTACCCTAGGGAGATTTTTAGTCAACGGATCTGCTACATTCAGATCCATATGTACTTTACAAATTAAATCTTTATATCTCAATCCTTGACATGCTCGCTGATGGAGTGAAATTGGCACTTCATATGCTTGGAATTCTTTTGAGACCTCGGTTCTTTGGCATTGACTATGGCTCCATTGTTGTCACAATATATCACCATTGGGTTCAACGCACTAGGAACCACAACTAGTTCAGTTATGAACTCCTTCATCCAATCCTCTTCCTGCGCCGCTTCTGAAGCAGCAAGATATTCCGCCTCCATTCATGATCCCGCCGCCATGGGTTGTTTGGAGCTCCTCCAACTAACTGTTGGTCCATTCATTAGAAACATGTACCCAGATTGAGACTTAGAGTAATCTAGATTGGTGTCGAAGCTAGCATCGACATAACACTTAGCGACGAGCGCCTCTTCACCTCCGTACACGAGAAACATGTCCTTAGTCCTCCTTAAGTATGTAATGATATTCTTGACCGCTATCCACTGTTCCAAACCTAGATCAGATTGGTACCTTCTTGTCAAACTAATAGCATGTGCTACATCCGTTATTGTACATAGCATGGCATACATAATAGAACCTATGGCTGAGGCATAGGGAATATTATCCATTATCTCTCTATCTTCTGCCGTATATGAACTTTGAGTCTTACTCAATGTCTTGCCTTGCAACATGGGTAAGAACCCTTTCTAACTTCCATCCATTTTGAACTTCTTTAAAATCTTATCAAGGTATGTACTTTGTGATAGCCCAATTATGCATCTTGATCTATCTCTACGAAGCTTCACCAAGGACCTTCATCGAAAAATTACTGTTTAGATAACTTTTAAGACTTTTAAAAGATATATATCATTTCCAATCAACAATATGTCATCCACATATAATATTAGAAATGTCATAGAGATCCGACTCACTTTATTGTAAATACAAGCTTCTTCATAAGTTTGGACAAATCCAAACCCTTTGATCACCTCATCAAAGCGGATATTACAACTCGAGGATGCTTGCTTCGGTCCATATATGCATCATTGAAGCTTGCATACCTTGTCACCATCCTTAGGATTGAAAAAACCTTTAGATGTACCATATACAACTCTTCTTCAATATTACCATTAAGGAACACGGTTTTGACATCCATCTGCCTAATTTCATAAATGAAAATGCAGAAATTGCTAACATAATCCTAAACGACTTTAGCATCGCTACGGTGTAAATGGAGAGGTAGCGTTCTGACGGAGATCACATCAACTCTTGATCCATTGCTGACACGCATCGAGACCTCATCCCTAGCTAGTGGTCGCCTGTTCTACAACCACTGATTCAAGTTACATATATTAGCAACCAATCCAGTATCAAATACCCAGGTGCTACTATGAGTACTATTCAAGTACACATCAATAACATGTATATCAAATATACCTTTGTTCATGTTGTCGGCCTTCTTGGCTGCCAGATATTTGGGGCAGTTGCGCTTCAAGTGGCCAGTCCCATTACAATTGTAGCACTCGGTATAAGGCTTAGGGCCATCCTGGGTCTTCTTCTCAGGCGCAACAACAACTTTTCCGCCCTTCTTGAAGTTATCCTTCTGTTTACCTTTCTTGTCCTTCTTGAAACCGGTGGTCTTATTGATCGTCAACTATCTATGTTCTTTCGTAATCTCCACTTCAGCAGTCTTAAGCATTGACAAAAGCTCAGGGAGAGACTTCTTCATGCCATGCATGTTATAGTTCATCACGAAGCTCTTATAGCTTGGTGGCAGATATTCGAGAACATGATGTATGCCTAAGTCAATTGTAATCGTTATTCCCAAGGCTACAAGCTTATCGGCATACCTAGAAATTTTGAGTACATGCTCACTAACAGAGTTGTTCTCCTTAATCATGCAGCTAAAGAACTTTTTTGAAGCATCATAACTCTCTACAATAGAATGGGTACCCATGGTATCAAGGCATTGCTATTCTCAAAACGCTTTCAGAGTTCCCGCTTTATTCCATATAGTATGCCACAATGAACCATGTTGTGGTCCTCCTGACGACTTAAGTAAACATTCTTTACATCGTCAGAAGCATCATCAGGTGGCGGGGATCCTAGTGGCACTTCTAGCACATATTTCTTTTGTGCAGCAGTGAGGAGAATCCTCAAGTTCAGGGCCTAGTTGGTAAAGTTGCTATCATTCATTACAAGTTTCTCTTTCTCCATGAACACATTGAAATTAAAAGTAGGTGGTGCCATCTACAACAGAATTTGCAAAGTTTATTTAGACTAAGATTATGATAGATTGAGTTTAGCTAATCCATAATTACAAATGAACTCCTACTCAAAAACAACATCCCTCATGTCTTTTTGGTGATTACATGAACCAGATCCACTACACCAAGATCGATCATCACATGAATTGGTGTACCTTCAAAGGCGAGCATCTAGATGGTCATCGTATCAACCATATGAATCATGCTTTACCTTTCGGTTCGTGTTCCGAGGTCATATTTGTACATGCTAGGCTCTCCAAGTAAGAACCTTAGTACCCACGTGTGTAAAATTCTCTTACATCTATTGTATGTGAATGTAGAGTCTATCACACCCGATCATCACATGGTGTCTCGAAATGACGAACTTTTTAAGAGTGCATACTAAAGGAACAACACATTTTTATCTTGATATTTAAATGAGGGATCATCTTATAATGCTACTAAAGTTCCATACAAGCAATATAAGATGCAAAAAACATCATATGCAAAAAGTGATATGATCTGGTGCTTGCACTTGATCACTATCTTATGCATTGTGGTATGATCTTCATCATTCCTATATGTGTAAGGTCAGGGTCTACAGAACTTACACTTTGGTGTGTTATAATTTTCAAGAGTATCAAACCATACTACAAATTATAACATTACCATATCATGATAGTTGCCCAGCAACAACTAAATTAGTCGCTTCTAGTTTATCCTTTGCATGAGATAGAACCATTCTTACCTAGGTACATGGAACTAGAACGGTGATAGTCAAATTATTGGAAAATCTTTGTAAATCAGATATTGACTATAGTAGGAGAGACAGACAACAGCTAGCCACTTATGCAAAACTAGTTGCATGTCAAGCGTGGAACATGTCTCATGTGCGAGGACATGTAAAGTTAGTCCGGGCTGCTTCATCCCACTATGCCACCAATATCCAGAGTACATATAAGATGCAATAACATGATCATCAGCGCCCACATTATCATATGTGTTCTACCCGTGCAAAGCATATGCATAGATCAGGCTCTGATACCACTGTTGGGTTCGCAACTTAGAAAACAAAAATTTTCCTACGATATGAGTATCTAAGAACCAAGATCTATCTACTTAGATACAATCAATGGGTGGATATACATCTATGGACAACTTACCCTCGAAGATCGACAAAGCGTTACGAGATTTAATCTCATAGATGATGTAGTCGTTCACTTGCCGATCTCAAGATCGTGATGAAGTCCTGCACCGCAAAGCAGCAGTACATCCGTTATCGCACACACGTACGACACCCAACCACCTCCGAGTCCTCTCTCCAACGAAGTAGCGGAAGAAGCAAATCCTTCTAGGGAAAGCCACCGGGAACATGTACTTCGCTAATCCGAAGCCATGAGGAATATTCTAGAGGGGGAGAGAGATTCTTCACGAAGAGGTGTAAGAGGAGAGGAGGAGGAGGCCTTTTATAGGGGAGGGGCAGCACCCATGCCATGGCTGGTGGCCATGATGGGTGCCCCACCTCTCCCTCATTCATGTGAGTGGAGATGCCACTAAGCATTCCCACATCAATTCCATTTCCACCTAAATTAATGCATCTCTAATTTAATAAAACAATTTTATTTATTTTAGTCTGAATTTTGTTAATTACTTTAATTAACAAACATTTGCAAAAAAACTTGCAATACTTCGATATTACAGCTGAAACCCGTTTCAACAATTTGACCTGAACAATTCTGGCTTCCGTCGAAATAATTCTAGCCCTTTCATAATCTTTCTCTGGTATCATATTTGCTCCAAATGGTGTTGGTATCCCTTAAGTGTGTCACCCTATGGTTTGTGAATAATGCAGACATGATCGAGACCCCTCTCTGATCAATAATCAGCAGCAGGATCTGGAGATCCGTACTGACTCCCACACATTCAACGATGACTCTAGTGAACGTGTGAACCATTAACATTGTTCCTAACTCCCTTTGTCTAGCGATATATTACATGTTCGAGATTTTATCATCAGTATCCCCATATATAGTTTGATCTCGTTACCGATAAGTACTCTTTTCTCATTCCCGTGATATAACATTCTTAGTGATCTTATCACTTACTTACAAGCTATGTCAATGTGATATCACCGAGAGGGCCCTGAGTATATCTCTCCATCATAGGGATGGATAAATTCCACTCTTGATCCATGAGCATATACATAACACTTTCGGAGTATCTAAACCCACCTTTATAGTCACCCTGTTATGGTGTGACGTTTGATGTTATCAAATATTGTTCCGGTGTGAGTGATTGACATGATCTCATGGTCTAAGGACCAAAGTTACTTCGCATGATGTTATAGTAATTTAATCATAATGACTTTGATCGTATTACTATACTTTGGATGAATTTTCATCACATCATTCCACCAATGTTGTGACCTCATTATTAACAAGATCCAATGTCCATGATCAGGAAACCTTGATCATCTTGTTAATCAACGAGCTAGTTTATATGAGAGGCATAACTAGGAACTCTATATATTTGTTTATTAAACACACATGTATTAATGTTTCCAATTAACGCAATTATAGCATGTAAAATAGACATCTATGATATACTTTGAATAAGATAATAAAAACTTTATTATTGCCTCTCGGGCATATTCCCTTCACATCATTATTTTGCTAGGACAAAAATAATGCAAAGCAAGACAAAATAAAACCTAGCCCTAATCTCTCTCTCTCTCCTTGAAAACCTATTCAAATGGTTTTTTTATTTTGAAAATTACAAAACCATGTGGATCCCAAATGGATTATAGGGGCCTACAGTGTTTAAACTATTTTACAAACCCCTATGGTATTTTTGAAAGGTTCAAAACAGAAAAGGATTTGAATTTACAAAATAGAAAAAATAAAACAGAAAAAGAAAAGGGTTTCAGAAATAAGTAGCTCCTAAACCTAAGAAGGTCGCAACCCACCTTCTCCCTTGCTCTCTGCCACTCAACAAGCAACACGTAGCAATCCGCTTGCATCCCACCTTGGCCTAGTCCTACATAACAGTTCGTCGTCTTCCTATGGTCGTTGTTGACCTCTCGAACCACCGAAGTAGCTTGGTGTCGATGCATCGCCGGCCGGAGCAAGTCAAGACCCCCTTCGCCGCTCCAGAGAAGGATAAGGAGTAGCATTTCAAGCATATCTCTCTCTTCCTAGGTCACCCCCTCTCTCTCTCTTGATATCTCTCTCCTTCCAGCACGCGAATCTAGAACCCTAGCCGCCGTAGTCACCACCGCTGGATTCCACCCCGAGCCTCACCGTTGTTCCTGGAAGTTGTGCCTCATCGAGTAGATCCTCCTCGCCAACCGAAGTGAGCTTGCAGGTGTCCAATCATCTCCTCCATCTTATTCTTCCCGAGATACGACCGTCGTCGACCTCGACCAAGCCTGGCCTATCCACCACCTCTGTCATGCTCGCAGAGAGCTTGCGATGCTTTGGTGTTGGGGATATACTTTTCGGTATCCTCACTGTGCCTCACTGACGAGGGTGGCCCACTTCGGGTTAGAGCTTTGCTTCACGGGCGGCCCAGTCAAGGAGAAGAGACGGAGTCCAGTCCGGCTACGGGAAGGCCCAAAAGACTTACCGACATAGGCCTGTAGTGTTACTTGTAGTTCAAGATGTACTCTGTAACCGACTCTTAGTCGTATCCAGATATGTCTCTCCTGTAAACCTTAGGCCGGATATCTATATAAGCCGTCCTAGGGAGATCCCTTAGGGCACCCCCCACAATAGTCTACAATCTCAACTCGCACAGGAGAAACCCTTGTAACCCATATTCCGGCTCTGCCATATTACTAGATTGCTAGCAAGAGTAGGATTCGTCCAAAGCCGGCAGATTCGAACCTGGGTAAACTTGTGTGCTCACCATCCCAGAATACCGTACGTCTCACACCCCTCTCTTCTGCATGCCTCGAGGACCCCCTCATGGCATACTTGTCATCTATCCGACGACAGTTGGCGCCCACCGTGGGGCAAGTGAGCTTCGGATCTGCGTTCCGGGCGGAATCTGCAAGAATCAGAATTGGCGAGACTATCACCGTCGGTCGCATCCTCTATGCCAGCGATGTCCCTCACATTATTCTCGACAAGACTTGGATTCCAGCTAGGGAGGTTGTGACTGCCTACACCATCATGTCTTTTGGCGAGATCGATGTTTACATCGGTTTCGCTGAACCTTCCCCACCCACCCCAGCGGTGATGATAGAGGCAGCAGAAGTTTCCGGATCCCCACTGTCCATGGAGGCGGCGGAGTTCTGGATCCCGGAAAACCCTAATCCCACCCAGCCCGCACCTATCGCGGAGATAGTGGAGAAAGCTGAACCTGAAGCAGATCTTGCAGTGCAAACCAAGTCTGGAGTGGATCTCCCTAGCAAGGTCAAATCCCAGATCGACCTGCCTGCAGAGGTCAAAATCTAGATGGAGCAAGACAACAACGCTAGTTCCGGCTCTTCCAATGCTGGAACAGATCAACCTTTCCTGAGGCACACGTTGAGGCGCATGATGATGAAAGAAGCAAGCGTGGATGAGGTTCTCGAAACCATCAGAATTTTTGAGGAAGCCCACGAAGAGAGCCGCAACTACCTCAGGACGCATGCATCGCACTTTGTTGGATATGTTGGATCCGGATCTGGCTCTGCCGATGCTAGAGACAAGGAAGACTCGGTGCTGGAGGTGATCAGAACAAACACAGACTTACCGACATCTTTGGATGACTCCATGACATCGGCAGATTTCTGAAAGTTCTCCGCGGAATATGAAGAGGAGTTTAACTCCAAAGCTGCAGAAGAAGGAGAAGCCATGGATGAAGGATCCGGAGAAAACTCTCCCAAAGCACAGGATGACATGGATCTCGAAGCTAACCCCGATGTCCAGATGTCCAAAAGTACCAATCGGAGGTTGACTCCGGGAAACAGACCCAAAGTCGTCTTTGCTACCGGCGCTGCCAAGAAGGCAAAGAAGAGGAACAAGAAGAACAAGACCCTGGCGAAAGATCCTCTAGCGGAGGAAGTGGTTGCCGAGGATTACAAAGAAGACTCGGATGGAGCTTTAATCCCAGACGAGCCCAAAGAAGCTTCGGTGGATGGACATGTGGTCACTGCTGGTGCCCATAAACTAATGGATGCTACATTAACTACACCTATCCCTATAGTTGCAAAACTTACTGCTGCAGAACTGGAAGAAAGGGCTGAAGCCCTAGAAGCACGTCGCCAAGTACTCTTGAATGAAGCCAAAAACACCGAGGAAGAGAAGAAGCACATAGCTACTACAGATAACCTCATCTCTCTATAGCACCTAAAGACCCGGAAAGGCCACGTGCGGGTCGACAAATTTCCGGAAGTCCACAAAGTCCTCTTTGAAGGAGACCCAGGGATGCCTCGAACCGACAACAATGGAAATCTGGTGTACCCAACACCAGTAAAGAACACCGCTGGTCCGCTGCGCCCGAGATATCCTGGCAAATAATCCAGGACCGAAGGAGGTTCGGCTTGGCATTAAGCTGCTCACCAAGGGTCTGGAGCAACAGAAGGTTGCGAAATCTGGGAGCGGAAAACTGGTCTCTCGATCTGACCAATGTTGCACGGATCCGGCCTGGGATGACATCAGGCCCCAACGGATTCCGAAACAGCACTACCATTCCGACCGTCGGGAAGATAATTACTCAAGAACCGGATCTTCAGGCCAACAGAATAGAACCGCACGTGACTAGAGCAATGTTGCCCTAGCCACAGAGTGAGACACAGTTGTAGCACTGTATCTGAGACACCTTCCCCGGCGAGAATCGAACAATCACAGGAAAGACGACAAAGAGAAACATCAGGAGGATGACCGTCAGAAGATGCCACCTCCTAGACATACAAGCCGTCCAGATGAACCCCACCATGCTGGGGAACGACGGATGACATGCCGAGTCAAGCCGGCAGGGGGCTTGATACATTGCAAATGTATCTATAATTTTTGATGTTCCATGCTTGGTTTTATCCACTTTCTTGTGTTTTTCCACACTTTGGAGTAGTTTTCATATGATTTCTTGGACTAACCTATTAACAAGAGCCATAGTGTCAGCTGCCTGTTTTCTGCTGTTTTTGGTTCCAGGAAAGTCAGAAAATGAATATTCTCGGAATTGGACGGGACAAAAGCCAAAGTGCCTATTTTTCCGGAAGTCATCAGATGCTAGAATACGAGAGGAGAGGAGCCAGGGGGCCAACACACCACCTGGCTGCGTGGGCCAGGCCTGACCGTGCCAGGGGGTAGTGTGGCCAGCCCAGACAGCCCCTCGGCCTCTCCTTCTGCCGATAAGATGCCCTCGGGACGAAAACCCTAAGTACCCGATCAAAAATCCACGAAAGAGTCTGTAGCTGCCGTCATCTCCATCCCTAGATCGGGAGGGATCTGAAGCTCTTCCCGGCACCCTGCCGGAGAGGGGAATTCACCCTGGAGGCCTTCTTTATCACCATGCAAGCCTCCGGTGTGATGCGTGAGTAGTTCATCCTTGGACTACGGATCCATGTAGTAGATAGATGGCTGGTTCTCCTCCTTTGTGCTTTCATGTCTAGATCTTGTGAGGTCTATTCATGATCAAGATCATCTATTTGTAATTCTGCATGTTGTGTTTGCGGGGATCCGATGGATATTGAGATGCTATTTCAGATTGATTATTGATTCTATCATGTCTTTGTTATTTGTGATCTTGCATGCTTTCCGTTGTTAGTAGCTATCTTGGCCAAGTAGATGCTAGCAACTCCAAGAGTTAGTATTTATGCTCGATAGTGGGTTCATGCCTCTGGTAATCTGGGGAAGTGACAGAAATCTCTAAGGTACTAGATGTGCTGTGGCTACTAGGGAGAAAACAACAATACTTTGTTCATAGAATAATCATATTGTTTACTTTACACGCAATTCGTAAAGCAATAATCTGTTGCTTGCAACTTAATACTGGAGGGGGTTCAGATGATAACCTGAAGGTGGATTATTAGTCATAGATGCAGTTGGATGGCGGTCTATGTATAATGTTGTAATGCCCAATCAAGTCTCAAAGGAGTCAAGATGATTAGTATATGCATGTATTGCTTTCTGGATGTCTATCAATTGCCCCACTGTAATTTGTTCACCCAGCATGTTATCTATCTAAGGAGAGCCACCTCTAGTGAACTATGGATCCCGGTCTTGGATTTTACATACAATCTATAAATTGTTTACTGCTTTGTGTTTAATTTCTGCAAACTATTACTTCCTTCCATTCGATACGTTTAATCCTTTGTTTTCAGCAAAACACGGTGAGATTGACAACCTCATCGCAAGTTGGGGACAGAGTTCTGTGGTTGTGTTGTGCAGGTCGCCACGTTGCTACAAGCACCGGTAGTGCGCCCTACCAAAGCTCAGCTTGCAACACCTTTGGGGTGTTTCCTTGCTCCCACTGGTTCGATTAAACCTTGGTTTCATAACTGAGGGAAACTTGTTGCTGTGCTCATCATACCTTCCTCTTGGGGTTCCCAACAAGCTCTACATCAACACCTAGCGATCAAGCATTTTTTTGGCGCCGTTGCTGGGGAGTCAAGGACATCTTCACAGGGGGAGTCCCTCATAACCAATCTCTTTACTTTGTTATTTTTGTTTTGCTTAGTTTCTTTTTGCTTTGTTTGCTTGTTTCTTTATCAAAAACACACACAAAAATTAGTTTTACTAGTTTGCTTTCTTATTTGAAAACCCCAAAAAAATGACTACTCTTGAAAACACTAAGTTGTGTGACTTCACTAGCTCCAACAACAATGATTTTATGAGCACACCTATTGCTCCACCTGTGCCTGAAGATACTTTCTTTGAGATAAAACCTGCTTTACTCAATCTTGTTATGAGAGAACAATTTTCTGGTATTGGTAATGAAGATGCTACTGCCCATCTAAATAACTTTGTTGAACTTTGTGACATGCAAAAGCATAGGGATGTAGATGGTGATATTATTAAGCTGAAATTGTTTCCTTTCTCTTTGAGAGGAAAAGCTCAAGAATGGTTGAATTCCTTAACTAGGAATAGTATTAATTCTTGGACTAATTGCAAAGATGCTTTCATTGGAAAATACTATCCTCCTGCTAAGATTATATCTATGAGAAGTGAAATAATGAAGTTTAAACAATCTGATAATGAACATGTTGCTCAAGCTTGGGAAAGAATGAAATCTTTGGTAAAGAATTGTCCCACTCATGGACTGACTGCTTGGATGATCATCCAAACTTTTTATGTAGGATTGAACTATTCTTCAAGGAACCTATTAGATTTTACTGCTGGAGGTACCTTTATGACGATCACGTTGGGTGCTGCAACAAAACTTCTGGACAATATGATGGTTAATTATTCTGAATGGCATACTGAGAGAGCTCCACAAGGTAGGAAGGTAAATTCTGTTGAGGAAACTTCCTCCTTGAGGGAAAAGATTGATATTATTATGTCCATGCTTGTTAATGGGAAAACCCATATTGATCCAAATAATGTTCCTTTAGCCTCTTTGGTTGCTCAAGAAGAGCAAGTTGATGTGAACTTCATAAGAAATAACAATTTTGGCAATAATGCTTATAAGAATAATTTTGGTAACAACAATTATAAGCCATATCCTCCCAACAATGTTAATGCTTATGGAAATTCTTACAACAATAATAGGAGTGCTCCCTCTGAACTTGAAGTTATGCTTAAAGAGTTTATTAGTAAACAAACTGCTTTCAATAAAACTATTGAGGAAAAACTCTCTAATGCTGAAAGAAATATAGCATCTTTGGCTGAAGCTCAATCTTCTTTGAATAAAATGGCTGCTAAACCTGAAACTAATGATAATCCCTTTGCAGCTACTAATGCTATACAAGTAAGAATTGATGAAAATGTTAGACTATTAGATGAATTACATGCTAAGTGGAAAAGAGAAGATGAAATTGCTAGAAACATTAGTGTTTCTACTATTACCACCACTAGTGTTGAGGCTAGTAATAGTTCTACTATTTTAGATGATAAGTATGGTTTTGATCTTGATGGTTGCAATATCTCTGAAGTTATTAAGTTCCTACAAAAGCTTGCTAAAAGTCCTTATGCTAGTGCTATGAACATGGCCTTTACAAAACACATTACTGATGCTCTCATAAAGATTAAAGAAGAAAAGATGAAACATAAAGCTTCTATTCCTATAAAACAAGAATATGGTTGGTAACCCATCATTAGTATGAAAGTGAATGACTTTGATTTCAAAGCTTTATGATATGCTTGATTTGCCTCCACTTGAAGATTGTTATTTGAATGTCCCACTTGATGAGAATACTAAAAACAAACTAATGGGGAGTCTTAATGATGTTCTTATTATGGTTAACAATGCCTATGTCCCCGTTGATTTCTATGTTTTGGATATTGAATGCAATGCTTCTTGTCCTATTACTTTGGGAAGACCTTTTCTTAGAACTGTTGGTGCCATTATTGATATGAAAGAAAGCACCATTAAATATCAATTCCCACTCAAGAAAGGTATAGAACACTTCCCTAAGAAGAGAGAGAAGATTTCTTTTGTTTCTCCTATGAAAACAAAATTTGGTCTTAATGCTTCTTCATTTGAGAACACTTGATTCTTTCTTGCTTCTTATGCCTAACTTAAAGGTGTTAAAGAAAAGTACTTATTGGGAGAAAACCCAAAAGTTTTAGATGAGTCTTGGAATATTTGCTTTTTGTGCCAAGAGTAAGCTCTAATGAGAGAGAAGTAATGATTGGGAAAGTTGCTGTCCCGAAACAGATTTCTGTGCTTCACCGTAAAAATTCGTGTAAAATCTCTGAACGTATTTTTGAGGCATGAATTTTTGTGCTTCGGCCCCAGGTTGTTAAATAACTTTAGTTAGTTCAACACTTTTTGATTTGAGCAACAGAAGGTCTTCGAAAAAATTCGTCTTTACCTGCTGGTCTGTTTTGACAGATTTCTGCCATTTTCTGCATTTGCCTCTTGTTGGTTCCTTTTTGAGTTTTTTTGGGGAATTGAGATTTTTGAGGGAAGTCCTACAGTAGCTAGTGTTCTAATGGAAGTTTATTTGGTGTTAGAACTGAACCTTAAGACCTATTATCTTGAGTGCACTAATGTTGCTAATAAAGATTGTGTGAAGTTTTGTATGAAGGAAAAATTTCAGGTGTATGGAAGGAATGAGTAATGAGATGAAGGATGGACTAAAGCTCATGATTGGGTATGCCACGCATGTCACCCCAAGAAATATCCAAGAAGTACAAGCATCAAAGCTTGGGGATGCCCAAGGCATCCCCTTCTTCATCAATAAAAATTCCAGGTTTCTTCCAAACACTTCATTTTTATTGTTTCATGCACAGTTGTGTTGTTCTTGGAGCGTCTTCTTTTTTGTTTTGGTTTTGGTTTTTTGTTTGATTGGTTTTATTAGTTTTCTGAATAAATTGGTTGGACCCCCTCTTTCATACATTGGTTTGCAAATAGTTTGGTTTGGTTTGGAAAAGAGTAGGAGTTCATGCTTATGTGGTAAAAACAGCTCGTTTTTGACTGTGGCCTATGCTTTGTCATGCCATGCTTGATATTGTTTTGGATTTATGCTTAGTATTCTTTTCTGTAGCATGACTTGTTATAAACAATTGAGATTGCTTTTAATGTGCCTTGGATGAATCATGCGTTGTTTTAGCATATTAAAGCATAGTATAGTGGTATTCTCCTTTGATGATGTATTTGGGTTGACTTGGCGCATGCTCACACCATGTTATGACTATCTAAAGTCACCATAGCCTTTATGATCCTTTAGTTTTCAACTTGTAGTATCACTTTGTGCTTTGATCAATGATGTTTTGTCGCTCTGCATGATTATGGCTATTATTGCTCTCTTAGTTTTTCGCTCCCAGTCTTTTGCTAGCCTCCACAACCAAGTATGAGTTCCACTCATGCATCCAACTCCCTAAACCAAGTTATTCCAAAGAGTAAACCATACCTACCTACTAGATTATGCTATTCCAAGTATATTCATGCTTTTGTTTACCTTCCAAATTAAACTTGTTATGAGAAAACTAGTGATTAAAGTTCTCACAAACTTGATGGCACACTTTACTTTTCTTGCCCTTAATAAACTTGAACCATTGTGTCGTCTATGTTGTATATGCTTGCACTTATTTGTTGGGGATTAGCAGAACCATGCTGTCATGGGGAACGCTTTCAACATTAAACTTGGTACTTGTACCTAGTTGATATCATGCTCTTTTGTATATGATGTCGTCGGTGTGAAATGAAAGGGGAGCTTGTAAGTCCATGGAGTTATGTATATGTGTTAGAGAAACGCCTGGGTCGCTGGTCTAATCCATGCTGACATGGTGGAAACCTGCAGCGGAACCATAATGAGCTATCTATGAAGCATTCTTCTTATAAAAAAAAGAGTCCTATATTGAGAAAAAAGAGAAAAAGAAAAAAAAATATTATGAAAAGAGGAAAGAGAGAAAAAAAACACCATATTCCCATGGTAAATAAGAAGATTGCTGAGATGCTCGTTGTCTACTTGCCTTGTCATTTTGATATGGGGAATCTTCCGTATCATCGGGCAAGGGGTACCCCATTGGCGGTTCTCTATGATACACATGTACTTACAATGACAAGAACTTACCGGTGACTAAACTTGAGTAGCATGAGGAGCGGCCCTTGTATACAAGGGACATGAGATTCCTAACTTATACTTCGTCAAGCTTGTACACCATAGTTTGTGCACTTTAACCTTAATCACTTCAAGATGCTTATGATAGGGGCATTGAGAGCTGAAAGCTATAAGTACCATAATTTTTGGAAGCTCTTTATGAGACTTGAATCCCTACTTCCTTTTATAAAGGCCTTTCTTCCACCATTATATATTGAGTCTCCACCTTCTATCTTTATGCACCTACTTTGAGAGCATAGTGGCCATTCTATGTGCATTGTCCAAAGACTAGTTGATTGATGCATAACTTGATATTGCTTGTTTTAAACTATTTGTATCTAGTCACTCTTATGAACTTTGAAGGTGTCCTATGCATTTATATTTGCTACTCTATGAGGGACAAGCTGAATACTATTATGGTATGTTTTCTTTATGTGAAACAAACAAACGTCTTGCAAAGCATTGTTATTCATAGTTTCTTTGTCTTATTCCTAGAACTTTGTCTTTCATGTTATGATTGAAGTACTATGATCCCAGCTTTGAATGTTTTACAAATACTTTGATCAAGTCTTTGATGGTGCATGTCACCCCCAAAAATTATTCCTTCTTTTTATCACTTACCTACTCGAGGACGAGCAGGAGTTAAGCTTGGGGATGTTGATACATTGCAAATGTATCTATAATTTTTGATGTTCCATGCTTGGTTTTATCCACTTTCTTGTGTTTTGTCCACACTTTGGAGTACTTTTCATATGATTTCTTGGACTAACCTATTAACAAGAACCACAATCCCAGCTGCATGTTTTCTGCTGTTTTTGGTTCCAGGAAAGTCAGAAAATGAATATTCTCAGAATTGGATGGGACAAAAGCCAAAGTGCCTATTTTTCCAGAAGTCATCAGATGCCAGAATACGAGATGGAGAGGAGCCAGGGGGCACCACACCACTGGCCGGGCAGGGCCTGGCCACGCCAGGGGTGGTGTGGCCCAGCACCCCTCGGCCTCCTTCCGCCTATATATTGCCCTCGGGACGAAAACCCTAAGTGCCGATCAAAAATCCACGAAAGAGTCTATAGTCGTCATATCCATCCCTAGATCGGGAGGATGAAGCTCTTCCCGGCACCTGGGAGAGAATTCACCCTGGAGGCCTTCTTCATCACCATGCAAGCCTCCGGTGTGATGCGTGAGTACTTCATCCTTGGACTACGGTTCCATGTAGTAGCTAGATGGCTGGTTCTCCTCCTTTGTGCTTTCATGTCTAGATCTTGTGAGCTCCGTTCATGATCAAGATCATCTATTTGTAATTCTGCATGTTGTGTTTGCGGGGATACGATGGATATTGAGATGCTATTTCAGATTGATTATTGATTCTATCATGTCTTTGTTATTTGTGATCTTGCATGCTTTCTGTTGTTAGTAGCTATCTTGGCCAAGTAGATGCTAGCAACTCCAAGAGTTAGTATTTATGCTCGATAGTGGGTTCATGCCTCTGGTAAGCTGGGGAAGTGATAGAAATCTCTAAGGTACTAGATGTGCTGTTGCTACTAGGGAGAAACAACAATCCTTTGTTCATAGAACAATCATATTGTTTACCTTACAGGCAATTCGTAAAGCAATAATCCGTTGCTTGCAACTTAATACTGGAGGGGGTTCAGATGATAACCTGAAGGTGGATTATTAGTCATAGATGCAGTTGGATGGCGGTCTATGTATAATGTTGTAATGCCCAATCAAGTCTCAAAGGAGTCAAGATGATTAGTATATGCATGTATTGCTTTCTGTATGTCTGTCAATTTCCCCACTGTAATTTGTTCACCCAGCATGTTATCTATCTGAGAGCCACCTCTAGTGAACTATGGATCCTGGTCCTGGATTTTACATACAATCTATAAACTGTTTACTGCTTTGTGTTTACTTTCTGCAAACTATTACGTCCTTCCATTCGATATGTTTAATCCTTTGTTTTCAGCAAAACACAGTGAGATTGACAACCTCATCGCAAGTTGGGGACAGAGTTCTGTGGTTGTGTTGTGCAGGTCTCCATGTTGCTACTAGCACCGGTGGTGCGCCCTGCCAAGGCTCCGCTAGTAACACCTTTGGGGTGTTTCCTTGCTCCTACTGGTTCGATTAAACCTTGGTTTCATAACTGAGGGAAACTTGCTGCTGTGCTCATCATACCTTCCTCTTGGGGTTCCCAACGAGCTCTACATCAACAACGAGCCATCAAGGCTCGTCGTAATGAAGACCCTCCCCAGAACTGGAATAATGATGCTCTGGAAGGAGGCCGGTGATCAGCTAGAAACAATCCACCTGAACCACCCTCTCCACCAAGTAGCCACCACAACTGCTCTCAAGGATGGCATCGTGGCGGAGGAGGTGTTGGCAGAATCAGAAGTCCGGCTCCAAGGCACCGCAGCCATAGCCAACCACCAAGACGGTATTCTCTATCACCAAGTGCCATGAGACACCAGATCAATTCTAACATAGAGGCATGGCGCTACTGTTGGAGATATGCCCAAGAGGCAATAATAAAGTAGGTTATTATCATATCTTCATACTTATGATAAATGTTTACATTCATGCTATAATAGTATTAAATTTTTGTTTTCCATGCTACGAACCCCTACAGCTACGAGAACGATGAAATCTATGTGGGTCCAAAATGCTTCGGACCGCGCATTCGACAAACACACTTCCCGGAAGGATTTGCTATCTCAAGGCATATTCAAGACTACGGCAGTGTAGCTCGGCCAGATACTTGGCTCCATGATTTTTTCCAGGCTTGCTGCATCGCCTAAGGCGGAAATAGCTTGGTTGCAACCCGATATCTCCCACTTATGCCGCGGAAGATGGCATGATCCTGGCTCAATGAACTTCCGGAGAACACCATCCACAATTGGTATGACATGCAAAGCGCGTTCTTTTCGAACTTTGAAGGCACATATCAGAGGCCATGTACGGTAGGAAACCTACAGCGTTGCACCCAGAAAGCCGGAGAAACTTGCCGAGATTACCTCGGACGATGGATCGACACCAAGAACTCCTGCGGGGTAGTAAATGACCAAACTGCGATTGAAGCTTTCATCCCAGGACTTCCAATTGGTTTACTAAGTAACCGCTTGAAGTGCGACAAGGTCACTGATTTGGGAGAGATGATAGAAACAGCGAGCAAGTATGCAGATGCTCACGACGACACGGAAGGATTACTGAACATCCTAGTTGTGCCACAATCCGCAAATAAACCAAAGCAACAAGCTTAGAAGCACAAGAACACCTCGGAAGAAAAGCTCAACGCAGAAACAGCGGTCGTTACTACTACTTTCGGGTCTAGAGGACGAGGAGGGCGCGGTGGTGGCTGTGGACGCAGTCGTGGGACATCAAGAATCCAAGGTAGAGGAGACCAGCAACCTAGAAAAACCTTCGCGTGGGCCGACATTGTAAATAACCCTTGCGTGCATCACTTAGATCCCAACGGGGGGCTCGTCCCATACAAACACCGAGTTTCGTTTCAACAACAACATCAAGAAGGACAATACCGCCGGCTATAGGGCTAAGCGGAAGAAGGGAAAGAAAAATCCCGAAAAAGAGAAGGAGACCAAAGAAGATTCCGACATGGAGGAAGCAGAGCCTTCAAATCTCAAGTCGGATGGAAAGAAGAACTTCCCAACAAAGAAAGACACTTATGTCACTTTCCTTGGGTCTCAACCAACTAAGGTCAAGAAAGCAGTACTGCATGAGCTCAACGCAACTATTCTGGCTATCCCACAATTCTTGGACTGGTCGGAAGTGGCAATCACCTTTGACCATGTTGATCATCCGCCTAAGTTGCATAGGCAAGGAAAATACGCCTTGATCATCAATCCACTTATTGACGGTTATGGTTTCTCCAAGAGTCTCATGGACGGCGGCAGCAACATCAACATTTTCTATGTCGAAACGCTACGTTGGATGCGGATCTCAGAGACACATCTGAATCACAGCTTTGTGATCTTTCACGGAGTTGTCCTAGGAAGACAAGCAAATTCCCTGGGAGAGATCACTTTGGATGTTACCTTTGGAACTCCCAAGAACTATCGGATGGAAGCACTTTTCTTCGTAGTGGTCCCGTTCAAGAGAGCCTACCATGCTATATTTGGATGGCCAGCTTACTGTTCTTTTATGGCACGTCCGTGTTATATTTACAATATGATGAAAATTCTAGGTCCCAAAGGCGTGATCACCATCAGGGGAGACCCGAAGAAGGTGCGAGAGTGCAAGGACGGAAATGCCGCCTTTGCTGAAGTCGTGTTGCACGCCCAGGAGTACCAGGAGATCAAGAAGACCATCGACCCGTCCGAGATGCCCGCGACAAAGAAGGAGGTTAGAAAGCCGATTCCGGAGTTCAAGGCACCGGAAGAGATGAAGACGATGCCATTGAAGGATGATGACCCCTCCAAGGTGACCTAGATAGGTGTAGGTTTAGATAGCGCATAGGAAAGCGCGCTCGTCAAGTTCCTCAAAGTAAATCAAGATATCTTTGCATGGCAGCCATCTGACTTGACAGGAGTACCTAGGGAACTTGCCGAGCACTCTCTAAATTTACACCCAAATGCTAAACCCATCAAACAGTCCTTACGATGTTTCAGCGATGAAAAGCGAAAAGCAATAGCTAAGGAGCTAGCTCGGCTCGAGTTAGCCGGATTCATAGAAGAGGTCATCTACACTGAGTGGTCAGCCAATCCTATAATGGTCCCTAAAAAGGACACCATTGATTTAAGGATGTGTGTTGATTATACCGCCTTGAACAAGGCTTGTCCCAAAGATCCGTTCGCTTTGCCTAGGATTGATCAAGTTATCGTTTCTACGGCAGGCTCGGAACTCCTATGTTTTCTTGATGCATATTCCGGTTATCACCAAATTCGGATGAAGGAATCAGACAAAGTCAAATCTTCATTTATAACCCCCTTTGGAACCTTCTGTTTCGTTACGATGCCCTTTGGGCTAAAAAATGCAGGAGCTACCTACCAGCGCACTATGCAGCGTTGCCTTCATGACCAAATCAGACGCAATGTACATGCATACGTGGACGAAATTGCGGTGATGTCCAAAAAGAAGCAAACCCTAATTTCCGACTTGGAGGAAATGTTCGCCAATTTACGCAAATACAACATAATGCTTAATACGAAGATGTGCTTCTTTGGAATACCAGTCGGAAAATTTTTGGGTTTCATTGTGTCTCAAAGAGGCATAGAGGTGAACCGCGACAAAATCAAGGCTATTCTCAATATTTCTAGGCCAACTCGCCTGAAAGATGTTCAAAGACTAACTAGCTGCATTGCTGTAGTAAGTCGGTTTGTAAGCCGGCTCGGTGAACGAGCCGCACCACTCTACAAGCTCCTGAAAAAGACCAAAAAATTCATTTGGACTGATGAAGCTAAAGCTGCACTACAAGACCTGAAAGCAGTACTTTCATCTGCTACTATCCTTGCAGCACTGGAACCTCAGGAACCAATGTTGCTTTATCTCGCTGCGACAAACATGGTCGTCAGTGTTGTCATGGTGGTGGAGAGACCAGAGGAAAAACAGGATCACCTGGTGCAGCATCCGACTTACTACCTTAGCGAGGTCCTAACTGAATCAAAACAGCGGTATCCACACTATCAAAAGCTGACTTACAGTGTGTTTTTCGCATCCGGAAGTTACGACACTATTTTTAGGCACACCCAATTACCATGGTGAGTACAGCTCCCATGAGAGACATAATCAACAACAGCGATGCTACAGGACGTGTCACAAAATGGGGCATAGAGCTTTTAGCTTTCGACATTGAGTATAAACCTCGTACAACAATCAAATCCCAAATTCTGGTTGACTTTGTTGCTAATTGGACAGAGACAACAGAAAATATGACCCTCCCAGAGTCGGAATACTGGACCTTGCATTTTGACGGGTCTAAGACGCTCAGGGGCTCGGGGGCTGGCGTGGTGCTCAAATAACTCCAAGGAGATAAACTTTTCTATGTGCTGCAGATTCACTTCATGGCAACAAATAACAATGCTGAGTATGAAGCACTGCTGCATGGAATCCGGATTGCTAAGGATATCGGCATCCGATGATTAATGTGCTATGGAGATTCTGATCTTGTTGCCCAACAGGTATCGGATATTTGTAACACAAACAAACACATGGCAGCATATAGAGCGGTCGTGGATGAGCTATCTAAATCGTTCGAAGGGTTTGAAGTTCAACACATCCCTCGAACAGAAAATGAGGAAGTAGATGCATTATCTCGTATAGGCTCTACACGGAAAAAGGTCCTAGATGGCACTTTTTTAGAGCACCTCAAAGTTCCTTCAATAAAAGGAGTTGATGAGGAATATCTGACCAAATCCGACTCACCTTTAATAGCAGTTCTGGCCGTGATTCCCAGCTGGACTCAACACTACCTTGATTACTTGGTAGACAGAAAATTACCGGAAGACGAGGTTCTGAGCCGGCAGATCATCCGACGAGCAAAATCCTATACTATTATAAGTGGTGAGCTCTATAAGCGGAGTGTGTCTGGGGTATTTTAGCGTTGTGTGTCTCCAAAAGAAGGAGTGGAAATCCTAAGGTAAATCCATGAAGGTGAATGTGGTCATCACGCTGCAGCCAAATCTTTAGTGGCAAAGCTTTCAGACACGGATTTTTCTAGCTTACAGCTAAGGCAGATGCCGAACGGATAGTCAAGACATGCAAAGGCTGCCAGAAGTATGCCAAACAAGCTCATGTTCTGGCTGATCAGCTGCGGACAATACCCATAACATGGCCCTTCATGGTCTAGGGGCTTGACATGGTAGGACCATTTAAACCAGCTCCAAGTGGATTTACTCATCTCTTAGTGATGGTGGATAAATTCACGAAATGGATTGAGGCTAAACCCATCACAAGTTGTGATGGAGAAATAGCCAGAAGATTTGTCGAGGATGTTATAATTCGATACAGATATCCACATAGCATTATTATGGACAATGAGAGTAATTTTTCTATGGGAGAACTTGCCAAATTCTGCGATGAGCAAAATATCCGGCTTGACATTGCATTAGTCGCACATCCACAGGCTAATGAACAAGTTGAAAGAGCAAATGGTTTAATCCTACAAGGCCTCAAACCAAGACTCGAAGCACCGCTACGTCGTGCTGCGGGGGCTTGGGCAGAGAAATTACATTCTGTGATATGGAGCTTGAGAATAACTCTGAATAGGTCAACCAGATACATACCTTTCTTCTTGGTCTATGGCGCAGAAGCAGTTCTTCCTAGTGATTAGATTCATACTTATCCCCGTGTTGCTGCATATATTGAAGAGGATGCTGAAATTTCTCGACAAAATGATCTCAATTTAATCGAGGAAGTTCATGTCGTTGCTGAGATGAGATCAACACCCTATCAGCAGAAGGAACACAAGTATCATAGCCAGAGAGTCAGAAACCGGTCTTTTAATAAGGGCGGTTTGGTTCTCCGGCTTGTGCAGAAAAGAAAGTACAGACTTTCCCCAGTATGGTAAGGGCCCTTTTTAGTTAGCCGAGTATTGCACAATGGTTCTTACTATCTAACTGATATGCGGCCAGTCAAAGAAAGACCTGCTACTAAGAAGAGAAAGAGAGCTGGAGGCAGTACAGACCCGGAAGAATTAGACAGAACATGGAATATTGCTCAGCTACGTCCCTTTTATTCTTAAAATTTCTTTCTTTGTAATCATATATGTGTACATGTTCAATGAGAAATAAAGTATTGGTTGCCTCAATATTTTCTGAGGAGTTTTTATATTTCCATCTTATTTCCGAATGATCATGTCATAGTCGAAAATCCCAGAATACTTGAAAATACTTTATGCTCATGTTTGTTCTGGTTAAATTTCCGATTCTAAAAATGCTACCTTCAGGTATAATCTAAATTTTCTAGTTTGCAGTTTGGTTATTTATCTGATTGCCGGATGCGGGCATTTTCCGAGTAGTGAATTGTTGGTACTAAAAGCCGGCTCTATTTCCGAGTTTAAACTGGTTCATCAATTGACCTCGTTGCTCGGCAGAGATTCCGTGTGGAAAGTTAGCCAGCTCACGAAAGGGACAAGGCGGAAAGCCAGATAAACGATAAGCACAGACAAAAAAAAGTGCTTATGCAAAAAATTTCAGGCACGACAAAATAAGGCTGAAAGTGCTAAATAGGAATATCAAATCTTAGCACTAGCAAAATTATTACACTACTTATTTACAATCTGATTGTTTCAAAATAACATATTGTTTTTTCTGGCACTTTATGATGCAGGAGTAGAGGTAGGAGCTGCCGGCTCACTGGAGACATCACCCTCGTCTTGATATCTTTCCGAGACATTCAAATCCGATATGGTTGGTTCGTCTTCAGAAGCTTCACTAGTTTCTTCGGCAAGCAGAGGAGGCGTCTCTACGCGAGTGAAGAAAGGAGTGTCGTAGATGGTCAAATCAGCTACCTAACATCCATATCCGGCACATGAGTTCATGATGGCCTTGATATCTTGCTCTTGTACGTCTTCATCGATAGTTGAATATCCTTTGGTTACTTGCCATATTTCCTTGCTTCCATGGTGGATCATAACCATTGTGAGGGTGTTATGTGCTGTAGTGCGCGCATAGGACATGTTCCAGTCATGAACAAGCTGGGGCATCTCCTTGGCCTTGTCTCGCACTTCAAAGCCAGACATATTTTCCATGTCCGGAACTTTGAGTACTTCGCCAATATCCTCCAAGGGTTGGCAGAAATCGTGAAGCAAATCGCCGACTTGGGTAAGCCGGCTGGTGTGAGACTCGGTGGAGGAAGAATCTAGTAAGTTCAGGGGACCCGCGCATATAAATCAAAGGTCAGGAAATATATCCACAATATTAAAATCGGAAAAACAGAAAGTCAGAAAGAAGGAAATATACCGAAGATGACATCGTCAACTTTGGTCTTCTCCGCCCTAAGGCTCTAGAGTTTAGCCCGGAGTGCCTCGGTGATGGCGTCTCTGAATAGCTCATCATTGAGATCCGAGATTCTCTTATCCTAATCACGATCTTACAATCGCGCTCTTCGGTGGCAATGGAGGAGGATTCAAGGACTTGAGCAGTGCTCTTCTCATGATCCGCCTTGAGTTTATTCAGCTCTCGACGTAAGTCGGCATTCTCCACCTCCAGGGTCTTAAGATTCTCGGCCTCTTCAATCATGGCACATGATTGTTTAACTAGTGCTATAAGTAAAAGACAAAAGTTGAATGTGAAATTCGACTATGAAAGCAAAAAAAAGAAAGGTTATGGACTGAAATGATTACCTTCAGCCTCATCCTTAGACACCTTCAATTGATCATTTTCAAAACAGAGAGCTTTGATCTCTCTCTCCACTTGTTGCAGATATTCTTTAATAATTCTTGGTTATACGAATTAACTTTCTGTAAGTCAGAATACCTAGAGTTAGAAGTCTACTAAAGACTCAAGCTAATATTTTAACTAATATCAGCATGAGTCTAGGGGGCTATACTAGTTCATTCTTTGGCATCCTATGAAAGAATAAATCCGGATTTTCTATCCGACTTCATGCTTGGGGGCTAGAGGATATGATATGAAGTAAAGTAAAAAAGATAAGTTGGAACTTCGACTTACAAAATGTTCGTGAGTGAGCTTGCTCAGGCTCATGTTCACCTCGGTGCTAACCTTCTTAGCGAGGGTCAGCGGGATTACCGGTGGGGGCTCTCAACCTCTCATCACGGAGACAGACTTGCTCAAGAAGTTCGGAGTACTTGACGTCCTCTGCTTCTTGTGCCTCCTCCTTGGCGGTAATGTTCCGGCTTTCCAAGCATTGCTGGGCTAGCCGTTGGATCTCCTCCACAGATTTCCGAGTAATGCCATGTTTGGCAAGACCAAGATTGGTGAGGAGGTTTTCAGCGAAGACCTTTGCCAAGGAATCATTACCCTTAGAGGGTTCACCCTTATCAAGTTCCGAGCCACCAATGGTGACATCGGTTTGCGACCCAAGGATCACTAGCTCTGCTTCTTGAGTCGGATCTTCTGCAATGGGCGGAGATGGAATAATCTCCAGCGTTGTGGAAGGCTGTGGGGCAGGAGTCGCAGGAGTTGTGGCAGGAGAAGTCAAATTTAGCTTTGACTGGCGCAGAGGCTTTGATGTACCTCCCTTCCCCTTGCCCTTGGTGCGTTGTCTAGCTCTGAAGAGGTAATAGAATGAAAATCATTACACTTCAGAAACAATAATAGATAAAATACAAAGACCTTGTGAGGAAAAGTTACCTCTTCACAACAGGCACTTCTTTTGTGCCGATAGACACTGTAGGAGCCTTACGTTTTCGGGTAAGTGCATTTGGCAATGGAACCAATTCTCCATCATCCTGAGATAGCTCAGGAGGATATCCCTCGATAGGATCAAGCTCCGACTCGGGGAGGTCAGCAAGCTGAAAAGGAAAAAGTATCTCAGTATTGCAAACAATGTATAAGATGAACACATATTTGAGTTGCTGCTGGAAAACTTACTGGTATCACGGGGTTGTCAGCTGTGTGCATATCCAAGGATAGATCCGAAATCTTCCTCTCAACCCGCTCCTTGATCAACCACTTGATTTGGCACTCATAGTCCATATTCGAATAGGCATTGGAGTAGATTCGGAGAGAGTCCGTCTTGCTTTTGGTAGTGGAGTGCATAAGCCGGTCTCCATGATGTTGAAGAGGCTGAATCCAGCGTGCCAGCCAACAATGCACTAAGTCGGATACTTTCATACCCTTGTGCTTCATCAAATATTTGATCCGCCTCTTTGCAAGAAGCAGATCATCCGTGAGAGCCGGAGCATCTGCGTCCCAGGACTCTTGGGGCGTGGCGGCGTCGTCAACAAAAGCCGGCAAAGTAGTGGCTTTGTCGGGAGCTGGTCTGTCCTTATGATAAAAGAACGTGAACGACCACTTTTTCACCGACTTGCTAGCCTTAATCCTAGAATAGACACGTTCTCTCCTAACAGAAAAGCTGAGCGTACCAGTGATGTAGGGATTACCGGCGGTGATGGAGTTTCTCTTGGTATGGAAATAAAACCGTAAAAGAAGAAGACTCGACCTAATGCCGAGATACCCCTCGCACAAAGAAGTGTAGGCGCTCATCTCTAAGAGAGAGTTCGGGGGGACATGGTGGAGTTGAACTCCGTAATAATCTATCACCTCAAAAAAGAAATCTGAGGGAGGAAAACTCAAACCTCTGTCAAGGTGAGCGCTGAAATGCACTTGCTCGTCGACATTGGGGTTGGGGATAGTTTCTCCATAGCCGCTCCGCCATTCGCTGGCGCGGAGGAGCCCTTCATTCTCCACGATGCAAAGCTTGGATTCATTGAGGACGCAGGGAATCCAGATTCCGTGAAAGCTTTCCTTCTCCGCCGCCGCCGCTGTCGTCGCTGCTGCCACCACCACTACAGAAGATGAGGCTTCAGCCATCTTTCTAGCTCTGGTGATGTGGGATGGGCGGTGATGTGGGAGTTGGGGAGGCAGAGGAGCTCTGTTTCGTGGGAAGCATCGAGAGGAAGGAAGGGGCACAAGTGCTGGTGAAGAAGAAAGGAAGAAATCCCAACCACTTATATCCTCCAGCTGCGCTAAGATTCGTGTGAATGCAACAGTAAAACGTGCCACGCATCATGGAAGGAACTGGGTAACCTCCTCGCGAGGATTACGCCGCCTCGATCACCACGCACGCATTAAAACGACACCTCTATTCCGTGCGAAGCAGACCCACCAACGGTCGTGGTGTCAGGAATGTCTGGTAGTGACGTGACTTGACCTTGATTGGTGTTAGGTTATGTCACAGACCAAGTTCCGTCTTAAAGTTTGAATTTCAAGATGGAAACCCGAATAATGTACTCATAGGTCCGACTTGTTTGAGACTCGGATCCTATCCTTTCTTTTGAAGTTTCATGAACCCTTCAAGATTCTGCAAGCCGAAGATTAAGCTAGGTGATGATGAAATCTGACTCTGGATCTTGGAGGCTTCCGGGGGCTGCTGTTGGGGATATACTTTCCGGGCATCCTCACTGTGCCTCACTGAAAAGGGTGGCCCACTTCGGGTTAGAGCTTTGCTTCACGGGCGGCCCAGTCAGGGAGAAGAGATGGAGTCCAGTCTGGCTACAGGAAGGCTTAGAAGACTTACCGACATAGGCCTATAGTGTTACTTGTAGTTCAAGATGTACTCTGTAACCGACTCTTAGTCATAGCTGGATAGGTCTCTCCTGTAAACCTTAGGTCAGATATATATAAGCCGTCCTAGGGAGAGCCTTTAGGGCACCCCCACAATAGTTTACAATCTCAACTCGCACAGGCGAAACCCTTGTAACCCATATTTCGGCTCTGCTATATTACTGGATTGCTAGCAGGAGTAGGATCCATCCAAAAGTCATGATTGAACACTGGTAAACTTGTGTGCTCATCGTCCCAGAATACCGTACATCTCACACCCCTCTCTTCCGCACTGCTCGAGGACCCCCTCATGGCGTACTTTTCATCAATCCAACAACATCTAGTAGCTCTTTGTTGCCTCCCTCACCCTCTATACCATTGCGGCGTCATGTGTCACCGCTGTACGCCATAGATGGTCATCACCGGTGAGCTCCGTTGACGAAATTCGGGTAGCGCCATCACTAGGATACTTTGCTCGCTCGTACGCATCTAGCGAAAGCAACCACACCGCCCCGCTTGCTATCCTCCACCATCCTTGTCGTCCACCTAGGAGGCCACTGTCAGCCAACATCATGCTGACGTCACAGTGACATCAGCAGGGCATGGTCAGCGCTGGCCAAACCCAGTTGGGTCCTATCCGCTGGCGTGACAGCTGATGTGGCATCGGGCCCCTCTGTCAACCTTACTGGCTAGGGGTAACCTCAGTTTAAAATGTTTTAGCTAGTTTTGTTTTAATTTTAGAAATGTATTAAATATGATTAAATACTAGAAATTCAATTACTAATTATTTATATGTCACAAAGTATGCATAATACTATATCAAAATATTCAGAAAATGAGACCTACCCTTTAGCATCAAAATCATGCATTGTTTAGCAACTTTGATATCAAGTTTAATTAGAAGAACAAAGTGAACCCTGCAGGTGATTCTGAGGTTTCCCTAATTTAGGGTTTAGACCCCTTGGACCTTGTTGAAAATGATCAAGCAGGTATCAAGGTTCCATTGTAGTACTATATAACTTTTCATATAATCATTCTTATTTGAGCATTGCATCGATGCCATGTGTTGACTGTTTCCCTTTCTTTCCGGTGATTTGGTTCTTCCCGGTAGAATACGATACCGAGATCGAGATCAAAGACCGAGATCAACACCATCGAAGGTCGAAGATCAATACTTGACCAATTGTAACTAAGTCAAGTGAAAGGCTATCAAAGATCTGCTTTTTGGTTATCAACAGAAAAAGTAATTTCAATTCTTTCCTTGACGCATACGATTCTACTGGGGTCTTTTATTGCATTACTCCTTTTGAGCTTATATCACCTGATCCACTGCTCCTAGCATAACTAGGTTTGGCTTGTGTGCACTGCTAGAGCTTATATCTGTGTCTTGCCTAGCCATGCTTAGATGTAGTGTTGGTTCATCCAGATGATGTATCAGATGTAGAGAATCTAGTATGATAGGAGAACATGATGAAATGAGATCAGTGGTGAAGTGAGTTAAATATGCTAAGGCTTGTATGGGAGGCCATGGTGGGATGTGGTTTTTGTAGTCCCATGCTCGCCGCCACTAGGAACCAAGTTCTTGCCTTTGGAACCGAGACGAGCGTATAGCCACACGGGGCTTGGGAACCCCTCGACTAACTAACTTTCCTATTAGATTACATGAGTCACATACTTCAGGTGTTCCATCTAGCATATGCATAGATAATGTTTTGAAAGATTTGGTGGGTGAAGGTGCATCGTAACAGGTAGGTAAGCATGGATCAGGTTGCTTGGGTGGATAGAGCCCCCAATAAACCATCCTTGCCTCACATCTCTAGGGACCGACATCAGGATTTTATCCGTTATGACGGAACCCTCCTTATGGCGTGACTCAAGGTCTTGGTGAAAGCAAGGTAAAGGTAGTGGTAAACCACCCTCTGCCAGCACACCAAGGAAGTGTGTCAAGTGGCGCTAAGAGTTGGTTGGTAGGTGTGGGTAAAGTTGTACACCGATGTAGGGTTAAATCTTTTTGAAAAGTTGTCTTCATGTTTATGAACACTTGGTGGCTAGATTCTAAGATCATAGAAAACTATAACCTAATCATAAAACTTGACAGATCAAGTGTTCTTAAGGATGCTTCCTCATGGGTACGAGGGGGTGATCCTAGTTGATAGGTGATGAGGATGTTTTGGTGGATATCAAAAGATGATGATCAATACTTTGGATATGTCGCTCTATTATCCCCTTTTAAAATGTTCTGATTAGACGAACTTCTTCTCCCTCTTGATTTATAAAGAAAGATAGCTTTATGAAAATAGCCCCACCAGCCATAAGTCTTGCGGAGTACACCCTATACTCACCCTTGCTTTGTTGATACTTTTGTAGCAGAGTAAGTGTTCCTTGAAGTTGAGTTTGGTACGACATCGACGCCGACAAGTAGCTTGGGGTTCCCGGCCAGCAGCCTGGAATTTATGGGCTGGGACGTTATCTCCATGCTTTAGGCCTCTTAGTCCATTTTTTAAGTTTGCTATACTTAATAGCATAATTTTCCTTCTATTGTTTGATGTTTGTGGTCAGTGACCTCTGCTTGTAATATTTTGGTTCTCTGCTCAGTTATGAGCTAGTTGTAGTAATTTTTGTGTCATAGGGTCACTGTTGTGTTACCGATTTTTCACTAGATATCCTCGAGCTCTAGGTTAAGCTTATGACAGGCTAAGGTCTAGGATTTGTTCAACCCTGATCCCGGGGGTGTCACAAGCAGGATCTGCTTGGTCTGCTTGGACGGCTAGAAGGCCATGTTTCCCGACGGCTTCATGCTAGCCGATACTTCTTGATGTGTGTTGGGGATATGCTAAATGGGTATCACCATAGCACGTCCATAATCCGGATAACCCGGGTGGCCCACAGTTGGTAGCAAGGCATATGGCCTGCTGGGCAACCCAGTTAGATGGATCTAGATGGGAGGCCCATGTCAGATAAAGGAAGGCTACATAGGAGTCACCGACGTACTCGGATCCTTGGAGTGCAAGACACGACAGACTAGTTAGTATTAGTGTAGGACTCTTTACCTTGCCCGGCAAGGTTCTTTCCCTGTAACCCTAGGTTCTGGTGCCTTTATAAACTATACCTGCGGGAGCCTTTAGGGCACAACCAATCAGATTGCTACATACAACGTGCAACACCTTGCACAATGAACCAATCTTTGTAACTCCGTGCATTGCCATTATAGTGATTTATTGCAGGAGTAGAGTTCTGCCACCATTGTGGGACTTGAACCTGGGTAAGCTATGTTACCTCATACCCGCCAACTTTCTGCCTTACCCCGCTTCTCTAAACACGCACTGTGAGGACCCCTTCATGGCATACTCGTCGGTAATACCACGACAGTTGGTGCCCACCATGGGGCAATAGGTGCTTCGAGCTCTACACCGGGCGAGGTCCAAGCTCTTCGTGGGAATCTGCAACACCATATCCATCGGACGCGTTCTCTTCTCCGGCAATATCCCGATCGTCCCTCTAGATGAGTTCTAGGTGCCGGCGAAGATGAACCCTACGCGTTGCTCCATCATCACCTTCGGAGACTTCCACATCTTCATCGGTGAAACTGACTCGGGTCCTAGCTGTCAACACCCGGATTTTTAATCCCAGATGCCTGTTATGTCATACATTGCAATCCCAGGATTACCATTTTTGCGAGACATAATAGATTGGATATCACAGTACATCATCCATTACAAACCATAAATAAGGTCTTACACAAATAAGGATCCATGATCCAGTCTTAATACAACAAGCAGCGGAATAAATAATAAGCGTAGCGGTGGGGTCCATCTTCAGGGGCATAGGCAATCTTGTGGCGAGATAGTCCTAGTTATCATAGCCGTCCTGCTGGCCATCATCTTGGTAGTCTCCTTCATAGTCTGGCCATGAGAATAGCCAGGGACAAAATCCATGAGTACTCTTTAAGTACTCGCAAACTACCACTAACAAGTAGTATAGTTCTAATGTAATGTGCTAACTCTAATTTTAACTATAAAGTTAAGCTTGAAACCTAAGCTGAGTTCAGAAACAAAGAAAGATAAAATAAAGTTCTAGAATCACTTAAGTTGGGAAGCTAGTGTCACAGTCACAACCCTGTTGTGGTCAAGTCAAGATTCATCATTCATTTCATAAGTCATTTTGAAAACATCTGACAACGAAACAGTATGGCCACTCCAACTGTCCATAACCACGGACGCGGCTATTCGAATAGTTTGACACTCTGCAGATGTAGTACACTTTCACCACAAGATTCGATACATCTGTCAGGGATAACCCTGAATCATCGTACTTAGTTGCAGATAATCAAACATAACCTTTCCTTTACACACCCTAGTATAAGCACCTCTCCTATGAGCATGGCCTCCCAACCATGACCATCTGTCATCTTGGGCACTGCATAGGTGGACAACATTGAGAGGTAGCCTCAACTCAAACCTCTCCCACGAGGGAACTAATACTAATGCATATAAACTTCCGGCTAAGCCTTACCCAATTCAGGTATTGTGGTTGTATGGTAAATTTGGAATGGTATCGCATACGAATCCAACCACCAGTTTTGTAAAAGGGCTAAGGCTCATGCCTCAACATTTTCATCATCATAAACCATTTGTGTTTCTCAACACATGTCAAAACATCTCAATAGAATGCCTCGTCATTCTAAGGTTTTCACAATTCATTTTCACCAAGTGTTCCCATCTAAAGTGACTCAAGTTTTTATCTACTCTAAACTACTAAGTTAAGAGTGTTCACTAAGGTGGAAAGATGGGATCAATCTCATGCCATAGAATGACCTCTAAAGTTATCTAGATAGGTCAAGTTTTATACTCTTTATGCTACCTTCAAAACAAGTAAAGGACTTTGGTAATTTAAAGGAAGTAAAGATTGGAAATAAGACTTGGGGTAAGTAATAATCAAAGTGGTATAACCAAAGCATGCCTAAAGCATCTTTGCTCAAATCATCTAGGTTAATTCTAGCTTGCTAAGAATTATACTTGCAAGTGTTAGCTTGCCAATAGTAGCTTGCCTTGGTTTGTGCAGTGGTTGAAGTTTTCTTCCTCCTCTTGATATCACTCCTCCTCCTCGAAAGCTTGGTCGGTACTATCGTCTATAAATACATACGGAGTACACAATCACCAAACAATACTTAACTAGGCTACTTAGCATTCTAAGGCACACATTGGATGATCTATTATCATCATAAGCATCACAAGGTTTTATTAACTAGTTTCATTCTTTTTATTTAAGAAAAGTAATTTCTACTCATTGAAAATAACTAAGATTTAATATTCACCACTTAAAATATGGGATCATGTGGACACATGTCATCACCACATATTCGAACATGTGGGAATGTGATTTAAGGGTTGGATCAAATTTACTTCTGTTTAAGTTTAAAATTTAATGATTTAAAGTGACTAGAAATGCCTATATAGCATTATTTTGGTACTAATCCAAAGTCACTGCATGTAAATCTTAATATTATTACATATTCAGATAGGTATGGTTAAATGTGATTGTTGAGAGTTGGAATCAACTCTAAAGCTATCATGGTTGATTTTATAAAAATGTTTGAATATGCAAATGCTTCTGTCTTGTTATTTTTACTAGGAGAGATCTCTAACTCTAAATGAATTAAATCCAACGGGCTTGGATATCTTTTCATAAGCTTTCCAACACAATTGGAATCACTCCATTTGGATTTGTAAATCTCTCTGAAATGATTTTCACACTAGGGGACAGAACTAAGTTCAAACCTAATTAGAAAAACCTAAATTTGAATCCGTGGGCTAGCGCGGGAATGGAAATGGGCCGACCCAGTGGTACTCTGCAGCGCAGAGAACATCTAACAGGGGGGTCCACATGCCAGCGGCTCTTTAAACGCGAAGCGATACGAGGCAACATGGACCGTGCGATTAAAAGTGAGATCTACGGCTGATGAGTGTCGTCTCTGGCGAGGGCTAACCCTAGCGGCTCGGTGGGGGTGCACAGGGGGCATACTAGGGCTCCAGCTACTGCGGCGAGGCGGGCAAACGAACTGGTGGATGATGGCGAGCTCAGGCGAACTCGCGGCAGTTCCTAGGGTGGACGAACTCGACGACGCCTTCTCCTCCTCTGCAGCGGGCTCCTCCGGCTAAATTCTGGCGAACAATGGCTCGAGCGGCTCCGGCGAGATGTGGGGAAGGATAAGTGAGGAGAGGGGAGTGGATTGGTGTGAGTCATTGGTGCTGGGGAGGGCTCCTTTTATAGGGCGACGAGGGGACCGAGCGGCACGACGGTGAGCTCGTCGGTGACGTTGATACAAGCGGCTAGCGGCATAGGCGGATGGTGGCCTGCCTCCTGGTGGTGCTCTACGGCTTCAATGCGCGGCTAGGGGCGGTGGCGTTTGGTCGGGAGCGTCCCGCGCTCTGGGAGACAGAGGCGATGCTCGACACGGCGCATGGCGATGTGGTCGCGGTGCAACCATGTCTGGCAGTCTTGGGGTCGGCGGAGCGGCGTGCGGGATTTTATGTCGATGGCGATCTGCGCTGCGATCGCTGGCTGGCCAGCGTAGGTCGCAGAGAATGGGCGGCACTAGGGTGTGTCGAGGCCAGCTGGGTTTGGGGAAGGCGGGGAGGTGCGGTAGGGTTAGGCGGAGCTAGTGGTGGTCTTGGAGCAGCCTTGTGTATATGGCGCATTCCCCTCTTCTGGTCGGTGGTGACCAAAAAGGGGCGGCGCTCCACTGCTGTTGCGGCTTAGGGATAGGCCGGTGACCACTTGGTTGGACTCAGGGGGGACAACGGAGTGCAGAGGGGGTCAAATGGGGGACAATGGCTTAAGTACAAACAGTAATAGTTAGGCAGTTTATTTTCTGCATGCCACCTTTCGACACAATGGCCGCATGAGAAAAGTTTTTGAATTTTTGGTTGAATTTTGGTGGAGTTACTAGACACATGCTTAAGCCTCTGTGGTTGCTTGGGTTTTGAAAATGGAGCTCCTTTGAGTGGTTTTTGAATAAGTGGGATCTTCTCATATGAACTAAATTCAATTTTCAAATGCCATTTAAAATTAGTGTTTGAAAGTTTTTGGTAGATCACAAAGTGGGCCTTGGTACAACACTACTTGTACTAGCAAGAGGTGCAAAGATCCACATTGGTTTCTGTTAGGTTTTGAGTTCTAGGAATAGCCAAAGTAGGCATGGTAGTTAAAATGGCACAAATGACCATTTCTTTATTTTATTCATTTTGATTTGTTTTTCTTTGGGATTTGTTTGGGAATGATCTAGATGATGTTTATTTCATCTAAGAATCATTTTACAAGCAATGGATCACTTAATCCTAGCAATTCAAGACAACTCCTATTTAAATGCACACACATATGAATGCTTTAATAATTTTAATTGGGAAAGTTTTTGTTAACTCTAAGTTTTGATGATTTGGATCTTAATAACCTTGGATTAAAGTTTTGGGATGTTACACTAGCTCCCAGGAAGTCGGAAACTCATCAATCCCCGCACGGACCGCCTACGGGAAGGACACATTCGCGGAAGGATCTTGGCCATACCTCTCTCTAGAGTTTGGCGGCTCAGATCAGGAAAATTCAAGGCCCACCCAAACCGCCGATGTGCATGATATAATGGTGGAAGGACCCTGTGAATTCGCCCGGCTTCCCCGAACATTTGAGACAATGGAGGTCACACTTTGTTGGTGTCGTCACCATCTTCGATCTGGCTAGATGCGTTCAAAGGGATGGAGAACCTCCCCGTGAATACCTCGCCAGATGGATGAGGGTGGGGGAAAGCCTAGAGGGCGATCGCGCCGACGAACTCGTGTACCACTTCGTGGAAGGGCTCACGCCCAGGACACTCCTCCGGCATACACTCAGGAGGCGGCAAGCTACCAGATTACTCACCCTCGGCGAGATGGTCTCAATCGTCAACGAATACGCGTATGCTAATGAGGAGGCTAAGGCCGACATCGCCGCCGTAGCCAGAGGAGGCAACCAAAACAACGGTCCACCTCCATCACCCTCAACCTCCGCCATCGACAACACCAAAGCCAACTCTGACTCCGTCCTTGACACCCTATACACCGACATCAACATGGATGGTGGTGGCTCGAACACTAACTCGGAGGAATACAACGCTGTTATGAAGGAGATCGAGTAGGAGATCGAGAAGGAGGAGCGCGTCGAGAAAGGTAACACTTACTGTCAGGTGCTAGTCACCATTGGGAACGTGGTAGAGAAAGAACACAAGGAACCAGAACGTGAGAGAGCTCCGCCCACACCTGCACTCACCAGAGTGGCAGCGGCAAAGAAGGCTGTTGTCCGACCAAATCCATGCCCCCTTCGGTCATACCGCAGCAGGCATAGGAACTCACCATAGGTCCTGGTACTGCCAAGCAATCAAATCAGCTACCACCACCACCGCCAACGTCTGAAGCTGGCAACCCATTGGCTACTCCTGTGGATAGGGCGATATACGGCCCACTCCTTGTTGAGCCTACCACCGTCACCCATATCTGGAGCGTTACGGAGTTAGATGAGAAGCACGTAGAAATCCTCGTGGAGGCCAAGTGCATTGTAGAACAGGGCGCCCAGCTGGACAAGGACATGGCCAAGGCGCAACAATCCATCAATGCGGCAAGAGCGATGGAGGCTGAGTACAAGCAGCTGCTGAAGAATCACAAGGCTAAGAAAGCACCAGTTCAGGTCGTCTAAGATCCCGGCGTTCGACGCAGGTTGGGATGGGACGCGTCTAAACCGGCAAAAGCAACCCCATACATTGATTCAGAGGGGAGGCAAGTGATGCCAACGCTCGCCCTCAACATAGTCGTCGCCAAGACCCTCCTTGAACAGGACATGTCGCCAGAAGAGGTGGCTCGGGTCTATGGCCTCATAGCCAAGGCTTGCAAGCAACAAGAAAAGGCTACCTCCTAGAGGCTTGAGTCCAACCCGGAGCTTTGCCAGTCAACACTAAGCAGCCACCGAAGGCCAAGATCGCCCCGTGATGAAGGATCCCACACAGGCTCCACGGAGCAAAGACAGAGGGATGCGCACAACAGGGTTGATGCCATACCTATTTCTTCCAACAAGGGAAACAGGGCTTACCCTCGTCGATCGCCGCCACCCCTGCCATCTTGACGTCATGAGGAACCACAACCGCGCCACCGAACAAGCATGCCACCCCCTAGGCGTCCCCAGGCCGGTATTGTTATACGCGACCAGGGTGAGCAACCCTGGCATGCTGGAGAGCGCAGCAGCAATGACGAACACAGGAGCAGATCCCACAAGGAAGCACCACGTCCGGCAAGCAGCGATAGACATGAGGAGTCGCATGGAGGGAGTAGCAAGAAAGCTAACCCACCGCCGCCGCCACCGTTGCCACCAAGTAGCCACCATGGCGGAGGACATGGTGGGTCCCATGGATTGCACCACAATTCTCCTCCCTATGACCGAAAAAGGAAGCAACCGGAGTCGTACGACGCACGTTCATGAATGGACATGATCCAAGAAGCACGGGAGCTCCCATACCTAGGACCACGTTGTTCTTGACCTGTAATAAGGGCCACAACTTACCCTAGAGGTCTCTAGATTAACAAGACCATCAAGCCCTATGACAACACTATTAGGCCAGCTACATGGTTGTAGGACTACAGGGAAGCAATTCACATCGCAGGGGTAACCCTAATGTCGCCGTCAAGTACCTCCCACTGATGCTCACCGACACCGCCCGCCAATGGATTGATGACTTTCCGGAGAAATCAATATGCAATTGGTTGGACATACATGAAGCATTGACCAAGAACTTTGAGGGTACGTACAAACATCCCTTCACTATCAGAGACCTATAATGGTGCGTACAAGAAAAGGATGAAACCTCAAGTGCCTACCTCTCTTGCTGGTTGGATATGAAAAATTCTTACGGAGGGGTGCATGAACAAACCACTACGGCCGCCTTCATCGATGGTCTGGAGAAGGGAACTTTGCTCCAGCATAGGTTGAAACACAAGCAAGATAACAATGAGCTCAACCTCAATGCAATGATCGCCACGGCTAGCGAGTTTGCCGCCGCTGACAACGACACGCGCGGATCATTGCCGGCAATAGCAATCCCTACCCAAGCCATAAAAACAATAACAACAAGCGGAAGACTCCGTCTGAAGAGAAGCAGACAACCGACATGGTTGTCACAATGTTTGCTAGCAAAGGAGGAGGCGGACAACATGGTCGTGGTAGGGGAACTAGCCAGGGCCAGCAGAGGAGTGATGCTACACCCTTAGCTCCCCGTGTTCCCCAGACGTACGAAGAGTACCGCGATATGCCGTGTTTCGTCCACCTCGACGCAAACGGCAAAGCCAACCACACCAAACGCCAATGCAAGTTTGCCAATGACCTCAAGGAAGACCCTGAGTCCTGCTACAAATAAAGTCGAAAGAACAGACCTCGAGGAAAGGGCAAAGGGAAGAAGATAGAGGAGGAGTCCAAGGACTCAAGTGATATGGATGAAGACGTGGAACCCAAGTCCGCTGACAAGGGCGATGGAAAGGGCAAGAACCCCTTCGAAAAGAAGGCCCCAGTCTACCACACTTTCCTTGGTACTCCCACCATCCGAGCCCAGAAGACCTTGCTGAGGATACTGATGGCTATCCTCCCTCTAGTGCCCCAGTATGTGAGGTGGTCGGAAGTTCCAATCACTTGGGATAGGAAGGATCATCCAGATATTATCCCAATAGAGAACCAGTATGCCATGGTCATGAACCCTTTGATTGATGGAATAGATTTTACCAAGTGCCTCGTGGACAGTGGAAGCAGAATCAACATCATGTATCTGGATACACTGCACAAGATGAATTTGACGGAGACCTAGCTAAGGAAGAGCAACACCGTGTTCCATGGCGTTGTCCTTGGCTGACAAGCTAATTCCCTTGGCTGCATCACCCTTCTGGTCGTTTTTGGCGATGTCAACAATTACCGCCAAGAATGCATGACCTTTGAAGTGGTGCCTTTTGAGAGCGTGTACCACATCATCTTTGGCCGCGACATCTTCCACTCCTTCCTCGCAATGCCATGCTTTGTCTACAACAAGCTCAAGATACCTGGACCAAACATCGTCATAACCATTGATAGAAGCTTCACCAAGGAAAGGGAGTGCGAGCTCATCGAAGCCGCCCGAAGGAGTCCTCTACGACGAGGAGTTCAAGGAGATCCAGAACCAGGTCGATGCCTCGGAGATGTCGGCTTCAAAGAAGCAAATCACTGTTGTCGAACTGTCATTCAAGGCCGCCATCAAGACCAAGCAGGTGGAGCTTGTTGAAGGAGATTCCTCCAAGACCACCACCAATGGCACAGACCTGGATCCCAAATAGGAAAGCGCGCTCGTCGAGTTCCTCCATGAGAATAGGGACATCTTTGCCTGGCAACCTGCCAACATGAAAGGTGTACCTAGGGAACTTGTCGAGCACAGCTTGAATATTTATCCTAATGCCAAACCGGTGAAACAACCTCTATGATGCTTTGGTGACGAAAGACGAAGGGCTATAGGCAAAGAAATAGCTAGGTTACTTACGGCTGGCTTTATCCGAGAAGTTATTCACACCCGATGGGTGGCAAATCTGGTACTTGTCCCTAAAAAGGGAACCAAAGAATTAAGAATGTGCGTTGATTACACCGGCTTGAAAAAAGTGTGTCCGAAGGATACGTTTGCTTTGCCTCGCATTGACCAAGTCATTGACTCGACGGCTAGCTTGGAACTTCTGTGTTTTCTCGAAGCCTACTAACGATACAACCAGATCCAGATGCGGAAGTCAGACCAACTGGCCACTTCGTTCACCACACCATACGGCACGTACTGCTACGTCACGATGCCCTTTGGGCTGAAAAACATTGGTGCCACGTACCAGCGGACGATGCAGCGCTGCCTACACGACAAAATAGGTCGCAACATACACGCTTACGTGGATGACATTGCGGTGATGTCAAAAAAATCAAATGACCTAATCACCAACTTGCAGGAAACCTTTGATAATCTCAAAATTAAAACATGATGATTAACCCAAAGAAGTGCGTCTTCGGGGTACCATCTGGCAAAGTGTTGGGCTTCACCGTTTCGCATCGCGGGATTGAAGTCAAACCGGAGAAGATCAAGGACATCCTTGACATCAAACGTCTGACATGCCTGAAGGACATACAAAGGCTCACGAGCTGCGTAGCAGCAGTAAGCCGGTTCATCATCCAACTTGGGGAGAAGGCTATGCCGCTCTACAAGTTGCTTAAGAAGGCAGAAAAATTCATATGAACGAATGAGGATGACACAACAATTTAGGAGTTGAAGAGAATACTCTCCTCCCCACCAATGCTTGCAGCACCGGTATCAAGGGAGCCTATGTTAGTTTACATGGCGGCAACCAACTGAGTCATCAACATCATCATTGTGGTGGAGCGCAAGGAACCAACGCACGAATACAGAGTTCAGCGACCAGTTTACTATGTAAGCGAGGTCTTGAGAGAATCCAAGCAGTCTTACCTGCACTACCAGAAAATAGCTTATGGAGTTTTCCTTGCTTCGCGTAAGCTAAGCCATTATTTCCAGGAGCACCATATCAAAGTGGTAAGCAAAGCTCCACTATCCGACATCATCAATAACAGTGACGCTATAGGGAGAGTGGCAAAGTGGGGCATTGAACTTTCCGCCTTTGAAATCACCTACAAGAGACGCGACTCTATCAAATCACGGGCATTGGCGGATTTTATTGTAGATTAGACAGAGCTGCCAGAAGACACCCCTATACCAGAGCCAGAGTTTTGGGTCATGCATTTTGATGGATCCAAGTTACTCAATAGCTTGGGGGTTGCTGTATTACTACAATCACCAACTAGGGAGAAGCTGCAATACATCCTACAGATCCACTTCAACACTACCAACAACATGGCGGAATATGTGGCCCTCATTCATAGACTTTGTGTGGCCAAGGATATTGGCATCAAGCGCATAGTTTGCTGTGGAGATCCCGAGTTGGTTGCCCAGAAAGTAGCGGCACCTGGAACGCGCGGAACCCTATGATGGCGGCATATGGAGATGAAGTAGACAAAATAGCCAAGTGCTTTGATGGCTACGAAGTCAAGTACATCAAAAGGGAGGAAAATGAGGCGGTAGACTTGTTGTCAACGCTTGGGTCAGCTCGCTGACCAATTCTGCCAAGCGTTTTCCTGGAGCATTTATGGACCCCATCCATGAAAGGAGTGGACCCCGACAATCCGGATAGAGTGGGCTCATTTGTTAATGCAGTAACAATGACCCTTCCGGCTTGGACAAAACCGTTCATCGATTATCTACAAGACGGAACTTTGCCCACCGATGAAGTCAAAAGCCGACAGATAGTACGCAGAGCAAAAGGCTACATCATCATTGACGAACAGCTATACAAAAGAAGCACCATAGGAGTTTTCCTTTGATGCATCTCTCGACAGCAAGGTATTGAAATCCTTAGAGAAATACATCTTCGTGATTGCAGGCATCACACTGCTCCCCGATTGTTGGTGGCCAAGGCCTTCTGACAAGGATTCTGCTGGATTACTACCAAGGGGGCGTCGACAAGCTGGTACAAACCTGTCTTGGGTGCCAGTTTTATGCAAGACAACCCAGTGTTCCAGCAGAAGAATTGCGGACAATACCAATAACTTGGTCGTTCGCAATCTAGGGGCTTGACATGGTGGGGCCTTTGCAAACAGCACCCTGTGGATTTACTCACCTGCTAGTTGCAGTTGATAAGCTCACAAAATGGATTGCAGCTAAACCCATTAGAAAGCTTGATGGGGCAACATCCCTAAAATTTGTACGGGATCTAGTGGTGAGATTTGGTCTCCCACATAGCATCATCACCGACAATGGCAGAAATTTGTCTATCGGAGAAGTTGAGGAGTACTCTTATGAAAAAGGCATCCGCCTTGACCTAGCATCTGTGGCACATCCACAGTCAAATGGGCAAGTTGAACGGGCCAATGGACTAATTCTGCACGGAATCAAGCCACGCTTAGAAGCACCGCTACGTAGAGCGGCTGGAGCTTGGGCGGAGGAATTACGATCTGTATTGTGGAGTTTATGAACAACACCCAACAGATCCACTAGCTTAACTCCTTTCTTCATGGTTTATGGAGCAGAAGTTGTCCTTCCATCCGACATCCTTCACGATGTACCCGGAGTCGCCACCTACACAGAGGATGAAGCTGAAGAATCCAGACGCCTATTTGTGGACCTACTCGAAGAAGATCATATGTTGGCATGCCAGAGATCCGCCATCTACCAGCAGAAGCTACGTGGCTATCATAGTCGTCGTGTTAAGCATCGCTCGTTTAAAGAGGCGGATCTGGTGCTTAGACTCAAGCAGGAGAAATCACACAAACAATCCCTGCCTTGGGAAGGACCGTTTGTCATAAGCAAAGCATTGCTCAATGGTTCCTATTACCTCGTCGATATTCACGAGTTGAAATATAGGACAAAAAATCACAAGCACAAGCAACCTGACTCCGATGATGATTACCCGGAGACAGATCGGCCATGGAACTTAGCACAGCTACGTCCCTTTTACACTTAGCACATTTATATTATGTAATAAGTTTCTTATATGATCAAGGAAATAAAGCATTTGGTTCACTCATATTTCCCGAGTCTTTTACCTCCTTTAGTTTTTCATTTTTTGGATCATATAAACCCTTTATGCGCAAGTTTGCATTTGCACTTGTGAAAATTCCGCCTATAGGCATTAGCTTAAGCTTTCTGGTCTACACGTTTTTTGAAGTTTTTATGTGGATTCCGGAGTAGTGACTTTTCGGCACTCAAAGACGACGATTTTGCTCTTAGGTTCTTGACGGTGCTATTAAGCATCATCAACTAAGAGCATAGTTTTGTGCTGCGAGTCTTCCTTCTCATGAAAGGTCAAGCATACGAACTAGAATAATGGATAAGCCAACACTTGCTTAAAAAATATAAACATGCTAGAAACAGATAAGTAGTAGGAAACTGACTACAAGTTCTTCTGCCTTACAAAATACATCAGTTTTTTTTGCATAAATTTTGCAGAGATACATTTAATATATAAGTGTTTTTCATGGCTCTGCTGCAGGGGACTTTGTTACAAATCTTCAGAAGCCAGAGAGCTAGGCCTAGACATATCGTCAAATTCAAAATGCGAGGGGCTATACTCCGCAGAAGGAACATCGTCATCCATCACCTCAGCAGGCACGAAGACACCCGCCTAGGTGAGCTTGGCAACCTTGGTGTTGTAGCCGGCAAGGGAATCCCATATAGCATCACTATCAATCAAATTCCCATCCTTGTCATGCTTCGGCATGCCGGAGGTCACCAAGTCCATGTCGACATTGCCATAGTGTGCCTTAACCAAGGTCAAGGCCATCCTAGCACCATCCCAGACACAAGAGGCTTTCCAGTTCTTAATTTTCTCGGGGGCTCGGCACAGGATTTCCGAGAACTTAGCCGGGGAGTTTGCCGCCTTGATGGTGATGTCCAAGCTCTTAGATATCTCCGTGGCCTATGTGATGGCGGTGTTGATGAACTTGCCGGCAAGAATCATGCATTCTTTTGAATCTGGTGCACCTTCATCCATGTTGGTTAAAACAATGCGGGTTGTTTTTTTGTCAGAGACATAAGTTCATGAGTACAAGTAATATAATTACACTTCTTACAGAATTGACAAAGTTAGAGGAAAGTTACCAAAGATGCTGGTCTCCGCTTGCTTGCATGTCTCTGCCTTGATGTCATGCTCCTTCTGAACAGTCTTGAACATCTCAAGGTTTCTCTCATTCTGATCTTTGGCAGCTTGGTTCTGAACCTTGAGTTGTGCAAGCTCGTTCTTTAGGCGCTGCATCTCGGTGTCAGCTGACTCTTGCATAGCCTTCGTTGCCTCCTCATGGCCCTTGATAGCTTCGGCCAGGTCTTTCTTCAAAATTTTGTTCTCATCATCAAGCTCCTGAATATGCTTGGATTGCTCGATGATGCTCTTGGCTTTGGCAATGGCCTCTGTAAGACAGAAAATGGAAAGCATTATGAGAAGTCAGCAGGAATGAAACCACGAAGAAAGTAGCGAGCTGTTACAAGAAAACACACTGGCTAGTTTTGATATGTTGCTTCAAGAAGGCAGTTTTACCCTGTTCAAGGTCCAGTTCCTTCCATATCTTAGCAAACCTCTCACTGGCCTGGATCCTCTGCTTATCCTCATTCTGCATAAGAAGTTAACATGCTTAGTTTCTCTAGAGCATCTAGTCAGAACTATCCAGTTTCAACTAAACGCTTGCGGGCTATAGTGTCAGATTTTATCAACTAGTGTTCTCTCTTAGAGTGTCTAGTCGGAATTATCATTCTAAACTAGAAACTCGGGGGTACATGGACAAGTTCTACAGTGAGTTCTCTAGAGCACTCAGGCCAAAATACAATGGATTTCTGCCTAAGAGCTCGGGCTCTATAGTGAGATATATTACAAAGTAAAAGAAGTTAATTCCAGAAACTTACAATGATAATAACCCTCAGATTGTTGTCCAAATGGGGATACGAGTCATGGAAGGTCTGAGCATTGTTGTAGATAGCATTTGCTTGAAGGATGAGATCATCCAAGCACAATGTCGGAGGAGTCGTAACCAGAGGAGTTGTTGAAGCCGGAGGCTGATACGTTGGAAACGTATCTATAATTTTTGATGTTCCATGCTTGTTTTATATCTACTTTCTTATGTTTTATCCACACTTTGGAGTATTTTTACACATTTTCTGGAACTAACCTATTAACAATATGCCACGATGCCGATTGCTTTTCGTTGTTTTGGTTTTAGAAAAGCTAGTAAGGAAATATTCTCAGAATTGGACCGGACAAAAGCCAAAGTCAATATTTTACCCGAAGGAACACGGAGTCCGTAGGGGAGCCGAAGAGGGGCACCAGGGCGGCCACACCCTAGGGTGGCGCGGACAGCCCTAGGCACGCCGCCACCTAGTGTGGGCCCCCTGGCGCTCCACCGACCTTGCCCCTTCACCTATAAAGACCCCTTGGGACGGAAATCCTTAGTACTCGATCAAAATTCCATGAAAGAGTCTGTAGCCGCCGTCATCTCCATCCCTAGATCGGGAGGGATCTGAAGCTCTTCCTGGCACCCTGTCGGAGGAGAGAGATCACCCTGGAGGCCTTCTTCATCACCATGCCTGCCTCCGTTGTGATGCGTGAGTAGTTCATCCCTGGACTATGGGTCCATGTAGTATCTAGATGGTTGGTTCTCCTCCTTTGTGCCACCATGTTTAGATCTTGTGAGCTCCGTTCATGATCAAGATCATCTATTTGTAATCTTACATGTTGTGTTTGCGGGGATCCGATGGATATTGAGATACTATTTCAGATTGATTATTGATTCTATCATGTCTTGGTTATTTGTGATCTTGCATGCTTTCCGTTGTTAGTATCTATCTTGGCCGAGTAGATTTAGCAACTCCAAGAGGGAGTTATGCTCGATAGCGTGTTCATGCCTCTAGTAATCTGGGGAAGTGATAGAAATATCTAAGGTACTAGATGTGCTGTTGCTACTAGGGAGGAAACAACAATCCTTTTTCATAGAACAATGGTATTGTTTACTTTACACACTCTGCTTAATGCAATTATCTGTTGCTTGTAACTTAATACTAGAGGGGCTTCAGATGATAACCTGAAGGTGGATTATTAGTTATAGATGCAGTTGGATTACGGTCTATGTATAATGTTGTAATGTATAATCAAATCTCATAGGAGTCAAGATGATTAGTGCATGCATGATGCTTTCTTGGTGTCTGTCAATTGCCCCGCTGTAATTTGTTCACCCAACATGTCATCTATCTTAAGGAGAATCACCACTAGTGAACTATGGACCCCGGTCCATTCTTTTACCATCAATCTACAATCTATTTACTGTTTACTGTTTACTTTATACAAGCAATTACTATTTTCCACACAATACGTTTAATCCTTTGTTTCAGCAAAACCAGTGAGATTGACAACCTCACTGTAAGTTGGGGCAAAGTTTTGTGGTTGTGTTGTGCAGGATTCCAAGATAGAAGACAACACCTTGGGGTTGTTTCCTTGCTCCTACTGGTTCGATAACCTTGGTTTCATCACTGAGGGAAAATTTGTTGTTGTGCTCATCATACCTTCCTCTTGGGGTTCCCAATGAGCTCATCACATTTTGAGCTGTCAAGCCTATTTTCTGGCGCTATTGCTGGGGAGTCAAGGACAGCTTTACAAGGAGAGTCCTTCATAACCAATCTCTTTACTTTGTTTTATTTGTTTTGCTTAGTTTATTTCTGCTTTGTTTGCTTGTTTCTTTATCAAAAACACACAAAAAATGACTACTCTTGAAAACACTAAGTTGTGTGACTTCACTAGAACCAACAACAATGATTTCATGTGCACACCTATTGCTCCACCTGTTCCTGAAGCTACTTTCTTTGAAATTAAACCTGCTTTACTTAATCTTGTTATGAAATAACAATGCTCTGGTGTTGGTACTAAAGATGCTGCTGCTCACCTTAATAACTTTGTTAAACTTTGTGAGATGCAAAAACATAGGGATATAGATGGAGATATTATTAAGCTTAAATTGTTTCCTTTCTCTTTGAGAGGAAAAGCTAAAGAATGGATGCTATCCCTAACTAGAAATAGTATTGATTCTTGGACTAAATGCAAAGATGCTTTTATTGGAAAATACTATCCTCCTGCTAAGATTATATCTATGAGAAGTGAAATAATGAAATTTAAACAATCTGATAATGAACATGTTGCTCAAGCTTGGGAAAGAATGAAATCTTTGGTAAAGAATTGTCCCACTCATGGACTGACTGCTTGGATGATTATCCAAACCTTTTATGCATGACTAAATTATTCTTCAAGAAATCTACTGGATTCTGCTGCTGGAGGTACCTTTATGTCTATTACTTTGGGTGTTGCAACAAAGCTTCTGGATAATATGATGGTTAACTATTCTGAATGGCACACTGAGACAGCTCCACAAGGTAGGAAGGTAAATTCTGTTGAGGAAACCTCATCCTTGAGTGATAAAATTGATGTTATTATGTCTATGCTTGTTAATGGGAAATCTCATATTGATCCAAATCATGTTCCCTTAGCCTCTTTGGTTGCTCAAGAAGAGCAACTTGATGTGAACTTCATTACAAATAATAATTTTAGCAACAATGCCTACAGGAATAATTTTGGTAATAATAATTATAGGCCATATCCTCCCAATAATGGTAATGCTTATGGAAATTCCTACAACAATAATAGAAGTGCACCTTCTGAACTTGAAGTCATGCTTAAAGATTTTATTAGTAAACAAACTGCTTTCAATAAAACTATTGAGGAAAAATTCTCTAATGCTGAAAGAAGTATAGCATCATTGTCTTAAGCACAATCATCTTTGAATAAAATGGTTGCTAAACCTGAAACTATTGAAAATCCCTTTGCTGCTACTAATGCCATACAAGTTAGAATTGATGAAAATGTTAGACTGTTAGCTGAATTGCATGCTAAGTGGGAAAGAAATGATGAAATTGCTAGAAATAGTAGTATTTGTACTATCACTACCACTAATGTTGATGCTAGAAAACCACATGAAGTCCCCATTTCTCTTGCAACAATGCCTAAAAACAATGGAACCTTTTCTAATAAAAATGCTGAAATTCTTCGAAATATGGGAAACAATAGCTCTACTACTTTAGATGGTAATTATGATTTTGATCTTGATGGTTGCAATATCTCTGAAGTAATTATGTTCCTACAAAGCTTGCTAAAAGTCCTAATGCTAGTGCTGTGAATATGGCCTTTACAAAACACATTACTGATGCTCTCATAAAAATTAAAGAAGAAAAGATGAAACATAAAGCTTCTATTCCTGTGAAATTAGAAGATGGTTGGGAACCCATCATAAATATGAAAGTGAATGATTTTGATCTCAAAGCTTTATGTGATCTTGATAGTAGTGTTTCTATTATGCCTAGAATGATTTATGAAATGCTTGATTTGCCACCATTGGAAGATTGCTATTTAAATGTCCAACTTGATTATAATGCTAAAAAGAAACTCATGGGGAGTATTAATTTCATAGATGCAGTTGGATTACGGTCTATGTATAATGTTGTAATGTATAATCAAATCTCATAAGAGTCAAGATGATTAGTACATGCATGATGCTTTCTCGGTGTCTGATACGTCCATTTTGCATCACTATTCTATGTCTTAATTCACTATTATTCATTGATATATTTCGTATTGAGAGGTGATACTTATGTTATTTCATCTATTTTTGCGTGGTTGATGACTTTTGGAGCATGGACCGCTGCAGTCAGGATTCTAATGGAAAAGGTGATGTTTGGAGGCAAAATTTGTGAAGATCAGAAAATCCAGGAAAATATACGGAAAGTCCTATTTTTCCAGAAGACTCAGGATGCCAGAAGATGGAGTGGAGGTGGGCCACAGGGGGCCCACACAACCCCATGGCGCGGGCAGGCCTAGGCCGCGCCTAGGAGTGGTGTGGCCACCCTGGCCCACTCGAGCCTCTCCCCTCTGGCGTATATCATCCTCCCGAAACCCTAAGACTCGGGGAGTGACCACAAAAAGATTCCGCCGCCTCCCCGGGTCAGAAACCACCGAGAGAGAAAGATCTCTCCGGCAGACAGATTTCTGCCGGGGGAATTCCTTCCCGGAGAGGGGAGATCGTCGCCATCAACACCACCATCAAGCTGGACTTCATCGGGATCATCATCATCACCACCATCATCACCATCAGCACCCTCATCACCATCTCCATATTGATGTAACAATTGAGTTGAATCTTGCATAGTTTATAGGGGAAACTTTCTCGGTGTTTATTACTCTTTGTAGTTGATGCTATTGAGTGAAACTTTGAATTATTGTTTCTGTTCAGATTGTTATACATCATTATTCCATCTCTGATCATGATCCATATGATGTCTTGTGAGTAGTTCGTTTTGTTCTTGAGGACATGGGAGAAGTCTTGTTGTTAGTAGTGGAGTTGCGTTGAGAAAGATTCAATAGATTGTTATTTAAGTTGTGGTGTACTTCTTCTAGTGGTGTCATGTGAACTTGGTACATGACACTTCACATATGGGCCTAGGGAATGCATTGTGTATTTGGCTACTAATCGTAGGGGTTGCGGAGTGTGAAACCTGAACCCCCGTTAGGAAACCATTGCACAAGGGATGTACGGGTCTTAGAGTTTAAAGTTGTGGTTAGGTTTCTACCTTAATTACTTTCTTGTACTTATGGATGTTTGCAAGGGGTATAATCACAAGTATGTATTAGTCTTGGACGGGGCGGTACATTAGCATAGGTTCACCCACACAACACTTAGCAAGCTAGAGAAGATTAATCGACTATATGAAGCGAAAGCACTTGACAGTCTTCCCATGTGTCCTCGAGAACGGTTGGCCATCTATAGAAATACAACCGGCTTGTCCTTTGCTGCATAAAGGATTGGGCCACTTGCTGCATTTATTCCTACTGTCTTTTGTTTACTCGTACTTTGTTTACTTGCTATATCAAAAATCCCTAAAAATCCGTTTGCTAAGTATTTGCAGAGAATTCTGATCCATACCACTAGCCAGCACCTTCTGCTCCTCGTTGGGTTCGAAACTCTTACTTATCGAAAATACTGCGATACATCCCCTATACTTGTTGGTCATCAAGACTATTTTCTGGCGCCGTTGCCGGGGAGTGAAGCGCTATTGGAGAGTGGAACTACTAAAGGAAACTTCTACTATGAGTATTGTTTACTTCTGCTAGTTGCTTTATTTTTGTTATGGATAATTCACTGAGTTTCTTATTTGGTAATGCTACTACCACTGCTAAGGTAGTAGATAAGCCACCACCTACTAAGAATGATGTTTTCAAAATACCTACAAGAATTATTGATCGTGTTATGGATAACTACTATGTTGGGGATGGAACTGTCCATCTCGGTGATCATTTACTCTTTATACACGAATTATGCGGGTTGTTCAAGTGTGCAGGTCTATAGATCAAGTTAAGAAGAAGTTATTCTCATTATCACTGAAAGGAAGAGCTGAGGAATGGTATAAGCTGCTGAAGAATGGTCAAGCTCTGGAATGGGAGGAAATAGTGCCTCTCTTTTATTCAAAGTTTTATCCTCCTAGTGAGATTCATAAAGATCGGAATCAAATATACAACTTTTGGCCTCTTGATGGAGAGAGTACAACTCAAGCTTGGGGGATATTGAAGTTACTAATGCTCAAATGTCCCATTCATGAGCTCCCCAACAATATTATTATCAACAACTTTTATGCAAGGCTCCCTCTAGATGATAAAGATTTATTGGATGCTTCTTGCGCTGGATCATTCACTCGTATGGAAGAAGAAGCTAAATGGGACCTTCTAGATCGTATTCAAGACAATGCTGAAGCTTGGGAGAATGACAAAGGTAGAAAGTCAGGTATAAATTATGATTATGAATGCATTGAATCTTTTATGGGAACTGATGACTTTCAAAAAATGAAAAATGCTTATGGTCTAGACTCTCAAGCTATTGCTTCTTATTTTAAGGCTTTTGCTTCGTATATTGAAGTGCCTAAAAAGAAGTGGGATAAGTATCATGAACCTTATAAAGATATTTCTAAGAGTGTTCCTGCAAGAAATACTGAAGTTTATACTACTAATCATGTCTTACCTGAACCTTACATTGAGAAAATGCCTTTCCCAGTCAAGGTAAAGGAACATTCGATGATAGCTAGTATGGTTGATGAAAGTATGAATAAGTCTATTGAACCTGATAAACAAATGGTTGATGAACCTATAGTAGCAAATGTGAAAGACTTTGTTGCTAATTATGAAAAAGAGGGACACACTATCCTTTGTAAGGATACCTCTAATATTATTTCACAAAATAGTGTTATGAGAGCTAGTATTCCCGTGTTTTCTGTTAGAATAAGTGATCATTGCTATGATAGTCCTTGTGATAGATATATTGTTAAGTTTATGCATGATACTGAAAGTTATTATGAGGGAGGGAAAAGTGTTCTTATGCATCTTAATAATATCAAGTTTCCTCGTTTTATGCTGAAAGTTTTTATGTTACGTTTCTTTTGCCTTCTTATGCAAGTTGCCTTTGGTTTCAATAACTTGTTTGTTTACAAACTCCCCTTGCATAGGAAGTGGGTTAGACTTAAATGTGTGGGTGTTTTTGCTTCTTAATGCTCTCTTTCACTTCAATTTATATCCCTATGAGAGCTTCTTCAAAATTATCATGCCCATCTTAATGGCTATGAAGAAAGAGCTTTATGGAAGACAACCCAATTTGTTTTTGGTTTTAGTTTGTTTTTGTTTCTTTGAGTCTTGGAAGTTATTACTTCGGTAATAACCGCTCCTTATCCGTTTTGTTTGGTTTTTGTGTCAAGGTCAACCTCTAATGAGAGAGAAGTAAGATTTGGGGAAGTTGATATCCCGAAACAGTTTTTTGTGCTTCACCGTAAAAATTCGTGAGAGACCTCTGTCTGTCGGATTGAGCTATAATTTTTGTGCTTCTGCCCCAGGTTGTTATTTAACTTTCGTTAGTTTTGCACTTTTTGATTTGAGCAACAGAAGATTTTCGAAAAAATTGATCTTTACCTGCTGGTCTGTTTTGACAGATTTTGCCACTTTTGCATTTGCTTCTTTATTCGATTTCCTTTTTGAATTCTTTTTGGGTTTTCGGAAGGAGTTGCTACAGTAGATTTTGTTTTGATGGTTTCCAGTTGAAGTTGGACTCAAAAGGTTTTATCACTTCACTTATACTAATGTTGCTAATAAGAACTGTGTGAAGTTTTGTGTGAAAGAAATTTCCAGGAAGTGGAGATAATGGTGTAATAAGGAAGAGAAGGGCTTTATGACTCAAGTAATAATTGTATGAAGATGAAGATATTGATATTCAAGAGATGACTCCGGAAGGATCCACTAAATACCAAATTCAGAGACCTGCAGAGTCTGTTTTCAAATAGGTAACAGTTCTGGTAAGAAAAGTTCCACGAAAACACTATCCAACTATATTTTTGCAGTTTTTAGTCCATAACGAGAGCTACGAAGCGAAAAAGGGACGGAAACGGAGCCGGGTGGCCCACACGACCCCATGGCACGGGCCCACCCCTAGCCGCGCCACCAGGTGGAGAGGCCACCCAGGACTCCGCCTCTGACTCGTTTTCTCCCATTACCTTCCTTTTGAGGAGAAACTTCGTAATATATAACCCCCCAGATCTTCCGAGGTTAGTATACCGTGTTTTCGTCGTGCTTTTGTTTCGATCTGTTTCTGCCAGGTAGAATCCCAGATTTGGAGCCACAATGTCTTCCTCTGGATCATCCAAGGGAGATTCCTTAGAAGATATCATCAACCCATACATGAGAGAATTGAAGATTCATCCCAAGGAGTTGTTGCTCGAAGGTGGAGAGGTCCGGATTAAAGAGGTTCAAGGCCCTAAAGGTGAAGGAAGTCTGGAGGACAGGATGGAAGCACTAGAGCATGAAGTCTTTAGGTACAGGAAGATGGCAGAGCGTGAAGTGGATATCATCCATAAGATTTGTTCCGAACTCATCACTGAGCACCAGAAGGAGACTGCTGAACTCAAAGACGAAGTCCTCTCACTCCGCCAAACAACCAACAAACTGCAAGCACAGTTCTATGACGTTCAAAATCAAAACTATGAGTATGAGGCTAGATTTAAATGCATAAGTGCTGCTCCAAGTTTCAGGATGTTGGAAGCCACGATGTCCTTTGTTGATGGGAAGCCTTTACCCTGGAAGACAGACGAATATGAGAGGATACCACCACCACCAAAGGAGTAATTCGTCATCAGGTTTGGCATCCCCTTGGTTTGTTCCAAGCTTGGGGGAGTGCCACGGTATCACATCACTATCTTCTATCTTTTTACCTTATTAGTAGAGTCATATCATGAATAAAGGAGTTATTTTTTAGTATGGTTTGCATTATGGAAGTGTCCCCTCTCTCGTTAGATTTGTATCCCTTGGTGTGAGTTTCCGTTATGGAGTATTAATGAGAAGTTCTATCATTCACTCTTTTGCATAGCTTTTATTAGTTTTCAATTCGTGGTTATATGATTGATCTTGTTGTTAGTATTGGTATCACTTTGGGATCATTGAGTTAATTTAGTTGGTTTTGGCAAACCTGGCTCGGTCAGTAGCAACACCTTTTTGAGAGTTGAAAGAAAAAGATAGAAGCACTCTAGAGAAGAAAAATAATTTCATCATCTTTCTTTCTTGATTTGCTCATAAGTTTAGTATTCTCTAGTTAAGATCTTTTGTGCTTCCAAGGAAGATTGCATGTTTGTCTTTATCACTTATATGTTTGGTTGTTTCCTTCAACTCTTATACTTGCTACCTAGCCTTGCTAGCCAAAAACCTGTACTGAGAGGGTATTCTTCTCGTGCATCCACCTCCTTTAAACCAAAACCTTTGCCATTTGTGTCCACCATACCTACCTAGTAGCATTATTGCTATTCCAAGTAAATTCTTGTTTTGTCTACCTCCCAAATTAAACTTGTTATGTGAAAATTAGTGATTAAATCTCTCACGAACTTGATGGCACACTTTACTTTCTTGCATTTAATAAACTTGAACCATTGGGTCCTTCTTTGTTGCGTATATGCTTGCGCTTTATGAGTTGAAGTTAGCCGAACCATGTATCATGGGGATCGCTTTCAACACTTCATTCGTACTTGTACCTAGTTGATATCATGTTCTTTTGCTTATGGATCCCGGCGGTGTGAAATAAAAGTGGAACTTGTAAGATCATGGAGTTTATATGTGTGTTAGAGAAAAGCCTAGGCCGCTAGCCTAAGCCATGCCTAATCATGGTGGAAACTTCCAGCATAACTATAGTGAGCATTCTATGAAGCATCCTCAATAAAAACCTATGTAAATAGCAAATAAAAGGATTGCTGAGATGCTCACTGTCTGCTTGCCTTGTCATTTTGATTATGGGATAGCTCCTGTGTCATGTGCAAGGGTACCCCGTTGGCGGTTCTCAATAATACAATGACAAGAGCTTGCTCGTGACTGAAATTGAGTAGCATGAGGATCGGTACTCATAAGTAAGGGGCATGATATTTCAACTTATAACTTGTCAAGCATATCCTCTTAGTTGTGTCACTTTAACCTTAATCACCTAAAGATGCCTATAATAGGGGCAATGAGAGCTGAAAGCTAGTAAGTATCATAATTTTTGGGAGCTCTTTATGAGACTTGCAATCCCTGCTTCCCTCTTTGCAGGGCCTTTCTTTACTTTGTAGTTGAGTCAGTAAACCTACTCCCTTCTATCTCAGCAAGTATTTTGAGTTGTTGTGTTTCATTCATTCATATGATGATTTATTCAATCATGCCTTATGTTCCTTGCTTTGCACATTGCTCTTATCTTGATGTTTACTACTTTGAAAGCTATCATTGAAAAAGCCAGCTATTTGTGAACTCCAGCAAATTATCAACTATTCTTCGACCAAGAGCTAAGTTTGCCATTACCAATTATGATTAACTTTATGTATCTTTATTGTGTTTCCTTTACTCATTGCTAGTTGAGTTATATAATAGTCAGGTGTCTTCTATTATGATCTATGTATTTGATGAATGTGATGCGTCTTGTCCGTATTCTTTTATCGACTCTTCAATCCATTAACTTGAGGTCATGTTTATTGAGCTCAGTTCCGCTTGGGGACAAGCGAAGTCTAAGCTTGGGGGGAGTTGATATGTCCATTTTGCATCACTATTCTATGTCTTAATTCACTATTATTCATTGATATATTTCGTATTGAGAGGTGATACTTATGTTATTTCATCTATTTTTGCATGGTTGATGACTTTTGGAGCATGGACCGCTACTCGAGATTACGATGGAAAAGGTGTTGTTTGGAGGCAAAATTCGCGAAGATCAGAAAATCCGGGAAAATATACGGAAAATCCTATTTTTCCAGAAGACTCAGGATGCCAGAAGATGGAGTGGAGGTGGGCCACAAGGGGCCCACACCACCCCATGGCGCGGGCAGGCCTAGGCCGTGCTTGGGAGTGGTGTGGCCACCCTAGCCCACTCCAGCCTCTCCCCTCTGGCGTATATCATCCTCCCGAAACCCTAAGACTCGGGGAGCAACCACACAAAGATTCCGCCGCCTCTGCGGGGCGGAAAACACCGAGAGAGAAAGATCTCTCCGGCAGGCAGATTACTGCTGGAGGAATTCCTTCCCGGAGAGGAGAGATCGTCGCCATCAACACCACCATCAAGCTAGACTTCATCGGGATCATCATCATCATCACCACCATCATCACCATCAGCACCCTCATCACCATCTCCATATTGCTGTAACAATTGAGTTGAATCTTGCATAGTTTATAGGGGAAACTTTCTCGGTGTCGATTACTCTTTGTAGTTGATGCTATTGAGTGAACCTTTGAATTATTGTTTATGTTCAGATTGTTATACATCATTATTCCATCTCTGATCATGATCCATATGATGTCTTGTGAGTAGTTCGTTTTGTTCTTGAGGACATGGGAGAAGTCTTGTTGTTAGTAGTGGAGTTGCGTTGAGAAAGATTCAATATATTGTTATTTAAGTTGTGGTGTACTTCTTCTAGTGGTGTCATGTGAATGTCGAGTACATGACACTTCACCTATATGGGCCTAGGAGAATGCATTGTGTATTTGGATACTAATCGTAGGGGTTGCCGGAGTGACAGAAACCTGAACCCCCGTTAGGAAACCATTGCACAAGGGACGTAAGAGTCTTAGAGTTTAAAGTTGTGGTTAGGTTTCTACCTTAATTACTTTCTTGTACTTATGGATGTTTGCAAGGGGTATAATCACAAGTATGTATTAGTCTTGGATGGGGCGGTATATTAGCACAGGTTCACCCACACAACACTTAGCAAGCTAAAGAAGATTAATCGACTATATGAAGCGAAAGCACTTGACAGTCTTCCCATGTGTCCTCGAGAACGTTTGGTCATCTATAGAAATACAACCGGCTTGTCCTTTGCTGCATAAAGGATTGGGCCACTTGCTGAATTTATTCCTACTGTCTTTTGTTTACTCGTACTTTGTTTACTTGCTATATCAAAAACCCCTAAAAATCCGTTTGCTAAGTATTTGCAGAGAATTCCTGATCCATACCACTAGCCAGCACCTTCTGCTCCTCGTTGGGTTCGACACTCTTACTTATCGAAAATACAGCGATACACCCCCTATACTTGTGGGTCATCAGTGTCTGTCAATTGCCCCGCTGTAATTTGTTCACCCAACATGTCATCTATCTTAAGGAGAATCACCACTAGTGAACTATGGACCCCGGTCCATTCTTTTACCATCAATCTACAATCTATTTACTGTTTACTTTCTGCAAGCAATTACTATTTTCCACACAATACATTTAAACCTTTGTTTCAGCAAAACCGACGAGATTGACAACCTCACTATAAGTTGGAGAAAAGTTTTGTGATTGTGTTGTGCAGGATTCCAAGATAGAAGATAACACCTTGGGGTTGTTTCCTCCTACTGGTTCGATAACCTTGGTTTCATCACTGAGGGAAAATTTGTTGTTGTGCTCATCATACCTTCCTCTTGGGGTTCCCAATGAGCTCATCACATTTTGAGCCATCAGAGGCATGGATGACGCCTTGGCTGTCCGCTGCGTGACTATAACAGTTGATGGCTCAGAGGCTGCCACCTCGTCCATTGTTGTAACAGCCTCCGCTTCCACTCCTTCCACTACCTGCTTCCCTTTTTTGATGGCATCCTTAGTCGAAGCTTCATCCATTTTAGAGGAAGTTCTCTCCTGGGTTGACTGGCCACTGGGAGCAACGTCCATGCCGGCCGAACCTGAGACATCAGTTGGTGCATTGATATCTATCTCCATGGCAGAGATCTCAGGAACGACGGGGGACGAAGGACCAGTGGGGGCCGTAATGGGCTTAGCGGCAGGAGTAGGGGGAGCAGTAGGGGAGAAGACTTGGCTGTTAGGTCCTTGGTCAGCATATCACCTATATTCTTTAGACCCTCCAACATCTTTGGAGGCTCACTTCAAACAAATGCTAGATTTATTCGTGAAACATACTCGATATAAGTACATGAATTGAATGGGTACAGTAAAACTTAAAGTTGAAGAATGAAGGTACTTACACCACAGCAGACGCCTTAGACAAGGGGATGCTGGTGGATTTCTTCTTCTTCTTTGCCTCTAGGGTAGCAATGGATTTCTTGGAGACTCCACTCTCCGTGTTTTAGTTCTTGCCCTCGACAGCAGCTTCAAAGGTGGACCTCTTCCGCTTTCGCGCTGCCGGAGCCGGATGATCCTTGGAGGCCTCATCATCGGACACCACTTGGATATCCTTCAGCTTGGGATCATAGACCTGGGAGGCCATCTGATCCGCCGCTAAGGTCCTAGCTGCAGGACAAAAGGGGTGTTAGTATGATGGTTCCAAAACAGAAAAATCCTAGAGTATATAACAAGCAACAAAGGAAACAGAATCTACCTCTGGGCACTTGCCGCATTCGAACATGTCGAAGGTGATCTTCAAGCCATGCTTCCCGTCCTTCACCTTAACAATGTCCTTTAGCCGGAGCTTGATGGAGTCGTTGAAGAAGTTATCCTGCAAGATACGCATAGGATCCTTCCGGCTCTTGGAGTATTTGCTCATCAGCTCGGCGTGGTGCTAGAGGTTGGATCTGCCTAGTGAACCAGCACATGGCTAGGTCCAGGCATGTAAGACCTCTGTCCACGAGCCATTCAATCTGCCTTACGGTGCGGTTGGCTTCATCGTCGGACGGAAGGGAGGCTGGGGACCTCTAGGTGGGTGCTTCGGCAACGGCTCCATCGATAAAGTCAAGATACATCTCAAGACGATCAGGCAGAGGAATGTCTGGGCCATAAAAATATGTACGTTGCTAGTTCTTGCACGATCCATGTCCTACGATGTCGGGGAAGCACAAACTAGGCCGGATCTTAAAGCTAATGGTTCCACAAGTCCACAGTTCGTCCTTGGACTCTATAGACTCTGTCTTGACGGTAAAAAAGTAGACAAACTGATCTAATCTAGGTTTGATTCCTAGATATCCTTCGCATAAAGCTACAAAGTTGCTAAGGACGAGGATGCTATTAGGAGAGAGGTTGTGGGGAAGTACCCGAAAGTATTGGAGGACGTCCAGGAAGAAGTCGAAAACTGGCAGGCTTACGCCTTGTACCAGCTGGGCTTTGAGGTACACCTTCTCTCTGACTTCGGGAGAAGGAGTCACCTCACTGGCTGGCACCGGCCGCCAGACCAAACCCTCCGCCGTGGGGAGATACCCCTCGGTGATGAGTTCTTGCAGATCCTCGGCGGAGAGGTCGGATCCCCTCCATACTCCTTTGTGGGAGTTGTTATCCTCTTCAGTAGCTTCTGGCGCCGTCCGTCCTTGGTCGTCGCTGGTGGTTTCCACCATGGCAGCGACAGGGATGACAACCCCCTCCAGTGGGACCGTCACTCCTTGAGATGGCTTCGATGTAGCCTCGGGAGTCGCCGTCGTTGAAGGGGCAGAGCTGTTGGAGGCCATTGCGTAACTGGGGATGGATGGAGAAAGTGGGAATCTCTGGCTTGGGTTTTCTTATGAGGAGCTCAAACGGCCGTGCGGTTGAAGACAAAGACACAGGGGAGAATGCGGGTAAAAGAAAATAATCTAGCCACAGTCAAAATATATAGGCCTGGTGTCAAGATTCATGCGAAAAGATCCAATGGGCGGAGCACTGCCGACGTGGAGATGAACGTGCGTGGTAATTTCGCCACGTCCTCCATTTTTGCCGCTTTACCATTTCGGATTTCGCGCGCGTAAAAACATCTAATGATTAATTCCTTTCCTTCTATGAGTTCGAGGTAGTGTAGGTTGTACCCTACGTCATCCTCCTGACAGTTGCAGTAAATAGGTCACATCTGAAGATTCCATCAAAGACAGAAGTTATCTGCCTCTGGAAATAAAAACTCAAGGAATCTCCGCCTACATTGCAAAGACGGAGAGGATTGCACGGTTCTTTGGAGCCCTTTGAGATATTTCTTGACGGATTGCCAGCATCACATAGACAGAGCATTCAAGATTAATAAGCAAGACGGTGCAAGATCTCGAAGTGCTCCAGGGTCTACTGTTGGGGATATGCTAAATGGGTATCACCATTGCACGTCCATAATCCGGATAACCCGGGTGGCCCATAGTTGGTGGCAAGATATGGCCTGCTGGGCGACCCAGTTAGATGGATCTAGAAGGGAGGCCCATGCCAGATAAAAAAAGGCTACACAGGAGTCACCGACGTACTCGGAGCCTTGGAGTGCAAGACATGACAGACTAGTTAGTATTAGTGTAGGACTCTTTACCTTGTCCGGCAAGGTCCCTTCCCTGTAACCCCAGGTTCTGGTGCCTTTATAAACTGGACTTGCGGGAGCATTTAGGGCACAACCAATCATATTGCTACATACAACGTGCAACACCTCGCACAACGAACCGATCTCTACAACTCAGCGTATTGCCATTATAGTGATTTATAGTAGGAGTAGAGTTCCGCCACCGCTATGGGACTTGAACCTGGGTAAGCTGTGTTACCTCATACCCGCCAACTCTCCGCCTTACCTCACGTCTCTAAACATGCACTATGAGGAACCCTCCATGGCGTACTCATTGGCAATACCACGACACTGTGCAAATGCTACATTGTGCATGATCTCCTTCTTTTCTGTCGTGATGACCAAGGCTTCAGTTGTCTTCGAGCTCTGAGCGGCACACTCCATTGACCGCTTGTAGCAGTTGGACATGGTGATCATAGCTTTCGGCCCCGGCAGCTTCATCTTGAGGTATGCATAGTGGGGGTGACCATGAACTTTGCGAGAGTGGGGCGCCCGGGAGAGCATGGTACGAGCTAGTCAAATGTACCACCTCAAACAAAACTGGCTCACGGTGGAAGTTCTCCTCGGTGACAAAGATGACATCTAGCTGGATCTTGCCTATCAGGCAACACGAAACTCTAGGTATGACATCGTAGAAGATGGTGCTCGAGGGCTGCAGGTCGTGTTCCAGTATTCCCAGCTTCTCCATGCTAGGACGGTAGAGAACGTTGAGGCTATCGCCACCATCGATGAGGATGCGGGAGAATTGGTAGGTGTGTTTGTCAGAGACAAGGAGAGGGTCAAGCACCATCGTGTAACCGCCTGGGTTTGCCAAGATAGCCGGTTGATCCTCACGATCCTAGGTGATCGGAGTCTTAGACCATTTCAAGTACTAGGGGACTAGGGGATGACGATGTTCATGCCCGCTATGCCCCGTCATTGGCTATGCTTGTCGATCGGTTCAGAGATGAAGATATGGTAAGCTTCATGCTACGGCGGGTAGCCACCATTGTTGTTGTTATTGGCTTCCCTAGCAGGTGGTGGGGGAGGTCCACTAGGAGGGGTGGGGGAGGGGCAAATCGGCTTGATCCTTGATCTACCTGGTCCAGATGCACTATCGGGTGGTGTGTGTCACCGGCTTCAATGGTCCACTGTGGTATTTCCATGGCCTGTCGAACATTTACTCTAAGGTGAACTTGGACTTTCACGGCTGGTCCCCGGACTTCTGCCTCTGGCTGTCAGTGATAGCCGGCTCTCCTTCCACAGCATTGACTTGCCTCGAGTGGTACCAAGGTTCTTGCTGGTCAGCCAGATGCTTTCCTTGATAGCGTTTGTCGTTGCCTTGCGGCCGCATGGATGAGCCGGCATTGCAGTTGTTATCATTTCCTTGCTTGTCTCAAGCCGGCTCGGTCACAACCAGTCGGCCATCATTGCTCACCCGGAGGGACTTCTTCATTGCCGAGTCATCTGTGGCATACTTGTCCACCACGGTCATCAGCTCCACCATGGTGACAGGCATTACAGAGCAGTCGGTGACAAATCAACGTGCCCTCGCGGCATCCGTTGATGAAGTAGCCAATGGACTTCTTTTCCTGCACTCCATCATAGGAGTTAGATAGCTCCATCCACCGGGTGAGGTACTCCCGATCTGACTCGCGCTCCCCTAGACGCACATGGACAAGTCGTGGGGGTGACCCAGACACTTGTAGGTGTCGGTGAAGTTGCGGAAGAAGACTTTCTCGAAGTCTGCCCAAGCGTTGATGATGTTGGGTGCAAGGATGTTGCGCCAGGTCCTGGCAGAACCTAGCAACATGAGGGGCGCATAGTGCACCGCCACACGCTTGTTGCCTTGAGCAATCCCAACTGTAGTGGCTTAGTCGGTAAGCCAATATTCCGGCTTCATGTTGCTTTCATACTTGGGGGTGTCATGTGGTAACGTGAATCTGTCAGGGAACAATTCGATTCGAATGTGCGGTCCAAAACAAGTTGGCCCGATTGAGTCTTCCTCCTCCACAACACGGGCGTTCATCAGCAGGTTAATGCACTCCCTTGCATCCGATGTATCCGGATTGGGCGGTCCTAGCCGTCTTGAGAAACGAGAGGTGGTTGGCCATGCTTCTCCGGCTAGTGGAGCTCTAGACGGTGGCTTGCTGGTTACCACCATAGGTTCCTGATGTGGCTGGCTCTGGCAACCGGAGTCACGACGCTTGCTGCGAGGCTTTCCCCCATGAGGAGAGGATGACTGCTAGGTATGATGTGGCTCGTTTCCCCTATCTGTCGGCTGCCTCGGGGCGGCCCGGATGCTTCCATCCGCATCACCTCCTAGGATTGCTGATCAGCGGTGTCGAGTAGCTCCTATAGTCGGTGCTCCTGCATGGCCCTCACTTTTCCCTCCAAGATAGGTAGATCTTCCACTGCGGCTCGCGCCGCGCGCAGGTTCTTGATCGGCATGCTGTAGGTAGGCCAGATGACGGGGTTGGGCGGGGTCTTCTCAACCTCCTTCTCCAGACGGGTTGTCGGCTCCTTCCCGTGAAGCTAAACTTGCCCACACCATCTAGGCTCATTCTTAGCCAGCGTGAAGCCTTGGGCATGGTTATAATCACACACCGTGATCTCTAGCTCTCTCTAGGTCGAGGCCAACTTGAATGCCTCCTCTAGAAGAGATTCCCGAGCCACGTTGATGATTGCGATAGCTGCCTCCTGATCATCACCGGTGACAATGGGGTTGAGCGGCCTGTCGATGGAGTGTTTCACAGCGTCAGTATCAGGGGAGGCTCGGAAGTTCTAGCTCCTCGCCCTCGTGCTCGAGCGCGGGGCGACACTAGTAGCTGGATGAGGAACCAGCCATCATGACCTCCACGCCCTGTGGTGCAGAGAGCAGGCTGTCGGCTGCGGGAGGCGGCTCAATGAAGGAGGTGATCTCCTAGGGGAAATGCTCCGGAACGCTGGAGACTTAGATGGGTAGATCCTTGAACAGCAGGATGGTGTCGTTGGCCGGGAAGGTGGTGTCGGCGAAGCACGAGGCGTTGTCGATGACGCAGTCAAACTTTTCCAAAGTGAGCATGAGGCCGGAAGCCACGCTCTCACCAGCGGAGGTGTGGGGTCTCGTGCGGAATGTGACTCCGGTCGTAGCCATCTTGTCCCATGATGGGTGCCAACTGTCACATTTCTCGTTATGGTAGTGCCTAAGAAGGCTAGATAGAGGGTGGGAGAAAGTTTGGCGTCTACGATGGTGACCGCAGACGAGATTGGGCACGAGCCAGTGTAGAGCGACACAAGAAGTACTCAGGTTTGGAGCCCTCTATATGAGAGGTAACACTCCTACTCCTGCCGATCTGACTATCTAGATGATGAACACGAGACCTACAAGTGCTCCTCGAGTTGTATGTGTATCAATAATCTAACAGAGTCCAACCCTCGCTCAGGAGGCACCGCTTCCCCTTATAAAGGGCTAGGGCAACAGTCACATGCATGGTCGGCTGGTGGGTCCCACAGGAGGGCCCTAACTGGCTAGTCATCTATAGTACTATGCAGCAGAGATCGTGTTTACAGTACCCGTTGTATGAGCATAGTGTATGTTGTCTCCACTATTCCCGTGTCATCTAGAAAGTCTTCGGTATGGGCTTGCCGCACTAGCCATATTTACGTCACATTAGTAGGCTTAGGGCATGGGGCGCACTATGTAGCACATCATGCCTAGCTACAGCCTCTCGGCATGCTAGTCCGGCTATTATCCCCCAGCCAGGCCAGCGGTACTTGTCCTTCTTCCCAGCTAGTCCAGTTGTGGTGAGGTAGTCGGCCTAGCGCCTCCTGGCCATCTTGCTCCTTCTACATCGATCTTGCGCCCGGCTAGGTCGCTCCAGATGGCCTTTGTAGTTCTCATTGCCTGGGTTTTCCTAGACGGACGGATGCAACCTGTCCGACTAGGCTACCTGGGGGAGATCCCCCTGACACTTCCAATTTCTCTCTTTCTCTCTATGGTGATCTTGATGATTCCAAAACAATCTCCAAGCATTGTAGAACCCTTAAATGTGTTACCATACGGTTTGGTAACATCACATAAATGATGGAGACACTCTTCACTAATCAATAATCACAAGTGGGATTTGGATACCCATAATGACCCCTGTGCATTCCATGATGTCTCATTGTGTGAACCATAAACATCGAGTCCAATTCCTTTTGTTACTCCTTACATAACTCGTCCGAGATCTGATCGGTATCAACATACCTTGTTCAATCTCGTTACTAACAAGTCTACTTATATTGTTCACATGATATCATATCCTCATGACCTAGTCATTCACTATAGCTTCTTGGATACAATCTCACCGAGTGGGCCCAGTGTATCTTCCTGTCACGCAAGAGAACAAATCCCGATCTTGATGCATACGCCTCAACATATCCCTCTGGAATACGTGATAGACACCTTTATGATCACCTTGTTTAGTGTGACGATTGATGGAATCAAAGCAGCCTCGGGTGATAGTGATATGATATGATCTCACGGTCTAAGGAGAAGGTCACTTCGTTTCCTAATTATTGCAACAATGAACTATGTGACTTGATCATGTCGCAATATTTATGTTGGTAACATTGTCCATCACATCATTCACTAATGATATGACTTCATTGTCAATTGTCTTAAATGCTCCATGATGAGGAAACCTTGATCATCAGTTGCACAATGAACTAGTTGTATAGATGCTACTAGGGACTTGGTTTGTTTACATACCACACGTGCACCAATGTTTTCACCTGATACAGTTATAGCATGGTATAAAACTATTATGAACTAATTGAGATATGATAATAAACACCATTTATTATTTACCACAAGGGCATATCTCCTGCAGTCTCTCACTTGCATTAGAGTACAAATAATCTAGTTGCATTTTTAACTAACTAGACTTCTCTCTGCGCCCCCAAGGCGTGGCCGGTAAATGTAACGTTCCATGAAACCTCGCATACAAAGAATCTTTGTATGATAAGAAGTGGTCGAGGCTATATAATGTGTACGTCTAAACATGCACGCGGCAAATGGACATTTTTTACTTGTAACACCCTTGAATCGGCTCTATGTAGATTTCAGCGATTCCCTCCAAACCCGCATAGGAACAATTCAATGATGCCCATCAAGCACAAGTGTGCGAGTGGAAAACAAAGTCGTGAAACCCACAAGAACATATCTATATCTTCTTATAAAGTAGACCCCCACTAACCATTCTATCTCAACATGCAAGCTATCCACATCACCTACTTTAATAGCCACTCAAAAGTCCATGTCATCCTACTAAGAATCATTTATAATAGTGTATTTTACATGCAAACCAATCCACGTCATCTTTTTTTTCCATCCAACTATCCACGTCACTAATTTATTTTCGTCAAATATATGATAATTTTACATCAATTTAATTTACGATTTCAACTAATTTGAACAAATTCAATCTTTCTCTATAAATTCTTTTAGAAAACTTCAAGTTATATATGTATTATACCTTTTATTTAAACAATGTAGTTTTTGAAGATATTTCCGCTACAACGTGCGGGGCATTTTTCTAGTATACAACAATGACTCAGCGAGTCAAGAATACATATATAAATTAAAAAGATCCAAATCACATTGAAAACGATACAACATCTGAGTACCGATAAGCTGAAAATTGGACTAAGACTCCTGAAGAATAACCAATGGCATCCATAACCTTCTCAGGCCAAGCTCGAAGGATAACCTTGCTAACATTGTCAAACTCATACCTATCAAAGAAAAAGGGGTGATGACAAAGGGCAAAGGAAAAAAGGGAGCAGTCAGTACACACATGATACTAACATCAAACAGAACCCATCCTAGAGTTTCCCCCTCGAGACCAAACGAGGAAGTCCTTCAGAGAAACTCATAGAGTTGGCAGTTTTATTAATCATTCCATTATAGTGGCAGTACATGCTAGTCAAAATATAGGTAACATATGACATCCCAATATCAACAGTTCTTGGCACTTTTAATTAACCATTCTACTGAAGTGGAGTTGATTACTAGTCATGCCAAAGCTAAATTTATATAACTACTTTAGTTTGAGTTGTCTATGGTCGATACATTGTGCTCCAAGTAGTCCATAACCGTGGACACAACTTTTCAAAAAGATTTACCCTGTAGGGCTGCACAAATCGCAACACACACATGATCAACCTTGGGAAAAACCAAACAACATCAAATATGCATCACGACAAAGCATTTACAAGATTCAAAAATGATTTCAGCGAGCCACCCCACTAAGCTACCCACAATGAAGTGGAATGGGTTATGAGTACCCAAGGTTTGTTTCGATTACTATAAACGACTGGGAACATGAAAGTGTGACTGTGCTTGTTGATGTCACTGAAACATGGTTGACGAGGGGTTAACTCATCAATGCCCATCACTGATGGACTTAGGTTTGAGGGATTAGGGAGCACTAGAGGCATCGATCGACTAGCAAACAAGCACATAGGGAGACACGAGGTTTACCCAGGTTCAGGCCTCGAAGAGGACCCTACTCCTGCTTGTCTGCTCTTGATTATTGGGGAGACGAAAGTTACAGGGGGTGCGCAGATGCAATCTGGCGAGGTGTAAGCTAAGGTTGTGGATGTCCTCCTCGCTACCCCTTCCTAGCCTTTATATGGGGAGGCTAGGTCTCGGGATAGCAGGCCGAGTCGGTTACAGATTAGGGTTTTCCCTTTAAGTTTATATCTATTCTTTGCCGTGTTCTTCAAGCAGTCACATTCCTTTGGGCCACCTAAATCATTATTGGGCTTCTTTTACACCATGGATTCCTCTTGGGCTGGACCGTATAGGCTAACCGTGAATACCTGTAGGGTATACCCATGTTAGTAGCCCCGTAGTGTCCATCTGAATCAAAGATTTGGGTTTAGACTATAAGTCTTCGAGTGCATGGAATGTAGGCTCATCCGAAAGTATTTTGGGTGTATCTATTGATGTCATAGGGATTGGTTATATGCGTGCTTGATACATCCGACGGATCGGGGTCAGTTAACTGCCTTAGGGCAAAACAACGCTATCTACTCAAATTCGAGTCCTGGACTCGAATTCAGAACATTGCTGGCGTAATTTGACTTATGCCGTGGAGGTCTTATAGAGCCGAATTCTAGTGTTTTGGCGTGAGCACTCGACGCATCTATTAAGGCTTTTTCATCGCACATGTAGGCACGGATTATTTCTGGCAGAGCGCATCAGGTGCGTTGCCAGGCCTTTCGCATGTCTTACCTTAATGTTGTTAACACAACATCTAAAAGTTTATTCACCACGGAGGTGATTCGGGTGATCCAGGAGACACTGTCTCTTTGTAGGGCATGTTCAGCAATTGTGAGACAGAGTCGCCGAATGCTTCAAATACTCATAGTGTGGACTTGGTCAACGCTTTTGCCATGGATAACTATTTTTTCATAGGGTGCGCGACCAGCCTCCCTATGGGAGTAGCCCCCGAGTGCATATTAGAGTCGCAGAGTCGAGTGGGACTTTTGGACATTTGTCGACTGCTATCGTTTGTATTTAGCTTGTAGATTATGCTTCTAGCGCTCCCTATGGGAGGAGCCCCCGAGTCCGCAATCGAATCGTTGATCTGAAGGAGGGGGTCGAAATGTAAATGTCTTTCGTTTTTAACCAAGGTGATTTTGTACCCTTAAAATCTCCGGGTGTGCGGCCAGCGCTCCTGTTAGGAGTAGCCCCCGAGTGTTTGGTCGAGTCATAGATTTGACTAAAGACTGCATCAGTTGAACGAAACTCTTGCTGGAGTGCGTATCCAAATGACATCAGTGGTGACGATCCGCTGAGATCAGTGCTCGCATAAGCAGTGCTAATGGGACATGACGGAGATGGGTCCCGAAGTCTGATTGGGATTTGACTAGTCACGCATAATTTACGGTTATAACCACACCTCCTCGATTTTCGTGTAGCGTGGGGATCGTGCAATGATGGTTCACTATGCACGCTGATACGTGTGCTCACCGTTGATGATGGTGAAGGCCTTGGAGCACCGCGCTATGTGTCGCGCTTCTGTTGGGTCATCTGGTAGATTTTGGGTGAGCAGGTATGTGATGTACGGCTGCTTCCATGATGGCTCGATGAGCATGACCTCCATGGGACCCTCGGGTGCGGACCCTTGTTCTGCATCACTGGATCCTTCGGCTTCTTCGGGCGGTGTAGCCCCCGAGTCTGTCGTGGTGCCAGATGGTCCTATTGGAGCTTTCGACTTGATGGAGCATTCGCATATCTGCTTGAGGAAAACACCTGGTGGCACTAGGACACAGGTGGAGCCTATGTTGGCGAGTGTGTTAGCCTCCTCATTGCTTTCGCGGTCTACATGTTGCAACTCGCAGCCGTCGAAGTCTCCTTCGAGTGCGTCGTAGAGATCACAGTATGCAATCATGTTTTCACTCAAAGAATCGCATTGATTCATGGTTTGTTTCACATGAGCTTGGAGTCGCCGTAGATGACGAGTCGTGTTGCGCCGCAAGATTTGTCCATCCGCATCCTGTGGATTAGGGCCTCATACTTTGCCTCGTTATTGGAGGCGTGGAACCATAGGGAGGACATGTCCGGTGTATCTGGGAGTTGGTTCTCCATCTAGTGGATGAGGAAGTCCAGTAGAACTTGCGACTTGATCGCCACTCATCGCTCGTATGTGATGTCCCGCGGGGACAGCTCAATTCCCCAAAGGGCGACTCGCCCCGTAGCATTAGGGTTGTTGAGGATGTAGCCTAGCGGGACGTCATTCACCACCATTATGGGGTGCTCCTAAAAGTAGTGGTGCAGTCGCCACGCTGTCATGAAGACACCATAAGCTAGCTTCTGGTAGTGCGGGTACTGTTGTTTTGTTTGTGTCAGTACCTCGCTGAGGTAGTAGACTGGGCGTTGTACTCCATGTACTTTGTTATCTTCGGCTCGTTCCACCACCAACACGGTACTGACCACCTAGTTGGTGGTAGAGATGTATAGAAACATTGGCTCCTTTTCCCTGGGGGTGACCAGCACGGGCAAGGTGATGAGCAGGTGCTTAAGGTCGTCGAATGCATCCTGCGCCTCATCTGTCCACTCAAACTTTTCAGTTTTGCAGAGGAGCTAGTAGAACGGTAGTGCCTTATCGCCCATTCGACTGATGAATCGACTGAGCGCCATGATTCGCCCAGCTAGCAGTTGGATGCCTTTGATGCTCTTTGGCTTCTCCATGGCCCTTATCTTCTTTGGGTTAGCACCGATTCCCTGGCAGATATGAGGTACCCGAGTAATTGTCCGGATGGCATGTCAAAGGCGCACTTCTCCGAAATCAACTTGATCCGGTAGCAGTCAAGATTGTCGAAGGTCTCGCGGAGATCGTCGATGAGTGTAGCCTCCTCCTTGGTCTTGATGACTATATCATCGACATACACTTGGATGTTTCGACCGAGCTGGTTTTTAAGGTAGGCATGCATGCATCACTAATAGGTGGCTCCTGCGTTCTTTAGCCCGAAGGGCATCATGGTGTAACAGTAGAGACCAAAGGTCGTCTTCTCCTTGTCCTCCTCCTTCATTCGAAACTGATGATAGCCTGAGTAGGCATCGAGGAAGCAGAGGCAAACGCATTCCATAGTGGAGTCGGTTATCAGGTCGATCCGTGGTAATGGGAAGTGGTCCTTCAGGCAATGCTTGTCGAGAGAGGTGAAGTCCACGCACATCCACGGGATATCCGTGTCCTTCTTTGGAACAAGCACGGGGTTAGCCACCGAAGTGCTTTCATTGATTTCGCGTATAAAATCGGCATCGAGGACTCTGTTGACTTCCATGCCAACCGCCTTTTCCCTTGGTTCGCACAGTCGATGCATCGACTGCTTGACAGGTCTTGCTTCTGGGTTCATGTTGAGTGTGTGCTTGGAGAATTCCCTGGGGACTCCTGGCATTTCCGCAGGACACCAAGCAAGATCTCCTAGCACTCACGGAGGAATTCGATGAGCGCAAGTTCCTATACGGAACTCAATTTGTTGGCGATGAGGGTCGTCTTGATCGGGCCTAGACCGCCTTGGTGTTCACCAACAAGTCAAAGGACTAGTCGGGTGCATTCGGCTTTCTTATACAAGGAAGATTGTTGTATGTTGACTCCCTGATCCTGGCGAGTTCTTCATGCATGCCAAAGGTTTGGGAGATTCTGTTGAATTCCCTGTCGTGACTATCTGGCTTGGTGAAGCTCCCTCTAACGGTGATAATTCCATTGGGCCCTGACATCTTCATTTGCAAGTATGCGTAGTGCAGGACTACCATGAACCCCGTGAACGCTACACGTCTGATGATTGTGTGGTATCGCGAGGGCATGTTGACCACCTCGAACTCGAGACGCTCCCGCCAAAAGTTTGCGGGTGTGCCGAAGATGATATCGAGGTTTATCCTGCCCAAGGGGTACACACCTTTCCTTAGGACAATATCGTGGAATGTTGTTTTGGATGCTTCTAGGCAGGAGAGGGGGGTCCACATGGCGCGTAGGGTGCTGGCGAACATGAGGTTGATGCTGCTGCCGCTGTCCATGAATACGTGACTCATCTTGTAGCCACCAATCTGTGCCTCAAGCACCAAGGGAGAGTGACCCGGGTGAGGCACTTGGCATGGGTGGTCAAACTTGTTGAAGGTGATGCAGGACTCGCACCCGCCGAGGTACTCAGTGGTTGAGGGTGGAGAGTTGATGGCCAGATTGATTTGGCGATCGATCGACTTTTGCGCCCTGTTGGAGGGACGCCCCTTCTGGATCATACCCATGTTCCCTAGTGCTCGTGGGTACTGCTCACCTCCGTTGTTTTGCACTAGTGCAACCGCGGGCTACGCGGGTCCTCATGGAGGCGGTGGTGGCGCTTCATGAGCTATGGCGCCTAGGGCAGCTCCGTATCCCTGATTCATCGCGTCATGGTTTAGCTGGATGGGGCCTTCATGGAGCTTCAGGAACTCGTGGTAGTCCTTGAGGCGATGGTTAGACTTCTTCTTGCCATCGTGCTTGTCGATGTAGAAGTAGATGTTGTAGGGTCCAGATAACTTATCCTAGGTCGATGTTCTAGGTGCTTTGTCGCGGGTTCAGTGTTGCCACACTTGTGCGGATTTCCTATTGTCGCGTTAGCTACTGCTATGGTATCCGTTGTTGCGGTTGCCTTCATAGCGCTTGTCAGCGTAGTCAGCAGCGACCATTTGGACTTCCTCGTGGTCTTCATAGCCACGCGATCGACGCTTCCCTCGACGGTCACGTCGGTGGCTGAGGTCGTCCTCATCGTTTGAGTGGGCACGGTTCTTGTTAACTGAGTCTTATCCATGTACACACCGATTCACGATGTCCATCAGGTGGTCGATGGTCCGAGCTCCCTGCGGCGGACACCGTTGTTAAACGCATCGATTGCACGGTCCTTGGAGATATCTTCCATCGAGTATTTGATGATGTACCACCTTTGGATGTATGAGTGAAGGGATTCACTTGGCTTCTAGCAGTAGGCCCTGAGCACTTCAATTGATGCAGGTCATTTATAGGTGCCCTTGAAGTTTCTCACGAAGCTGGAGACCAGCTCCTCCCAACTGTGAATCAACCCGCGGGGCAGATTATTGAGCCATGCGATTGAAGTACCTTGCGGCTATAGCTGGAGGCATTGCATGGCTATGCACTTGTTCCCTCCATGTAGCTTGACAAAAGAGATGTGTTCTTCTAGCCAGATCTTCAGGTCCTAGAGGTCGTCGAACTCCGGGTTCTCCGAAGGAAGTTTGAATCCTTTTAGCATTCGCGTCTACCGTATGGATCTACTGAAGCAGCTAGCACAACAGAGCTCTATTCCTTCGTCCTCCGACTCTATTGAGTAAGCATGCTTGGCATGCATCTTGTCGACTTTTTGCTGGGTAATCTCGTGCCGCGCGTCGAAATTGCAATTGTGTCGCCGCGAGCTGCGGCGTCGCCGTGACATGTCATGCTCGGCCTCGCTAGAAGATAGCAAGTAGTACTTGGGTGGAGCCTTTCTTTTCTTCGGCTCCGGTGTTGGCTCCTTGGCCAGCGCTGCCTCGACCAATCCGAGTCCAGCTATGGTGGACCGATATATGGAAGATCATGGATCTCCGGCCGATGGCTAGTTGGTGAGATGGTACATGGTGGCTGCTGTCACTGTTGCGTGAGGCGTTTTCGGGAGCACGTTGCCCCGCGAGTCTATCGTCATGAACGAGAAGTCGAGGGATTTAGTGGCTTCTTCTCACTCTTCGTCACCGAATTAGGCCAGTTGAGAGAGCCTTTTGGCGGCTGCATGGTCATTGCCCTTGGAGGAGGATCCTCCGATAGAGGAGAGTGTCGCCCACCGAAGGCTCGACTCGTCTACGGCCCTCCTGCGCTCATCGAGTCATGCGCTTACCGCCTGCTGACACTTGAACTCCTGGAGGAGTAGGTAATGATAACCCATCACCATCTGGTGTGATGAGTTTGGCGGTAGGGGGTTGCCCTGTAAGGTCTTCCTGCATCGCGCCCATTCAGTGTCGTTGAGGTGGATCTTCTGACGCCTCATCTCACTGTTGACATGTTTGCCTTCAGGGTTGGGCGGGTTGGGCGGTTGCAGGTCGTTATCAACGGGGCCGATGGTGGGGATTCGATTGGTAGGCCCGTTGTTAGTGGGCCCACCATTGGCGTTGTCCATTTGGGTGCCTCCATCACTGGTGTTGATGACGGCGCACATGTAGTGATTTGGGAAACCACTACTCCCGTAGCTAATAGATCTGGAGCTGTAGGCGTCATCCTCCGATGCCAGACCGCATAGATCAGACTCGCAACTGTCGTTGCTATATGTGTCCTCGACTAATGTCGAGGCGTTGAGCTCGCTAAGGGTACCGATCGGTGGTGGGAACCACGGTGCAGGGACAATCGAAGGAGCCTGTGGGTGATCGGGGAGGCGAAGCATGCCGATCTGACCGACATGAAAGTGTAGACTTCCGATCACCAGGCCGATCCCATCGCCCACGGACTCGAAATCCGGGTGAGTCACTAGCGACTGGATGGTGAAGTCGAGAGCACAGAAGAGGAGGCGAGTCTCCACTGTAGCAGAGTGATAGATCACAGTTGATGGGGCCGAGGAAGCCGCAACATCAGCACTCCCGTGTCCCACAGATGGCGCCAATTGATGAGCGGTTAACTCACCAATGCTCATCGTTGATGGACTTAGGTTCGAGGGATTAGGAAGCACTGGAGGCATCGATCGGCTAGCAAACAACCACATAGGGAGACACGATGTTTATCCAGGTTCAGGCCTCGAAGAGGACCCTACTCCTGCTTGTCTACTCTTGATTATCAGGAAGTCAAAAGTTACAGGGGGTGCGCAGATGCAATCTGGCGAGGTGTATGCTAGGGTTGTGGATGTCCTCATCGCTGCCCCCTCCTAGCCTTTATATAGGGAGGCTAGGTCTCGGGATAGCAGGCCGAGTCGGTTACAGATTAGGGTTTTCCCTTTAAGTTTCTACCTATTCTTTGTCGTGTTCTTCAAGGAGTTACATTCCTTTAGGCCACCCGAATCCTTATTGGGCTTTGTTTACAGCATGGACTCCTCTTGGGCTGGACCGTATAGGCTAACCATGAGTACCTATAGGGTAGACCCATGTATGTGGCACAATTCTAAAATAGTAAAGTAGTAAACCCCTCCTCGAGCAATAGTGGTAAATAAAGCAATAAAGCATGGCATAAGTGCAAGATAGTAGTAAAGCCCCAAACTAATCGGTGGCCCTAATAAATAAGATATGAATCATGCGTATACCAAGGGGATCCATGGGCCCACATGTGGATAGTGCGATAGTCAAGGAACATGCATCAAGGACTCGGGTCCTAGGTGGACACAAGTGGGTGGGATAAAAGCCAAATCTTAACTATTGCCCACCGGTTCCGCTTTACTAGTTATATCTATTCCCAACATTTTAACTATCAATATAATTAGACCATGATCATCTCCACCATTAAGCATGTGTCAACCTCCCAACAACAATGGAACTCGATGACTCTAACCAACACCTGACCAAGAAACTATGATTTGCAAGGCCGACTATCTACCAAAACAACGGGCAATACGAAGTGACCAGGGAAATATAGGTCCTTCGGAATATAAATGGTACTGAAACTAAAGCATTGCAACACAGATAACAATAGAGATAAGTAAAACCATCAAGCAAAAGTAGGTAGCAGGGGGAGAATGCTCGCATGGGAACCATTGTCGAAGATACATATCCGAAGAACTTGTCCAAACTCACAACATCGCATCGTCCTATCCAGGAAAAGGAAAAGCACTAAAAGGAACAAGTGATGCAACAATTACAACTAATGCGGAAGAACCAACATGATCATGATATAATGCATGACATGGCAAGTTAATGATGCAAACCATGTTTAAAAGATATCATTTGAATAGCACATTCATGATACAACATTAGTGAGGTATTATTAACAAGAAATAATTATTTCCCAATTTTATTCATCATGTTTTCCTTGCATAAACAATTCTGGATTTACAAGTTCTCCATGATGCATGATGCAACTAAAAGTATGGTATGCATAGATGGAAGTGCTCATCGTGCTGATCGTTTTTGACATATTATTTATCAAATTTGTATTTACAGAATTAAAGTTATGAATTTAATAGGAAAAAGGGCATTTATGGCATTTTAAATAATTTTGAAATTTTATTTGCCTAGAATTTATTTTGGATGGCATTCATTATTCCTTGTATTTTTATGATCAAGAAATATATTTTATATGTTGTATTTGGATTTCGAAATTAAAATATATAGGTATATGCATTTATTATACAATTTATTGTTTTTTTTTTGGAAAATGGATAAAGCTAAAAACATTTGTTACTTGGAGACAACTAGCTGCAGACACTCGCATGTGGGGATGGTTACTGAATGGACGAGACTAACTAGGTGGCTGAAGTGTGGCAGACAGGTAGGGTCAGGGTGGGACTCGGGTTGAGAGGAAGGAAAACATATTGACTTTTCTGCAAAAGGTTCTGGAGGTTCGTGTTAACTGAATTTTGAAGTCAAGTTTTTCATATAAATTAGACCAACTTCGCAAGATGATTCTGAGCGCTACAAGCCTCCGTTTTGCGTCTCCTTTGAAGCTACAAGGAGTTGGTAGATTAGGCAAGATATGCATGCAAAGAAAAATGCCGGATATTATCTCGATCATAGGGAAACGCGACAGGATCAGAGATAAAAACATGCATATCTAACTATCAAAACAAACTGAATAAGAAAACAATGACACAGTGAGATCGTCCAATTTTCATTGGATGATCTTGAGGGCTACAGAGTTTGGATCGGGGAGTGGTTGGGTTCATTGGAGAGGTGTCGCGACCGAGAAGCTACGCCGTGTTGGAAGTTTTGCCGGAGGAGGAACATGAACGCCGGAAATCGAGGGGAGACAAAGGATCTGCACGCTGTTGTGTTGATGTGCGTGTCAAGCGCGACCAGAACATGGTCCGCGTGCATGTGTCCGCAGGAGTGCGTGGCGAGCAAGAGACAAGGTGCGCGACAAAGGAACATACACGGGTCAGGGATGCAAGGAGGAGACGGTGCTCAAAGAGGGCAGGAAAGCCAAAATGAGGCAGGGTCAAGGTTGGTGACCAATGCGTGGTTTTTGGCGAGACGAGGACAAGGTAGTAGTGAGGCAGCGCTTCCTGTGTCCAGGGGCTCTATTAGAAGGTGTAGAAGACGAGCAACATGAGACCAACGAAGGGGAATAGATATTGTGGCGAGGTACATCCCAGCGTAGAGGTGGAGTCCGCGCTTACCTCCATGGTGGCCCCAACTGGAGATTTTCTTGGGAAGAAAGGGGCTTGAAGCCGAGGTAGAGGGTACCGACGGCTCGATCTAAAGAGGGGCTAGAGTTCCTAGGACTCCTCGGCTTGGGGATTAAAGAGAGGGAAGCTCACGCGGATGAGGTGGTTGGCACGTGACATTGGCACAGGAAGCACGTCTCTCTTATGTCCTTCTTGGAAAGACGACAACATAGAAAATGGTGGGGGTATCGTCCATGGAAGGAAGATGGGATGGGCTACCTAGGGAGGAAGAACGAGAAGGACAGGCCCTGGGTGGGATGCCTGTTGCTGCTGGGCTGCGGAAAAGATGGGTTGTGGCCAGGTTTGTCTACTCTCGTATACTCTGTTTTATTTGTTTGTTTGTGCTTTTTAGCAATTCAAACTACTCAATTTTATCCAAACTTTTGCAGGCCTAGAAAAATAAAGAAGGCCACCAAAGGGGACAAGAAGGAATAACACAAATAAAATAATATGCAAACATGTTTCCATGCTCCATTTGGTCGCATACAAGAATAAAGGATTAGGGTTTTATGAAAAAGAAAAGGAAAACATTTTGAAATTAGTGGTCCCCAACAAAAGGAACCCATTTGTAGAAAACAAAATAGAGGGAGGTAAAATAGGGAGAGAAGTTTTAGGTGATAGCAAACAACACAAACAAGACAATAAAAATGCAAGATTTGATATGATGCTCAAATGCAATGTGGCATGATGATATGAGCAGTATATCATGATGATGAAATAAAGTAAAAGAACAAGCAAATTCTAATTGGGGAATTCTTTGGGTGCTACTAACAAGGGATCTCATCTCGAGATCCACTCTGTGGTACATGGAAGAAGGGTGATGATCAGGTTCTTGCTTCATGTAGACCCCCACGACACCAATAACAAGGCTTATTGCTCTATCTTGACATTGTCGATACCACCAACAAGAGGTCGTTGCATCACATTCAACGAGAGAACACTCCGGAGAAACAAAAAGCAAAGGTAGAGGTCTCAACATATAAGGCCACCTCTAACTTTAGTGGAAGGATTAAAAATTGCATTGATCCACCAATTCAATGTACATGAGCGAATGATAAGAGTAGTCGGATGCGGATCAGTCCATCGCGCACCCAAAGCATTACTCCGCACAAGAATAGGAGAATTATGCAACCTAACTCTCGGAATTCAGACTGAAGATATAGACAAGCGATGTTCGGAAAGCTTTGGAAAACAAAGGAGTGATGTAGCCTCTTTATCGAATCTGATGTAGATGATGACTTATGATGTCATTGTGTAGAAAAACTCTGGAAGATATAAAGAATTTTTTTAGTGAATTTTGGGGTCAAATGAAAGGTACAACAGGTGAAAGCAAACTTCACGAAACCCAGATGTAGAAACACCGTTGCAAGAGGAAGGAATCGAAATCCAAAAGGTACGACAGAAACCAAATACAAGAAGTCATGGACTTAAAGAAAGGTAAGAGTAGATTCAAAACACGCAAAGGTAAGAGGAGAATAGCATAGAGGTAAGGAGTAAAACCAGACCTAATCAGATCTATCCAGCCAATTTTGCAAAAATAGTTTTGACACTTTACATTGATCGTTAGCTAGGTTATCCTACAGGATGGACTAGTAGGGTATCAAAAACCAAAGGCTCTGATACCACTTGTAACACCCTCGAATCTGCCCTATGCAGATTTCAGCAATTCCCGCGAAACCCGCATAGAAACGATTCAATGATGCCCACCAAGCACTAGCATGCGGGTGGAAAACAAAGTAATACCATTACACAATAGTCCATGTTGGAACCACATGAACATATATATACTACAACGACTAAGCGAGTCAAGAATACAGATATACATTACAAAGATCCAAATCACATTGAAAGTGATACAAAATATGAGTACATATAAGATGTAAATTGGACTAAGGGTCCCAAAGAATAACCAATGGCGTCCATAACCCTGTCCAGTCCAAGCCGGAAGGGTAACCTTGCTAAAGTCATCAAACTCGTACCTGTCAAAGCAAAATGGGTGCCGACAAAGGGCAAAGGAAAAAAGGGAGCGGTCCGTATTGAGGCTAGTACACGGCGAGTCTTAGAATTCGGCGGCTCTCGCCTACATAGGTATGGTGGGCTTAGTGGGAGCAAAGCATGCACTAAAATAACCTATAGATACATGATACAACTTCTGACTATTAGGTCAGGGTAAGAGAGACCTATTCGGAGCCAATATGATACTAACACCAAATAGAACCCATCCTGGAGTTTCCTCTCAAGACCAAATGAGGAAGTCCTTTAGAGGAACTCACAAAGTTGGCAGTTTTATTAATCATTGCATTATAGTGGCAATACTTACTAGTTAAATATAAGTAACATATGATATATCAAATATTATCAGTTGTTGGCACTTAAAATTAACCATTCCATTGTAGTGGAGGTGATTACTAGTCATGCCAAAGTCAAATTTATAGCATTACTTTTGTTTGAGTTGTCTATGGTCGAGACATTATGCTCTAAGTAGTCCATAACTGTGGACACATTTTTCAAAAAGATTTACCCTGCACGGGCGTACAGATAGTAACACACGCACAATCAACCTAGGGAAACAAATGAAAACAAAGAGGCATCACGATAAAGCATTTACAAGATTCAAAAATTATTTCAAGGGGCCACCCTACTAAGCTACATGCAACAAAGTTGGTCAGGCTCTAAGACGGACCCAGGGTTTGTGTCGATGGCAGTAAATGACTGGGAACCCTAAAGTGTGATTGGGCTTGTCGATACCGTGGAGACGTGGCACAATTCCAAAACAATACAGTAGTAAACAGCTCCTCGAGCAATAGTAGTAAATAAAGTAGTAAAGCATGTCATGAGAATAGGATAACCGTAAAGCCCTAAACTAATTTGTGGTCCCAAGAATTAAGATGTGAATCATGTGTATACCAAGGGGATCCATGGGCCCACATGTGGATAATGCGATAGTCAAGTAATAGGTATCAAGTACTCGGGTCCTAGGTGGACACAAGTGGGCGAGATAAAAGCGAAATCTCAACATTTTAATTATCAAGTTGTAATTAGACCATGATCATCTTCACCATTAAGCATGTGTCAACCTCCCAAAAACTATGGAACTTGATGACTTGAACCAACACTTGAGCAAGAAACCATGACTCGCAAGGCCAAATATCTACCAAAACAATAGGAAATAGGAAGTAACCAAGGCAATATAGGTTGCAGGGAATATAAATGGTACAAAAACTAAAACATCATAACATTGATAGCAATAGAGAGAAGTAAAGCCATAAAGGAAAAATAGGTAGCAGGAGGAGAATGCTCACCTGGGAACCATTGCCGGAGATACATATCCAAAAAACTTGTCAGAAGTCACAACATCTCATCGTTCTATCCATGAAGAAGCAAAGGACTAAAAGGAACAAGCAATGCAACAATTACAACTAATGCGGAAGAACCGACATGATCATAATATGATACATGACATGGCAATTTAATGATGCAAACCATGTTTTAAAGACGTCATTTGCATAGAACATTGATGATACAACATTATTGGGGCATTATTAACAAGAAATAATTATTTCCCAATTTTATTCATCACGTTATCCTTGCATAAATAGTTCTGGTTTTACAAGTTCTCCATGATGCATGATACAATTGCAAGTATGGATTGTAAATTTGGAAAGTGCTCACTGCGTTGATCGATTTGGACATATTATTTATGAAATTTGAATTTACTAATAAAGTTATGAATTTAATAGAAAAAGAGCATTTATGGCATTTTAAATAATTTCGAAATTTATTTTCTCAGAAATTATTTTGAATGGAATATCATTAATCCTTTTATTTTTTTGATAAAGAAACATATTTTATATGTTGTATTTGGATTTGGAAATCAAAAGATATTGGTATATGCATTTAATGTACATTTTATTGATTTTCTGGAAAAAGGATAAAGCCAAAAACATTTTTTACTGGGAGACAGCTAGCTGTAGACACTGGCACGTGTGGCTGGTTGCTGACTGAACGAGGCTGGCTGGACGTCTGCAGTGTGGCGGACAGGTGGGGTCGGTGTGGGATGTCGGGTTGAGAGGTAGGAAAACAAAGGGGCTTTTATGCAAAAGTTTCCAGAGGTTCGTGTTAACTGATTTTTTTAGTCAGGTTTTTCAGATAATTTAGACCAACTTCGCAAGATGATTCCGAGCGCTACAAGCCTGCGTTTTGCGTATAGTTTGAAGCTACATGGAGTTGGTAGATCAGGCAAGATATGCATGTAAATAAAAATTCCTGATATTATGTTGATCGTAGGGAAACATGACTGTCAGAACAAACTGAAGAAGAAAAACAGCGACGAAGTGAGATCGTCCAATTTTCGTCGGATGATCTTGAGGGCTACAGAGCTCGGATTTGGGAGTGGTTGGGTGCGTTGGAGAGGTGGTGAGACCGAGAATCTACGTTGGTTGAGGTTTTGCCGGAGGAGGAACATGAACGCCGGAAATCGAGGGGAGACAGAGGATCTGCGAGCTATTGTGCGTGTCGAGCGCGACCAGAACGCGGTGCGCACACATTTGTCCGCAGGAGCGCGCGAGGAAGCGGAGACGAGGTGCGCGACAAACTAACATTCATGGGTCAGGGATGCAGGGAGGAGATTGTGCTCACCGAGGGCGGCAAAGCCGGAAGAAGGCGGTGTCGAGGTTGGCGACCAGCGCGGCGGCGTTCAGCGAGACGAGGATGAGGTTGTGGCGAGGCAGCGTTTCCCATGTCTAGGGGCTCCAGCACAAGGTGTAGAAGACGAGAAGAACGCGACCGGCGAAGGGGAATAGACGGCACGGCGAGGTACATCGTGATGCAGAGGTGGAGTCCAGGCTCACCTCCATGGTGGCCTCGGCTGGAGCTTTTCTAGGGAAGAAAGGGGAACGAAGCCGAGGTAGAGGGTAACGGCTGCATGATCTGAAGAGGGGCTAGGGTTCCTGGGGCTCCTCGGCTTGGGGATTGAAGAGAGGGAGGCTCACGCGGCGGAGGTGGTTGGCGCGTGACGTTGGCATAGGAAGCACAGAGCTCTCGTGTCCCTCTCGGGAAGACAACAACACAGAAAACGTAGGAAGATGGGATGGGCCATCCCAGGGAGTAAGAAGGAAGAGAAGGACAGGCCCCGGGTGGGATGCCTGCTACTGCTGGGCTGCGGCCATGTTTGTCTGCTCTCCTATACTCTATTTTATTTCTTTTATTTGTTTGTTTGTGCTTTCTAGCAATTAAAACTACTGAATTTTATCCAAACCTTTTGAAACTTTTTTAGTCCTTTAGAAAAATAACGATGGACAGCAAAGGGGACAAGAAGGAATAGCACAAAGAAAAGAATATGCCCACATGTTTCCACACATACAATAATAAAGGATTATGGTTTTATGAAAGAGAAAAACAAAACATTTTAAAATTAATGGTCCCCAACAAAAGGAACCTATTTGTAGAAAATAAAATAGAGGGAGGTAAAAGAGGGAGAGAAGTTTTAGGTGATAGCAAACAAAAGAAATAAGACAAAAACAAATGCAAAATTTGATATGATGCTCAAATACAATGTGGCATGATGACATGAGCATAATATCATGATGATGCAATAAAGTAAATGAACAAGCAAATTCTAATTTAGGATTTCTTAGGGTTCTACATTACTGCATTCTCGTGTGAAGGAAAGATCGCTCGCACCTTCATCATCTCGTGCACATACTTCTCTTTCCGCCCACCGCGGCACATGTGGTAGACAAAACGTCTAACAATCAGACTACAAAGTTTAGCGTAGTACATTCCTAAGCGCTCTGAAAAGAACGTTTCTATTTAATTCATCATGTACAGTAGATTTCTCTTTACACCTCATAGGGCACGTCTCTGTCAGTCCGAACGTTTGCACGCCTACGTACGGTTGTACCGTTTTAGTTTCTGCTTGTGTTTACGTGTTGTAACACATATAAGCAAGTGAGGGAAATTGTGAGTCTATGACTAGCGCATGGATTAGACAAGACGTTTAACAATACGGCCACAACAGGCCGATAAAATAGACCAAGGTTTTCTGGCTACACATATGTGTAGGCGTAGGGTGCGTAAATATGCTTCTGTCTTCATGAGCGTACGCTATGTAGATCTCCCGATGCGCGTATTGTACACAGATACTCATCAATAGGCACGAACGCTTGTGTAAACATGTTTGGAAAAGAATGTGCATTCTACCGTACATGTGGCCACGAGTAGCGAAGATATATGAACGATGTGGTGGAAATACAAACAAACATCAAAGGTTAAGTAGAGTGAGCATAGTAGAAACAACAAAATTCGAAATTGTTGAAGACATACCACAAAATGTTAGCAAGTATCACAGGTCGAGTAGAATATATTTTGTTTTCACCAATAAAGACGGAGACATAACATACACTAAACAATATACAAGATAAGAAGACGGATTTAGATTGAATAAATTATATAGACTAAGCCTATTGTACATGATAGGCTAGCTAATAGAGTTGGAAAGAAGACGGTCACGGAAATGATACTTGCGCCTGTTTTTCTCATTCTTCTCTCTCGTTTAGTACCCGTGCGCTTTTGACCACTGCTCTATTCGCACATAGCGCAACTCCTGCCTCCTACCTTATGAAAGGGGATCAACGATCCAAGATGAAGAAGATGGCAAGTGATGGAAGAGCCCTCCAACATGTTGGCAGCCACCGATTCATATCTTCCAGCGATGTAACATGGAGCCATCATGCTCCCGTACCCGTCATCCCCTAGCTCCAACCCTAGAACACCTCAGACGCGCTCGTTGCCTCCTTCCATGGAATGTAGACGAAGGACATAGCAGTCGCGTCATCCACGGATGTCGACGCGGCCTATTCACCCAAAGGCACCATATCAACGACACACAAAGAAGGCGCCGCACACACGTGTGCGTCGTTCGTCGAGGCCATGTATTCCTCCCACATTCAGGCACATGGCGGTGGCATGCCTACAAAGCTAGAGGAAACCACCACACGGTATCGCCATCGTCCAACGCTCTATTGTTCCGTCCTTCTGAGGTGTCTTCTTCCTCCCATGTTCGGGCATGTGAGGGTGGCATGCCTACAAAATAGGAGGAGACTACCGTACCGAGATCGTCACCATCCACCACCATGTTGTCCCGTACCTCGAAAAAGGAAAATGGCTCGTCCATGCCATATCAGGGAGACAGTGCGGCGATTTCATGGTGATGTTTTTCCTCCTGGAGTAAAAGCTCGAGCAAAATGCTAGTGTCCTCTAATGTTCATACGGTATAGAAAGGAAGAACAGGAAAAGCGGTATTGTCATGTAACATTCCTATGCTTGAGAAAGACATCATGAAAATGCACGGCGAACACGATGAAGCGTCAGCATGAGCTACGTTAGTAACAGTGTCAAAGATTGAGAGATCAAAGATTGAGAGACGCGTGCTATCTTACATGGAAATCTAAAAAAACACAAAGATCAGATACACGTTAGGTAATGGCCCGTAATATAGGTCGCATAAATGAGCTAAAAATAGAAGAAGATACTTACAATAGAAGCTAAAACGGAAAGGACATTGGAATCATCCGCTAAAAGCTGCAAAATCAAGGGGAAAACAAGCATGCAAACACTGAAAAATACGTAATCCAAGAAAGCTAATACAACATGTAAGGAAAAGAAAGACATACCGCGCACTGAGGAGGCTACTTCCAAGTTGCACACTTGTGTCGCGTATGAAAATATGAAAATGGGTCGTAAAGAACAAATGAAAGATTAGAACGTAAGCATAAGAAATACCGTAAAAACGGAAGAAATTTCTGAACATACCACGTTTGTGGAAGACGGCGTTGAACTAAGCGTGGATGAGCAAGCACGGAAGAAAAATACGATGCCCACACGTCCGGAGATCCTGGTCGGCGGGCCGAGGCATATTATCAAGTGCGCCCGCAACGATAGTAGAAGAGGACAGGAGGCTGGACGATGTTTATAGTCTGTGGAGAGAGAACGATTTTATGGAACATATATACGAAACGACATGTGAGGAGTGTTAGAACACAGATGATATGCGCGGTACGACGTATGATATCATATCTCAGAGTCGGATTTGCACGAGATTGTATCCATCGTCAAATCCTGCAGCGAGAAACCACGCACGCCGGCAGACTAGAGACGTAAGGTCAGGACCCACCGCACAAATCGTCGCAACAAACCACACATGTAGATAGGTTATAGATGCCAAGTCGATTAGAGTCGGCGTGCGGGAAAGATCTACAACTCTACCCTTGCACGCGAGAATCTGCGTCCACACATCCTTACCACTGGCAACTAAGTTGTCAGCTCCTATCTGGGCCACGAAAACACATGTCCATACAGGGTGTAGTCGCCATGCCATCTCTGTAAGGGCTCCACGTCTGCGACAAACTTCTTACGCATAGAGTTAATGAACCCATGTTGGTTCTGAACGACACACACACGGCCGTGATATTCCCGCAAAAAAACAATGTTATCGAGGTTCCACTACGCCACGCTGGCTTCGGACGGGCCCCACTGCCACGACAAACCACGTCGTGCGAGGTACCACGCCTACCCATTGAGGGTCTACGTCGCCATGTCAAATTTGGACGGGCCTGCATTCGCGAAAATACACGTACACCTAGGGTTTATGATGCTAGATCGGCATGTAGACTCTTGAAGGGACCCGCGTCCACGAAAATATGCGTCCACATTGGATTTACAATGTCACGTCGGCTCTTGGTGGACCTTGTGACCATGATAATACGCTCCCAGCATGGGCTCACGGTGCCACATTATCTCTTGGTGGGCCCCCTCCATCCGATGGGTGCAGAGCCGTCTCGCAGTGGGAATGCCTCTCACAGAGCGTGGTACTTCCTGCATACGCTGACGGGTGGTCCCATGTCGTATGCGCGTCCCACCATTCGGCGACGCGGTATATGGCGGTGCGCGGCACACCCGTACGTGGTAGCAAATCTTTCGCCCTGGACAGCAGCGGGGCCCATCTCACATGATAGTAGGACTCGATTGCGATGTCGTCGTCTGTCCTTTTCGGCCTCCAACCCACGGCCGAGAATAATCGAGATGATGTGGATAGCAGTTTGATCTAAAACAATATCGCACTATTATTTATCCCTGGTCATAAACATAGTATTACATATTGTGCATTTGATCATGCTTGCTTATGGAAAACGTCTTATCCTTGATATGTATCTACCAGATCCGTATGTTCTGCAAATCGTTAATGTCACCTTGTTTGACATTATCTTATTATCACATAATATGTTGAAATATTTCTTTGGCAGCAGAGTGAGACTTTATTTCCTAGTGTATACAAAGATGGTTGTTCGGTCAAGTGAACTTTCACTACAGTCATGTATACCGGAAACACACTCAGTTGAAGTCGAACTTTCAGCCAAACTTACTATGCATGCCATTTCTGAAGTAGTCATCTACTTCTATATCAATGTAGATCCATAGATTTCTCTAAATGCTGAGGATATGCTTAATTCCGGTTTAGTGAATTTTTCGTGAATTACTTTGGAAGATGTACTTCTAGCTAAGAACATGGGTCACATTTTGGTCAAGTATTTAACATGGTTGTACGGAAGAACCTATATTCTAGGCATAGCGACGTAGATCATCTCTGTTCTTTCTATTTAAACCATCGTTGTTTACACTCAATGTTCCACCTAGTTTTACAAGTAATAACCTCTTCCATTGCTTGTTCCAATCTGAATTTCTTCGAAATTCAATCTAGGACATTCTGAACTTCCTTCAGAATCTTATTTAGAAACATTCCAACTCTAATGTTTATTAAACATATCAATCTATCTCAATATATTTCAATATTTAATACTTCGTTCAACTTCATTCACAGAATATTTACTAACTATAAATATCACTAATACCATTTACACCATTCACTATATGCCATCCACATATATAAAAATGCTTTGCACGCTCCCACTCAAATATGTTATCCACATATGAGAGACTAGAACACTCACTTAGCTCCCACTCAAATATGTCATCCACACATTTGACCAAAAAACTATTTAGATCTCACTTAAATATTCACTAGTGTAAGTCTTCTCGATAATCTTGGCAACTCTAAAATTCTTTGATTGTGTATCAAATCGAGAATTTCTCACTATGAGACACTATCATCCACTTGGTTCAACAAATTCTGCTTGTTGTACTGATTACAACCCTTCTGCAATCTTGTCATTGAAGAACATGCAGTTTGACAACCAACTATCAATTTTCCAAAATTGTAGTAATTTGCTTAGTGTAAATCCAGTAGATTTAAGCATCACTACACATTATAGTCATCCGTTGAATTTTTCAAGACACTCTTTGTGATAAATCAAGCTTTATGTCTTTCTCAAAATTTCATTTCTTTCTTATAACTTTGCGGTTATTAGGAAAGATCAAATAAAGATTTTACTTAATAAGGTCAGGCAATATTTACTTTTGCAATCTTAAATGTAACTTACTTTAGAATTTCATGACTTTTAGTCATTTCTCGTACTTACCTCCAACAACGCTTCTTCGTAGTTCGTAGGTATGTCTTGTTCCATTAACATGATAAGTGAATTAACAATATAATTTTACAAATGGTAGAATGTATTATTGAATCCTACTTCCTTTACAAAAGTACTTAGTTGAAACGTTATGATCATTATAATTAGTTTCTACTCTACTTGTAGAGTTTTGTCTTGGAACATATTCTCTTGCGCTACTCGACACTTGGTGGTAAGGTCAAATAACTTGGAATTGAGCTTTTACTTTCTTCCATCAACACTTTCTTCTAGGAACTCTTCCTTGAAAACAATATACTCGGCAACAACAAGTTTGACTTTTAGTTGTGAAAGACATATTCATAGTTTTCCCAAGAATACTCTACAAATATTTACTCATTAGCCCAGACTTTGAATTATAGAAATCTCTAGAAACTCGAACATGCCATAACTCATATGGTGTTGTTTCCACGAATTTGGAAGATTTCCTATTTCAGTGTTTGCTACTATCGGTTTATAACTCTAAACTACTACGTCAACCCGGTAAGATATAATTTTAGACCATATGTATCTAATACTATATGATTATGATGCTTCAGATATATTAATACACTTTGAAATATCCATTCATCGTAATTTGTGGAACAACTTTCACAAGTCTTTTATGCCAAAAACTAAACTCAAAATACTAGTCATTTTGATCAAATCATAGAGACTTGTGTTTCTTATTAATCTTATATCCTTATTTATTATAAAAACTCTTGAACATTTCACATGCTTCCAGATTCATGTTTATTTAGTAAATACTTCTATTCATTTAGATTCCTAATCATCTTTATGAAATAATGATACCCACTATATCGACGAATTTACAATACATCACTATGTATGGATTTTAACGACTTAGCACACATTCCGTTTTACGAGAACGTGAGTTTTAGTCATCTTGGCCAACAAGGCATGGTTTTGTATGTGTCAAAGGATTGAACATCCAAAGACTTTATATTTCATCGATATGAATTTATTACATCACCATCATGACTTAAACAATTGTATCATTTGATTATTAAGTTTGGATGTATTTTAGATTTTAATATTCTATAAATTCTCAAGCCATTATAATCAAGATTATAATAAGAATAACGCATAACCGAAAATGTGACCGTAATAGAAATTATCTATTATATATTATTAAAACAGCTAACAACCAACGGTGAAGATTTACCAAGCAATAGTTCAAACAAATCAACGACCAGAGATTCATCCACTCATGGTATCCTTATTGATTTACATGTCATGCTAGGAAATGTAATCATGGTCCATGAACACATCCTTATAAAAGGTACTCCCTCCGTCTCCAAATAAGTGACTTGGGTTTGTCTAGATTTGGATATATCTACGTTTTAGGAGTTTTAGGGTGTGGTTACCAAATGAGAGGTGGAGCAGTCGAAGCTGCCCAAACACGGAAACTCCACCAAACAGCCGGAGTGAAGCCTGCCCAATCACTAGTTCATTTTGGCGAAGCAGCCAAAAAGGTACTCCACCTGCTTCACTTCATCTTCCATGCACCCCTAATATCCATTTAACCATAGAGCCCAATTGTATGTACCCATCAATGCCACCTCTAACCCAAGCACCATGCCTCATCCCACCCCGAAACATTATTCTCGCTCGATTCCTCTCGCAATGAAAGGAGGAGATTAGGGCACGCCCCCACCACCATCTCGGGCGCGATTGCTCCCCTATAGAGGAGCTCCAGCGACCCACCTTGTCCCCCAGGATGTGCTCCCATTTCCAGTCCCTCCTTGTATTCCCTTCCTTCTCCCCCGCGTCCCCTCCCATCCATGTCCAGTTGACGAGGTTTAATCTCGTCAATGCCCATTGTTATGGACTTGGGTTTTGGAGAAGATGAGGATGCTGGAGATCGTGGCACGGTTAACAGACAAGCAACCAGGGGACACGAGATTTACCCAGGTTCAGGCCCCCGGAGGGAAAACCCTACTCCTGCTTGTCTGCTCTTTGATTACGGCGGAACCGAAGGTTACAGGATGCGCAGATTCGATCTGGCGTGGATGCGTGTGCGAAAGTATGAGTCTGGTCGAGTTTTCCTAGATCTGTAGATCTGTTGTGGTCTAGTCTATCGGTGGGTTATGGCGTGTGTAGGTCGTGTGTGTAGTCGTGTTCTCCTCGTTGGACCCTCCTAGCCTTTATATATGGTGAGGCTAGGTCTCGGGTGCCAATACGAGTAGGTTACAAGTTGTATTCAAACTCTAGTCTTGAGGTTTCCTTGTCTTGTGCGCTTTGGAGTCCGTGTCCATATGTGCTTTGTGCAGCCGAAACGTCTTGGGCGTCCTGGACCCTGGCAGGTCGTCGAGTGAGCCTTCCGTCGGGCTGGACCAAGTATGCTAACATCGGGTACCCGTAGGGCATATCCATGTCAGTAGCCCCCAAGTGTCCATCCGAAACATAGATTCGGGTGGAGACTTAGTTGTCTTGAACCTTGTATTTGGATGTCGGAGTCGAAAGTTGTGTCGAGTGCGAAGCACTTCACCCGGAAGTTCATCGGGTCAGCTGAATTTGTTCGGCTGTTGTAAAGGAATCGACATCATGGACGTAGTCAACACAATGGACTATAGGGTGCGCGACCAGCGCTCCCTATGGGAGTAGCCCCCGAGTGTCTGTTCGAGTCGTAGACTCGAGGAGAGACTTTAATTCAGCCGTTGTTTGCTTCAGGTCCGTAGGACACAATTTTTTTTTCGGATGCTTGAATCAATCCTCCCTATGGGAGTAGCCCCCGAGTCCGTAGTGGGGTCGTAGACTCGGCGTAGGACTCGAAGATCTTGTGTGTGCGCGACCATCGCTCTAGTTTGGAGTAGCCTCCGAGTGTCTGGCGGAGTCGTAGACTCGGGTAGAGACTCGAGTCTTGTATTTTGTAGACGTAGTGGACAATCTCGGGCGCATCTGCTGACCGGAAGTACATCGGTGCGACCAGCGCCTCGATAGGAGTAGCCCCCGAGTATCTAGTCGAGTCGCAGACTCGAGTGGAGACTCATGCGAGGACAAATCACTGACCCGGAAGTGCATCGAGTCAGCGTCTCATGCATAAGGAGCCAAGAATCGATGATGCAGTCAGAGTTGACATGGCGGAGTCGTGCGGCGTTTAGCCGGAAGGACTCGATGTTGCGGATGAAATCGACATCGTTGCTTCTGTCGGGTGCGCGATCAGTGTTGCGCCTTTGTAGCATCAAGCGATGCAACCATCCAAGGAGGGACTCGAATCGGGTCTTGATTGTATGGCGTAGCCAGCTCTTTTATCGACTCCTGTTGGAGGACCTAATAGAATAGCTCGACGCAGTCGACGTCCTTGTAAGCTGCATAAAATATAAAAAATTGTGAAGTACTTGTATCTCGTAAAGAATATTTGCCTGTCGGCTTGTACAGTAAGATTCTGGTGCCGATTGAGTCGACACTTTTGCACTGTATGCTAGGCCTTTTCGTTAGCCTGATTACCCTTAGTCTCAGTACCTTGCCGAGGCACTCGGAGTTCAAGGATTCAACGATCAGGCAGAATCAGCTACTCGGGCTGTCGCGTTCGAGGTGCTCGAGTGCGTGGAGCCGATGGCACATTAGGTTACTCGAAGAGGGCACATCCCCGAGTGTTTCGAGTGCGAGTTAAAAAAGGAAATCAGCTCTGAGTAGAGGGAAACTTAGCGTTATTGGTAGTTGTCGTGGACGGAGTCGACGCGGTAGCGGGTCACACGGCGGACGTAGTCGACGCGGCGGACCACGGTCATAGCAGCGACGGGTTTCTTGGGGTCGATGGCGGCAGCGAATTCCGCATCCGAAGATTGTCGCGGTCGAAGACCGCACGGGGTCGCCACATCCGAAGGATGTATCGGGTCATCGCAGATTGGTTGGTTGCTGCCGCAGCTTTCGGATCCGGAACCGTAGGTCCCTTCATCCGAAGGTGGATCGCACAGATCGGAGTTGCAGCTGCTGCTGCTGTAGAACTCATCTGTTGATGGTGACGTGCGTAGCACGGGGTGTGGAGCCCATGAAGCGGGCCTGATTGACGGCACGGGCACCCGCTCAGGGAGGCGGAGGGTGCCAGTTTGTCCCACCTGGAAGCAGAAGCTCCCGAACAGAATTTCGAGTCCGTCGCCTACGGGCTCGAAATCCTTCATGGTATCCGGCGAGTGGGCGGTGAAGTCGAAAGAGCCGAAGAGGAGGTGATTCTCCGTCGCCGCGGAGTTGTAGATCGACCGGGTCGGAACCGTCACGACCGCACAATCAGCAGCCTCAATCCCACAGACGGCGCCAATTGACGAGGTTTAATCTCGTCAATGCCCATTGTTATGGACTTGGGTTTTGGAGAAGATGGGGATGCTGGAGATCGTGGCACGGTTAACAGACAAGCAACCAGGGGACACGAGATTTACCCAGGTTCAGGCCCCCGGAGGGAAAACCCTACTCCTGCTTGTCTGCTCTTTGATTACGGCGGAACCGAAGGTTACAGGATGCGCAGATTCGATCTGGCGTGAATGCGTGTGCGAAAGTATGAGTCTGGTCGAGTTTTCCTAGATCTGTAGATCTGTTGTGGTCTAGTCTATCGGTGGGTTATGGCGTGTGTAGGTCGTGTGTGTAGTCGTGTTCTCCTCGTTGGACCCTCCTAGCCTTTATATATGGTGAGGCTAGGTCTCGGGTGCCAATACGAGTAGGTTACAAGTTGTATTCAAACTCTAGTCTTGAGGTTTCCTTGTCTTGTGCGCTTTGGAGTCCGTGTCCATATGTGCTTCGTGCAGCCGAAACGTCTTGGGCGTCCTGGACCCTGGCAGGTCGTCGAGTGAGCCTTCCGTCGGGCTGGACCAAGTATGCTAACATCGGGTACCCGTAGGGCATATCCATGTCACCAGTACCCTCTTGATGGAAGGAATTCCTGCCACGCCACTGAAAGAAACGCTACCGTGGAGAAAACATCTGAGCCAACCCCTCCTCCCTCCCCCCCGCACCCCTCACGCGTCCCCCCTCCCTCGCCGCTGCCAGGTCGCCATCGGGCTCGCTTTGCGCGGCCGACGGTGGTGGTGAGGGGCCCCCTCCTCGCACGTGTGGGCAGGCGGAGGTCGTTCCCTTTCATCTCGCTGGCGGCCCGTGGTGGTGGAGACCCCTTCTGGTGATGGCTTTCACAGATCTGGCGAGAGGAGCTCTGGCCGGTCGGCTTGGTGGCCCTGGCTGGCGCGCGTCTGGGCAGGGGCGGGCAGGGGCCCGGCCCCGTGAGTCCCTCGTGCATCCTCCTTCTTCCCCTGATATAGGGTTCCTCGGCTGAATGTTGGGGACCCACAAAGCTCACAAGGGCGAGTTCTGGGCAAATTGTGTCACCATTATGGCCTCCCTTCGGCATTGGGTGGCTCTTGCGGTGATGATGTGGCTAGGTGCCTCGGTTGCAGCTCTGGCGGCGCGGGGACTTAGGATGCTGGGGCGGCGGCCCTGGAACTTGGTGGGAATCAGCGGGTCGGCGGGCGAGCCCCTAGTTATGGTGCTAGCTGGTGGTCATGGTCGTGTGGACGGCGTGGCCCTGGCGAGCTTCTGGCTGAGGCAGCGATGTGGGCGCGGCTTAAAGCGTTGGCCCTCTCGTCGTGTAGAAGGAGGGGTTTGTCAAGGGGTAACCCCTGTCCTGGGGATAGCGACAGCGACGTCCGAGGACGCCGTCCCCTTCTTGGAGGTATCATGGCGGCTTCTCCTGCTCCTTCTACTTGTGCCAGGTGAAAACCCAAGATCCTTGGATTGGGCGCCGAGCTTTCTTCTTGAAGACGCCTCCTTGGTGCGCTCGGCTGGTTGTTCTCTGTCGGGAGTGTCGCGGAGCTGCGGTGCTTCAGCGTCGGATCTGCGGTGTGCCCCCTTTGGCAGGGTTTGCTTCGAGCTCTGCACACTCCGTTCCTTGTTGAAGCTCCCTTATATGTCCCTTGCCTTGCTACCAAGAGTTACCCAATTTTCCGGATTATAAATATCCACACTAACAGGTTCTGGTTTATCATCAACATTAGCAAATTCATCATCATGATTACTCGCATTGTCATCATCTGTGTTGATATGAGCATCATCCTCTGTACCGACATTATCTTCTAGATAAATATTAGTCTGTTCCTCCATAAGAACTAGCACCAACTCATCTGGGTTCCTCAAAGTGCTCGTGTTGCTCTTCAAAAATTTATGAAAAGATCCTCTCTTATTCTCTCCTTTTTCTTTTCTTAGCACTGGATTCGGCCGCCATAATATCGCTCGCTACAAACAAGAACAACAGTTCAAATTAGAATTAAGAACTAAGAATAGGGCGTAACCAGCAGAAACATGGGTGGGGGCGGACCACTGGACCAGCAGCCAGGCAGTCGATCGTCTCGTTGATGGTCTAGCCTTCGCGCCTGGCATCGATCATCAGGGCCTCGAGGCTCCCCGCTCCCGAATCGTGATCCGAAATTCCGATCTAGTGGAGGTGACATGACTCGGGTAGGAGACGTACGATCAATTGTTGGTTCCGTTTTCCTGGAAGGAAGCGAAGTGACCGACGCAGTCTGGGACTAGGAGTCCAGCTGTTGGCCTCTGCCTCGGCCTTGTCCTGTACCTGTATTGATCGCCTCGGCTTAGAGTCTACGACAGCAGAAAAATGGCCCAATTAAGCCACTAGCCCGATAAAAACTTATTTTTACGATCTATACTAGGCCTGCCTATATATCATATTTCTAGGAGGGCCCCTACTTTTCTTGCGCCCAGGGCGGCTGCCCCGCAGGTCCCCCCAAGGGCCGGCCCTGGAGGGTAGTCTAGTCATTTCACGGCAAGCTCTATCTTACCTGAATCTGGAGCTATGAAAGGAGCCAAACACCTTTGGGATACTCTAGAGTTTGTACGTGGAGTGGAATGAAGTGGAGCGGAGCTCTTCCAAACACACCCTAAGAAGCTGCATTTGTTTTTTCTAGTCGGGCTCTTTTTTTGATCATCAGCGGAACAAACAACACGTGTTCCGTTGATATTTACTAAAAAAGATGATTGTTGCCAAATTAATAAACAGTCGGCTAATAAATAGAGCCTCCCAAAATGAAGGGACCAAAAAGGACAAAAAATAGAATTTTAGGGGGAAAATTCATAAGTATCACACCAAGAAATCAAGTCTGGCGTAGACAGAGTGATCAAACGCATTTCTCTCGACAAGTTACACCCCTGCTTTTTGCATGAAGTTGGTAATCAAAACGCTCATGCGCGGCAAGTTGATAAACCATTCTATTTAAATGAAGGCTAAAACATCTAATACATTAACATGGAACATGGCACCGTGGCAATACTGTTGGATTTGCAGCATAGAAAACAAAAAAATCCTACGATGGGAACTATTATATGCCAGGATCTATCTACTAGATATAAGCAACGGGTGGATATATATCCATAGAGAACATACCCTTAAAGAATAACAAAGCTTTGTTAACGAGTTTGAACTCGTGGATGATGTAGTCGAACACTTGCCGATCTCAAGATCGTGTGGAAGTCCTAGCGCCGCAAATCAGCAGCGCATCCATCCGGGCCACCGAACAACCTCCACCTCCTCGCTCCAGCGAATCAACGGAAGCAACAAATCCTTTCAGACGAAATGCCACCGCGAACATGCATCTCGCTAATCCGAGACCATGGGGAATAAATCTAGAGGGGGAGAGAGATCCTTCACGAGGAGGTGTAAGTGAGAAGGAGGAAGAGGGGCCTTTTATAGGAGAGGGAAGTCTGTCCCATTCCCATGGACGGCGCCCATGGGGATGTCCCCACCTCTTGTTCATTCATGTGGTGAAACTCCACTCACATAAATTGTCCCTCCATTTTCTCCACTCAAAAATCCCACTCATATGCATTAAATTTTCACCAAATTTAATGCATCTCTCATTTAATAAAACTATTTATTTATTTTATTCAGAATTTTTTTAATTACTTTAATTAACAAACATTCACATAAAAACCCTTGTAATATTTCAATATCAAACGTAGAACCAATTTCAGCAATTTCACCGGAGACAATTCCGGTGTCCATTGAAATAATTCCAGCGCTTTGCAATTCTTTTGTCTGAAACATATTTGATCCAAATGGTGTTGGCAACCCTTAAGTGTGTCACCCTAAGATTCGCGAATAATGCAGACATGATCGAGACCCTCTCAGATCAATAATCAGAAGCGGGACCTAGAGATCCATTTTGACTCCTACACATTCAACGATGACTTCTATGATCGTGAGAACCTTTAACGCTAATAACTTAATTCCTTTGTCTTGCGATATATTACATGTCCGAGATTCAATCATCGGTATCCAAATACATGTTTGATCTTGTTACCGACATGCACTATTTTCTCGTTCCCGTGATATAACATTCTAGTGATCACATCACTTGCTTGCAAGCTATTCTTAATGTGATATCACCGAGAGGGCCCAAAGTATATCTATCCGTCATCGGGGTGGACAAATCCCACTCTTGATCCATGAGCCTCTACATAACATCTTCGTAGCACTGAACCCACCTTTATAGTCACCCTTTCAAGGTGTGACGTTTGATGTTATCAAGATACTCTTCCGGTGTTAGTGATTAACATGACCTCATGGTCTAAGGATTAGGATTACTTCGTATGATGTTATAGCAATATAAACATAATAACTTTGATCGTAATGCTATACTTTGGATGAATGTTCATCACATCATTTCACAAATGTTGCGACCTTGTTATTAACGACATCCAATGTCCATAATCAGGAAACTTTGATCATCTTGTTAATCAACGAGCTAGTTCAAAGAGAGGCATAACTAGGAACTTTCTATTTGTTTATTAAACACACGTGTATTAACGTTTCTGTATTAATACAATTATAGCATGCAAAATAAACATCTACCATATAATTGGAATACATATAATAACAACTTTATTATTGCCTCTCAGCGCATATTCCCTTCAGTCTCTCACTTGCACTAGAGACAATAATCTAGTTACATAGTGATAAATCTAACACCCATGGAGTTCTGATGTTGATCATGTTTTGCCCTAGGAAGAACTTTAGTCAATGGATCTACTACATTGAGATCCGTGTGTACTTTACAATCTTTATATCTTCATCCTTGACATGTTCGCGGATGGAGTGAAACCGGCGCTTAATATGCTTGGAATTCTTGTGAGACCTTGGTTCCTTAGCATTGTCTATGGCTCCATTGTTGTCACAATAGATCACCATTGGGTCCAACGCACTAGGAACCACGCCTAGTTAGGTTATGAACTCCTTCATCCAAACCGCTTCCTATGCTGCTTCTGAAGCAGCAATATATTCCGCCTCTGGCGTTGATCTTGTCACCACAGGTTGTTTGGAGCTCCTCCAACTAATTGATGCTCCGTTCATGAGAAATATGTATCCGGATTGAGACTTAGAGTCATCCGGATTAGTGTAAAAGCTAGCGTTGACATATTAGCGACCAGCTCTTCTTCACCTCCATATACAAGAAACATTTCCTTAGTTCTTCTTAAGTACTTAAGGATATTCTTGACTGATATCCAGTGTTCCGTACCTGGATCAGATTGGTACCTACTAGTCAAACTAATAACATGTGCCACATCCGGTCTTGTACATAGCATGGCGTACATTATAGAGCCTATGGCTGAAGCATAGGGGGTCTTATCCATTATCTCTCTTTCTTCCGCCATAGCCAGACTTTGAATCTTACTCAATGTCTTGCCTTGCAACATAGGTAAAAACCCCTTCTTACTTCTGTCCATTTTAAACTTCTTTAAAATATTATCAAGGTATGTACTCTATGATAACCCTATAGGCATCTTGATCTATCTCTATAGATCTTTATGCCCAATATGTATGACGCTTCACCTAGGTCCTTCATTGAAAAGTTGCTGTTTAGATAACTTTTAACACTGTTTAAAAGGTCTACATCATTTCTAGTCAGTAATATGTCATCCACATATAATATCAGAAATGCCACATTGCTCCCACTCACTTTCTTGTAAATACAAGCCTCTCCATAAGTTTGGACAAATCCAAACTCTTTGATCACCTCATCAAAGCAGAGATTCCAACTTTGGGATGCTTGCTTCAGTCCATAGATGGTTCGCTGAAGCTTGCATACCTTATCAGCATCCTTAGGATCGACAAAACCCTTTGGTTGTATCATATACAACTCTTCTTCAATATTACCATTGAGGAATGCAGTTTTGACATCCATCTGCAATATCTCATAATCGAAATATGCAACAATTGCTAACATAATCCTAACTGGCTTAAGCATCACTATGGGAGAGAATGTCTCATTGTAGTCAACTCCTTGAATTTGTCGAAACCCCTTTGCGACAAGTCGAGCTTTATAGACGGTTACATTACCATCAGCATCAGTTTTTCTTTTGAAAATCCATTTATTCTCAACGGCCTTTCGGTCGTGAGGTAAGTCCACCAAGGTCCAAACCTGGTTTTCATACATGGATTCCATCTCGGATTTCATGGCTTCTAGCATTTGTTGGAATCTGGGCTAATCATCGCTTCTTCATACATTGCAGGGTCATCTATTTCATCAACCATGAAATTCATAACAGGATCTCCATACAGTTCAGGAGCGCACGTGTCCTGCTTGACTTGCGAGGTTTGGTAGTATCCTCTTTCGGAGTTTCCTGATCATTATCATTAGTTCCCTCTTCATTCGGTGAAGTCAACTCCAGAACAATTTCTGGCGCTGCGCCACTCTCTGTTGCATGAAGAGAAGGTTCAATAACCTCTTCGAGTTCTACCTTCCGACTACACACACCTTTTGCGAGAAACTCTTTCTCTAGAACGGATCCATTCTTGGCACTGAAAACCTTGCCCTCGGATCTGTGATAGAAGGAATACCCAATAGTTTCCTTAGGGTATCCTATGAAAATGCATTTTTTCGCTTTGGGTTCGAGTTTATCCAGCTGAAGTTTCTTCACATAAACATCGCAATCCCAAACGTTAAGAAATGATAGCTTAGGTTTGTTTCCAAACCATAATTCAAACGGTGTCGTTTCAATAGATTTAGATGGTGCCCGATTTAAAGTGAATGTAGTGGTTTCTAGTGCATAACCCCAAAATGAAAGTGGCAAGTCAGTCAGAGACATCATAGATCGAACCATATCTAATAAAGTACGATTACGATGTTCCGATACACCATTACGCTGTGGTGTTTCGACAGGTGTGAGTTGTGAAACTATTCCACTCTTCCATATGTGCGCTAAACTCGTAACTCAGATACTCACCTCCACGGTCAGACCGCAGAAATTTGATCTTTCTATTACGATGATTTTCCACTTCACTCTGAAATTCCTTACACTTTTCAAAGGTTTCAGACTTGTGTTTCATCAAATAGATATACCCGTATCTACTCAAATTATCCGTGAAAGTAACAAAATAACGATATCCACCTCGTGTCGGCACACTCATTGGACCATATACATCAGTATGTATGATTTCCAATAAATCTGTCGCCCATTCCATAGAACCGGAAAACGGCGTGCTAGTCATCTTGCCCATAAGGCATGGCTCACATGTGTCTAGTGATTCCAAAAGTCCATCAGAATAGAGTTTCTTCATGCGTTTAACACCAATATGACCTAGACGTTAGTGCCACATATATGCAGATATATCATCATCAAGTTTAATCCTTTTAGCATCAATATTATGAATATTTGTAACACTATTATCGAGATCCAACAAAAATAAACCATTCATCACAGGTGCATGACCATAAAAGATATCATTCATATAAATCGGACAACCATCATTTTCGGACTTAAATGAATAACCACTTCGCATCAAACACGATCCAGATATAATGTGCATGCTCACTGCAGGCACCAAATAACAATTATTTAGATCTATCACTGATCCTAACGATAGGTGGAGTGGCAACGTTTCGACGGCGATCACATCAACTCTTGATCCATTGCCAACACGCATCGTGATCTCATCCCTTGCTAGCTATCGCTTGTTCTGTAGCCCCTCAATCGAGTTACATATATTAGCAATCGATCCTATATCAAATAACCAGGTGCTACTGCGATTACTAGTCAAGTACACATCAATACCATGTATATCATATATACTTTTATTTGCCTTGCCGGCCTTCTTTTCTGCCAAATACTTGGGGAAGTTGCACTTCCAATGGCCAGTCCCCTTGCAATAGTAGCCCTCGCATCGACTTTACTACTAGCTCAGATTTCTTTTCAAGTGCAATGCATTTTCCACCCTTCTTTCCCTTCTGTTTACCCTTCTTGTCTTTCTTAATACCGGTGGTCCTATTGATCATCAACACTTGATGTTCTTTCTTGATATCCACCTCTGTAGTTTTAAGCATTAACTGAAGATCAGGGAGAGACTTCTTCATGCCCTGCATATTATAGTTCATCACGAAGCTCTTGTAGCTAGGTGGAAGAGATTGGAGAACATGATGTATGCCTAAGTCAATGGGAATCATTATTCCCAAGGACACAAGCCTATCGGCGTACCCAGACATTTTGAGTATATGCTCGCTAATGGAGTTGTTCTCTTCCATCATGCATCTAAAGAACTTTTCAGAAGCATTATAACTCTCTACGGTAGCATGGGTATCGAAAATCATTTGCAATTCACCATGGTATCAAAGGCATTTCCATTTTCGAAACGCTTTCGAAGTTCCGGCTCTTGCCCATATAGTATGCCACAATGAACTAATTTGTGGTCCTCCTGACGAGTCAGATAGACGTTATTTTCCTTGTCAGGGGCATCAGGAGCTGGTAGGGGTGAAACAGTAGTTTACCCTCTATTGTTTTTGGTTGACAATGACACTATAGTTAGATCGGACTAATGCTACGTACTAGTGTCTTAAACAAGTTTTAGTCCGCTGGTATATATGTTGAAAGATCATCGGAGACCCCCCCCCATTTTGATAACAAAGCGGTGTGCCAGAGTTTTGCCTTTTATATGTATCTTGAGTCTTTAGGAACACCACACTATTAAGAGGGGTTATCTCGATGAGCTTGTTGGGGATGAATTTCTAAGACTTGTACACATCCCATTCACCCACTTGTTCCATCACCAAAGAGAGAGGAGACAGAAATCTATGTTTCATAGCATCTCTGCCAAGTTCGGTGTACAAGCCGGTTGAATCGGCTCCTAGACCGGGTGGTCCTGTACCAGCGCTGGAAAACCGAACCCAAACCGGGAATCTCGGTTCATTAAACCTAGTCTACCCGGGTTCACGCACAAAGACCATCCTGGTTTGGATCCCGGTCTTCCGGGCTATATACCGGGCGGTCCGGTGTGTGGGACGGTCCAACCGAACTTGAAACCGGACTTCGTAGAAATGCTCTAAACGGCTATAGATTTCTCCCTTGGGTATAAATACCTCTTCTTCCACCTTGAGGAAGTTAGGCATTCAGTTCATATTTCATTCTTGAAGCTCTCTCTCTCTCCCCATTGTTGAAACACAATTCCTTGAGGATATCCCATTCTACCCAACCAAATCCAAATCCCTTTGGTAGAAAGCAAGAGGAGGTCCTGATCTACATTTCCACCAAGCCAAAGTTCATTCCCCCTTGAGTTCATCGAGTTAGCTTGTTACTCTTGGGTTTATGGGAAACCCTAGGTGGCTAGGGTCACCCGGAGGCATTCGGCTTGTGATTTGCTCTATGGAAAGTTTGTGAGGGTTTGGAGACTACCTTAAAGTCTACCACGAGTAAGTGAGATATTCCTTCGTGGGATAGGCTCGGAGAAGAAGGTGATCCTTCGTGGCGTTGGGGAATCCTTCATGGAACCTCACACCTCTCCAACGTGACGTAGCCCCCTTCCCATAGGTGGTGAACACGGGAATACATCTTCGTCTCCGCGTGCTTCGGTTACTCCTTAACCACTCTCTTACTTGTGTTGTTTACTTTGTGATAGCCTTCGTGCTTAAAGTATCTTGTATCATCATCTAGGTTTCCTCACCTAGTTTGCATTTAGGCACACTTATATTCCGCAAAGCCTAAAACTTGCAAAAGATTATAAAGAATTTTGTAGAAACCTATTCACCCCCTCTAGGTAAACCATCTTACACTTTCAATTGGTATCAGAGCAAGGTGCTCTTCTAAGGGCTTTACCGCCTAAGAGAAAAGATGGTTTTCTCCGATGATGAGGAGGGCAAGACTTATTCGATCAAGGAGATCCATGAACTCTTTCCCAAACAGTCCCTTGAAAAGGCTAAGGCGGATTCCGATCTCCTTACTCAAATAAGTTTTCTTGAGGGACGTTTTACGGGGATGGGCGAGGGGGTCATTCTTGCCAAACCTTCGGTAGTACCTCAAGGGAGGCCGATGGACACCGGTAACGAGGCCATGAACGAGGCCTTGATGGCCCAAAATATATCGAGCTTGTTGGGGAACCCCAATAGGAAGGTATGATGAGCACAGCAGCAAGTTTTCCCTCAGTTATGAAACCAAGGTTATCAATCCAGTAGGAGCAAGGAAACACCCCAAAGGTGTTGCTAGCTGAACTTTGGCAGGGCGCACTACCGGTGCCAGCAACAACGTGGAGACCTGCACAACACAACCACATAACTCTGCCCCCAACTTTCGATGAGGTTGTCAATCTCACCGGTTTTGCTGAAAACAAAGGATTAAACGTATCGAGTGGAAGAAAGTAATAGTTTGTAGAAAGTAAACACAAAGCAGTAAATAGTTGATTGTAGATTGATGGTAAAAGAAAGGACTGGGGTCCATAGTTCACTAGTGGTGGCTCTCCTTAAGATAGATGACATGTTGGGTGAACAAATTACAGCGGGGCAATTGACAAACATCGAGAAAGCATACAAGCATATACTACTCATCTTAACTCCTTTGAGATTCGATTGGGCATTACAACATTATACATAGACCGCCATCCAACTGCATCTATGACTAATAATCCACCTTCAGGTTATCATCCAAACCCCCTCCAGTATTAAGTTGCAAGCAACGGATAATTGCATTACGATTTGCGTGTAAAGTAAACAATACGATTGTTCTATGAACAAAGGATTGTTGTTTTCTCCCTAGTAGCAACAACACATCTAGTACATTAGAGATTTCTGTCACTTCCCTAGATTACCAGAGGCATGAACCCACTATCGAGCATAAATACTAACTCTTGGAGTTGCTAGCATCTACTTGGCCAAGATAGCTACTAACAACGGAAAGCATGCAAGATCACAAATAACAAAGACATGATAGAATCAATAATCAATATGAAATAGCATCTCAATATCCATCGGATCCCCGCAAACACAACATGTATGATTTACAAATAGATGATCTTGATCATGAACGGAGATCACAAGATCTAAACATGATAGCACAAAGGAGAAGAACCAGCCATCTAGCTACTACATGGACCCGTAGTCCAGAGATGAACTACTCACGCATCACCCCAGAGGCTTGCATGATGATGAAGAAGGCCTGTGGTGAATTCTCTCTCGGGGTGCCGGGAAGAGCTTCAGATCCCTCCTGATCTAGGGATGGAGATGACGGCGGCTACAGACTCTTTCCTCGAATTTTGATCGGGTACTTAGGGTTTCTGTATCGGGGCCATCTTATAGGTGGAAGGAGAGGCCGAAGGGGTGCCTGGGGTGTCTAGACCACACCCTGGCGCGGGCCAATCCTAGCCGCGTGGCCAGGTGGTGTGGTCGGGCCCTAGCCCCTCTCCGTCTCATATTCTGGCTCCAGGTGTCCCTCGGTGAAAAACTGACTTTGGCTTTTGTCTCGTCCAATTCCGAGAATATTCATTTTCTAACTTTCCTGGAACCAAAAATAGCAGAAAACAGGCAGCTGGCACTGTGGCTCTTGTTAACAGGTTAGTCCAAGAAATCATTTGAAAAGTACTCCAAAGTGTGGACAAAACATAAGAAACTAGATAAAACCAAGCATGGAACATAAAAAATTATGGATACGTTAGCAACATATCAACATCCTCAAGCTTAACTCCTGCTCGTCCTCGAGTAGGTAAGTCTTAAAAAGAAAGAATAATTTTTGAGATGACATGCACCATCATAAACTTGATCAAAGTATTTGTAAAACATTGATAGCTGGGATCATAGTACTTCAATCATAACATGAAAGACAAAGTTCTAACAATAAGACAAAGTAACTATGTTGCAACATGAAAAGGCACAAACGATTCATGAATAACAATGATTTGCAAGACGTTTGTTTGTTTCACATAAAGAAAACATAGCATAGTGGCATTCAGCTTGTCCCTCATAGAGTAGCAAACATAAATGCATAGGACACCTTCAAAGTTCATAAGAGTGACTAGATACAAATAGTTTAAAGCAAGCAATATCAAAGTTATGCATCAATCAACAAGTCTTGGGACAATGCACATAGAACTAAGAATGGCCACTATGCTCTCAAAGTAGGTGCATAAAGATAGAAGGTGGAGACTCAACAATAAAGTAAAAGAAAGGGCCTTCATAGAAGGAAGTAGGGATTCAAGTTTCATAAAGAGCTTCCAAAAATTATGATACTTATTAGCTTTAAGCTCTCATTGCCCCTATCATAAGCATCTTGGAGGTGATTAAGGTTAAAGTGACACAACTAAGAGGATATGCTTGACAAATTATAAGCCGAAGTCTCATGCCCCTTACTTATGAAGACCGAACCTCATGCTACTCAACTTTAGTCACAAGTAAGCTCTTGTCATTGTAAGTACATATGTATCATAAAGAACTGCCAACAGGGCACCCCTTGCACATGATACAGGAGCTATCCCATAATCAAAATGACAAGGCAAGCAGACAATGAGCATCTCAGCGATCTTTTTATTTGCTATTTGCATAGGTTTTTATTGAGGATGCTTCATAGAGTGCTCATTATGGTAATGCTGCAAGTTTCCACCATGATTAGGCATGGCTTAGGCTAGCGTCACAGGCGTTTCTCTAACACACATACAAACTCCATGATCTTACAAGTTCCCCTTTTATTTCACACCGCCGGGATCCATAAGCAAAAGAACATGATATCAACGGGGTACAAAGTACAGGTGCAATGTTGAAAGCGTTCCCCATGATACATGGTTTTGCTAACTTCAACTTATAAAGCGCAAGCATATACACAACAAAGAAGGACGCAATGGTTCAAGTTTATTAAATGCAAGAAAGTAAAGTGTGCCATCAAGTTCGTGAGAGCTTTAAGCACTAGTTTTCTCATAACAAGTTTAATTCAGAAGGTAGACAAAAACATGAATATACTTGGAATAGCATATGCTAATAGGTAGGTATGGTGGACTCTTTGGAATAACTTGGTTTTAGGAGTTGTATGCATGAGTGGAACTCATACTTGGTTGTGGAGTCTAGCAAAAGACTGGGAGCGACCAACTAAGAGAGCAATAATGACCATAATCATGCAGAGCGACAAAACATCATTGATCAAAGCATAAAGTGATACTACAAGTTGAAAACTAAAGGATCATAAAGGCTTATGGTGACTTGGGATAGTCATAACATGGTGTGAGCATGTGTCAAGTCAACCTAAATAAAGCACCAAAGGAGAATACCACAATACTATGCTTTAATATGCTAAAACAACGCATGATTCTTCCAAGGCACATTAAGAAATCTCAATTGTTTATAACAAGTCATGCTACAGCAAAGAATACTAATAATAAAGCCAAAACAATATCAAGCATGGCATGACAAAGCATAGGCCACAGTCAAAAACTAACTCTCTTTACCACTTAAGCATGAACTTTTCCTACTCTTTTCCAATCCAAACCAAACTATTTAAAAACCAATGTATGAAAGAGGGGGTCCAACCAATTTATTCAGAAAACTAAGCAAACCAAGCAAACGAAAAACCAAAACAAAAATGAAAAAGAAGATGCTCCAAGAACAACACAACTATGCATGAAACAATAAAAATGAAGCGTTTGGAAGAAACCTAGGATTTTTATTGATGAAGAAGGGGATGCCTTGGGCAACCCCAAGCTTTGACGCTTATACTTCTTGGATATTTCTTGGGGTGACACATGTGGCATCCCCAAGCTTGAGCTTTAGTCCATCCTTCATCTCATTACTCATTCCTTCCATACACCTGAAATTTTCCTTCATACAAAACTTCACACAATCTTTATTAGCAACATTAGTGCACTCAAGATAATAAGTCTTTAGGTTCAGTTCCAACACCAATAAAACTTCCATTAGAATAGTAGATACTGTAGCACTTCCCTCAAAAATCTCAATTCCCCAAAAGAACTCAAAAAGGAACCAACAAGAAGCAAATGCAAATAATGGTAGAAATCTGACAAAACAGACCAGCGGGTAAAGACGAATTTTTTCGAAGACCTTCTGTTGCTCAAATAAAAAAGTGTTGAACTAACGAAAGTTAGATAGCAGCCTGGGGCATAAGCACAAAAATTCGTGCCACAAAAGGACGTACAGAGATTTTACACAAATATTTATGGTGAAGCACAGAAATCTGTTTCGGGATAGCAACTTTCCCAATCATTACTTTCTCTCATTAGAGGTTACTCTTGGCACAAAAAGCAAATAAAAAAGGTTAAGGAGCGGTTATTACTGAATTAATAACTTCCAAGACTCATCTAAAACTTTTGGGTTATCTCCCAATAAGTACTTTTCTTTAACGCCTTTAAGTTAGGCATAAGAAGCAAGAAAAAGGATCAAGTGTTCTCGAATGAAGAAGCATTAAGAGCAAATTTTGTTTTCATAGGAGAGGCAAAAGAAATCTTCTCTCTCTTATTAGGGAAGTGTTCTATACCTTTCTTGAGTTGGAGTTGATATTTAATGGTGCCTTCTTTCATATCAATAATGGCACCAATAGTTCTAAGAAAAGGTATTCCCAAAGTAATAGGACAAGAAGCATTGCATTCAACATCCAAAACATAGAAATCAACGGGGATAGGCATTATTAACCATAATAAGAACATCATTAATACTCCCCATGAGTTTCTTTTTAACATTATCATCAAGTGGGATGTTCAAATAACAATCTTCAAGTTGTGGCAAATCAAGCATATCATAGATCCTTCTAGGCACGATGGAAACACTACTATCAAGATCACATAAGGCTTTGAAATCAAAATCATTCACTTTCATATTAATGATGGGTTTCCAACCATCTTCTTGTTTTATAGGAATAGAAGCTTTATGTTTCATCTTTTCTTCTTTAATTTTTATGAGAGCATCAGTAATCTGTTTTGTAAAGGCCATATTCATAGCACTAGCATTAGGACTTTTAGCAAGCTTTTGTAGGAACTTAATAACTTCAGAGATGTTGCAACCATCAAGATCAAAATCATAGTTATCATCTAAGGTAGTAGAGCTATTACTAGCCTCAACACTAGTGGTAGTGATAGTAGAAACACTAATGTTTCTAGCAATTTCATCTTCTCTTTCCCACTTAGCATGCAATTCAGCTAATAGTCTAACATTTTCATCAATTCTAACTTGTATGGCATTAGTGGAAGCAAAGGGATTATCAATAATTTAAGGTTTAGTAGCCATTTTATTCAAAGAATATTGAGCTTCATCCAAAGATGCTATATTTCTTTCAGCATTAGAGAGTTTTTCCTCAACATTTTTATTGAAAGTAGTTTGTTTACTAATAAAGTCTTTAACCATAACTTCAAGTTCATAGGAAGCACTCCTATTATTGTTGTAGGAATTTCCATAAGCATTACCATTGTTGGGAGGATATGGCTTATAATTGTTGTTACCAAAATTATTCATGTAGGCATTATTGCTTAAATTGTTATTTCTTATAAAGTTCACATCAACTTGCTCTTCTTGAGCAACCAAAGAGGCTAAGGGAACATGATTTGGATCAATATGAGCCTTCCCATTAACAACCATAGTCATAATAACATCAATTTTATCACTCAAGGAGGAGGTTTCTTCAACAGAATTTACCTTCTTACCTTGTGGAGCTCTTTCAGTATGCCATTCAGAATAGTTAACCATCATATTATCCAGAAGCTTTGTTGCAGCACCCAAAGTAATGGTCATAAAGGTACCTCCAGCAGCAGAATCTAATAGATTTCTTGAAGAATAGTTCAATCCTGCATAAAAGGTTTGGATGATCATCCAAGCAGTCAGTCCATCAGTGGGACAATTCTTTACCAAAGATTTCATTCTTTCCCAAGCTTGAGCAACATGTTCATTATCAGATTGTTTAAACTTCATTATTTCACTTCTCATAGATATAATCTTAGCAGGAGGATAGTATTTTCCAATGAAAGCATCTTTGCATTTAGTCCAAGAATCAATACTATTCCTAGTTAAGGAATTCAACCATTCTTTAGCTTTTCCTCTCAAAGAGAAAGGAAACAATTTAAGATTAATAATATCTCCATCTATATCCCTATGATTTTGCATCTCACAAAGTTCAACAAAGTTATTTAGATGGGCAGCAGCATCTTCATTACCTATACCAGAAAATTGTTCTCTCATAACAAGATTGAGTAAAGCAGGTTTTATTTCAAAGGAAGTAGCTTCAGGAACAAGTGGAGCAATGGGTGTGCTCATAAAATCATTGTTGTTGGTGCTGGTGAAGTCACACAACTTAGTGTTTTCAAGAGTAGTCATTTTTTGTGTTTTTTGATAAAGAAAGCAAACTTGTAAAACTAATTTTTTTTGTGTTTTTGATAAAGAAACAAGCAAACAAAGCAAAAGTAAACTAAGCAAAACAAAAATAATAAAGTAAAGAGATTGGTTATGACGGACTCCCCTTGTGAAGATGTCCTTGACTCCCCGACAACGGCGCCAGAAAAAGAGCTTGATGGCCCAAAATATATCGATCTCGTTGGGAACCCCAAGTGGAAGGTATGATGAGCACAACAGCAAGTTTCCCTCAGTTATGAAACCAAGGTTTAATCGAACCAGTAGGAGCAAGGAAACACCCCAAAGGTGTTGCTAGCTGAGCCTTGGCAGGGCGCACTACCGGTGCTAGTAGCAACATGGAGACCTGCACAACACAACCACAAAACTCTGCCCCCAACTTGCGATGAGGTTGTCAATCTCATTGGTTTTTCTGAAAACAAAGGATTAAACATATCAAGTGGAAGAAAGTAATAGTTTGCAGAAAGTAAACACAAAGCAGTAAACAATTGATTGTAGATTGATGGTAAAAGAAAGGGCTGGGGTCCATAGTTCACTAGTGGTGGCTCTCCTTAAGATAGATGACATGTTGGGTGAACAAATTAAGCGGGGCAATTGACAAACATCGAGAAAGCATACAAGCATATACTACTCATCTTGACTCTTTTGAGATTCGATTGGGCATTACAACATTATACATAGACCGCCATCCAACTACATCTATGACTAATAATCCACCTTCAGGTTATCATCCGAACCCCCTCCAGTATTAAGTTGCAAGCAACAGATAATTGCATTACGAATTGCATGTAAAGTAAACAACACGATTATTCTATGAACAAAGGATTGTCGTTTTCTCGCTAGTAGCAATAGCACATCTAGTACCTTAGAGATTTATGTCACTTCCCTAGATTACCAGAGGCATGAACCCACTATCGAGCATAAATACTAACTCTTGGAGTTGCTAGCATCTACTTGGCCAAGATAGCTACTAACAACAAAAAGCATGCAAGATCACAAATAACAAAGACATGATAGAATCAATAATCAATCTGAAATAGCATCTCAATATCCATCGGATCCCCGCAAACACAACATGTATGATTTACAAATAGATGATCTTGATCATGAACGGAGCTCACAAGATCTAAACATGATAGCACAAAGGAGGAGAACCAGCCATCTAACTACTACATGGACCCGTAGTCTAGAGATGAACTACTCATGCATCACACCGGAGGCTTGCATGATGATGAAGAAGGCCTCCAGGGTGAATTCCCCTCTCTGGTAGGGTGCCGGGAAGAGCTTCAGATCCCTCCCGATCTAGGGATGGAGATGACGGCGGCTATAGACTCATTCGTGGAATTTTGATCGGGTACTTAGGGTTTCCGTATCGGGGGCATCTTATAGGAGGAAGGAGAGGCCAAGGGGGTGCCTAGGCCGGTCAGACCAACCCCTGGCACGGTCCAAGCCTGGTCGGGCCCCAGCCCCTCTCTATCTTGTATTCTGGCTCTAGGTGTCCCTCGGTGAAAAACTGACTTTGGCTTTTGTCCCATCCAATTCCGAGAATATTCATTTTCTAACTTTCCTAGAACCAAAAACAGCAGAAAAACAGTGCAAATAATCGTGGCTCTTGTTAATAGGTTAGTCCAAGAAATCATATGAAAAGTACTCCAAAGTGTGGAAAAAACATAAGAAAGTAGATAAAACCAAGCATGGAACATCAAAAATTATGGATATGTTAGCAACGTATCAGGCCTCTAGTGAGAGTGACCCGACGAAAGCCTCTATGCCTCCTAATCCATTTCCGTATATATATCCTAAACAAAAGAATATCATGCCTCATACTAATGGTTCGGGTCCCACGCCTCACTATGATGGAACTCCCTTCTCTCATTGGAAAGTTTCTATGGAATCTCATCTTCGCAGCTGCAGTGTGGAGCTTTTGGAGATTGTGGGCAAGGGCTTCTATCCACAAGATCCTAACAATCTCACTCCGGGAGAATACTATGACCGTCAACTAAATGCAATGGCTTGTGACAAGATAAGGAGTGCCATTCACCACATTATCTATGATCAAGTTAGCAACATCCCTGTCGCAAAGGAGCTTTGGGAGAGGATTGTCATTCTCCAAGAGGGAACATCCCTTATCCAAAAGTCTAAGTATGAAGCTGCCAAGTCGGAGTTGAGCATGTTCATGAACAACGATGGTGAGTCCATCGCAGAAGCATACAAGAGACTTGTTGCCCTCCGTGTAAAGATTGATGGTCTTGGCTGTGACAAGTATGATGATGGGTTCAACTTGAATGATGAGCTCATCAAGTCCAAGGTTCTCTCCATGATCACCGCCTCCGATAAGAAGCTTGCCTTGAACTTGCAACTTCTAGATTCAGCTCGCCACTTCTCGCCTAATGATCTAGTATCTTATCTTGTTGCCACGGATAATATGGCAGATGAAGGACAAAAGATCAAGGAGACCAACCGTGCCATTGGGCCTTATCAATCCCTAGCATTGAAGGCCAAGTATGTACAAGAGAGTGGTGCAAATTATGAAGAAAGTGATAGTGAGGGCATTTACAACATGCTAGCTCAAGTTGCTCTCTTCACCAAGAACTTGAAGTTCTGAAGAAGAAGAAGCTCAACCGGGCCAAGTGAGAAGAAGAAAAATTGCTACAACTGTGATGAGTCGGACCACTTTGCCAACAAATGCCCATATGAGAAGATACTTGACAATCCCAAGTATGAAGAGGGCGCCAAGCCAAGATAAAAGCCAACCCCCATCAACGAGAGATACAAGAGCAACAATAAGCATGATGGCAAAGGCTTTCTTGGCCAAGAGTACCTATCTGATCCAGAGAGTGAATATGAGGAGAAGGTTGTGGGAGTGGCCGGTTTGGCTTTTGCCAAACCCGGGTCACTCTTCACATATGACTACACCAAAGACTATGCCGATGACTCCATCACTCCCAAGGTCGCCGGTACTTGTCTCATGGCAAGGAGTACTGATACGTCATAAACGTATCTATAATTTTTGATGCTACATGCTTGTTTTGTATCAACTATCTTATGTTTTGTCTACACTTTGAGGCATTTTTATACATTTTCTAGAACTAACCTATTGACAAGATGCCGCAGTGCCAGTTGCCTGTTTTCTGTTGTTTTTGGTTTCAGAAAAGCTACTAAGGAAATATTCTCGGAATTCGACGTAACAAAAGCTGAAGTTCCTATTTTTTCCGACACAAGACGGAGTCCAAAACAGAGACGGAGGAGGGCACCGAGGCGGCCACACCCTATGGTGGCGCGGGTACCCCCAGGCGCGCCACCAGGTGGTGTGGGCCCCTCGGGCCTCCATCGACCTTGACTCTTCGCCTATATAAACCCCCGAGACAAAAACCCTAGGGAGAGGATCATAATTCCACGAAAATTTCCGTAGCGCTGCCGCCACCGAAGAGGAGATTCGGGGGACAGAAGTCTCTGTTCTAGCACCCTACCGGGACGGGGAAGTGCCCCTGGAGCCATCTCCGTCGACTCCACCGCCATCTCCATCGTTGTTGCTGACTCCCATGATGAGGATGGAGTAGTTCTCTCTCGAGGCTACGGGCTCTACCAGTAGCTATGTGTTCATCTCTCTCTCGATGCATGTTCTTATTGAGATCATGAGCTTTGTAATCTAGATCTATTCCGCTACTCAAGTGCTTTAATTAATCTCTTCTTATCCTCGCGTGTGTGAAGTTGACAGTGTGCACACCGTGTGGCACTTAGGCTAAGGTTACAGGAATACTTATCATAAGTATAATTTGAGTTGGATGTCTCTATGAGATTGTGGTGTTTGTTGGAACCATCTAGCGCTCAAGGTGACAGTGAGGGGTTATCTAGATGGGGAATGCGAACTTTAAGGTGTGTTGTTATAGCCCTACATCGTCCAACCGGAGAGTAGTTCAGGGTAGCATAATGAAGAGAAGATATTTATATGAGAGTGTCCACTAGTGAAAGTATGATCCCTAGGCCTTGTTTCTAAGCATTGAAACACCATTTACAATCAGTCATGTTACATGTTTGCTTGCTGCCACTCTTATTTCAGATTGCAATTACCACTTAGAATCATCCATATTACTTGTATTTCACTATCTCTTCGCCGAAATAGTGCACCTATACACCTGACAAGTGTATTGGGTGTGTTGGGGACACAAGAGACTTCTTGTATCTTGATTGCAGGGTTGCTTGAGAGGGATACCTTTGACCACTTCCTCCCTGAGTTCGATAACCCTTGGGTGATCCACTTAAGGGAAACTTGTTGTTGTTCTACAAACCTCTGCACTTGGAGGCCCAACACTATCTACAAGAATATAAGCGTGCGTAGACATCAAGCTATTTTTGGCGCCGTTGCCGGGGAGGTAAGTTAAAAGGTGCTCACATCTTCTGGCAACTAAGCTATCTTCTAGTATTGTTGCTGGTGTGTGAGTGCTTGAAGTTATTTCCTTTAGATTCTGCAATTATATCTTTTTGTTTCTTGTTTTTATTTTCACTAGTTAGGCTTAATGGAAAATAACAACAAAAATAGAGAGCTTGAGAGTATTTATCTTGAGTTAGTACATGAAGTGTTTGAAGAGAAAATTAAAAAACCTATGGAACTTTATTTGCATGCTAATAGCAATGTTACTAGTATGAATTCTTTGAACACCATTATTGCTAATGCTATGGAAAAGTCTAACCTTTGGGAAGCTTGTTTTTATGAAAATGATCTTTTTAGTCCCCCAAGCACGGAGGAGAAAATTTACTTTGATGATACTATGCCTCCAATATATGATGAGTACAATGATGAATATGATATTTTCAGTCCACCTACTATTGAGGAGAAAATTAATTATGATTACAATATGACTCCTATATTTGATGATTATGGTTATGAGAATAATAATGATAGCTATTTTGTTGAATTTGCTCCCACTACAATTAATAAGAATGACTATGTTTATGTGGAGAGTATTAATTCTTTTATGCATGTGGCTCGATAAGAATGTTTTATGTGATAGTTATATTGTTAATTTTATTCATGATGCTACTGAAAGTTATTATGAGAGAGGGAAACATGTTTTTATGTATCTCAACAATATTAAGTTTCCCCTCTTTATGTTGAAAATTTTGAAGTTGCACTTGTTTTGCTTTCCTATGCTTGTTGCTTTGTGCTTTCATGAATTGTTTCTTTACAAGATTATTTTTCATAGGAAGTGGGTTAGACTTAAATTTGTTCCATATTTGCTTCTTGATGCTCTCTTTTGCTTCAATTCATATTTCTTATGCGAGCATCATCGAAATTATCATGCCTATCTTAATGGCTATAAAGAAAGAGCTTTTGGGAGACAACCCATTATATTTTTACTTTCAGTTTATTTTTGTTTTGTTGAGTCTTGGAAGTTATTGACTCTGTAATAACCTCTCATTATCATTTTTATTTGATTTTTGTGCCAAGAATAACCTCTAACGAGAGGGAAGTAAGATATGGGGAAGTTAGTGTCTCGAACAGATTTCTGTGCGTCACAGTAAAAAATCGTGAAAAATCTCAATACGTTGGATTGAGCTGAAATTGTTTGTGCTTATGCCCTAGGTTATTACCCAACTTTTGTTAGATTTGCACTTTTCTATTTGAGCAACATAAGATTTTCGAAAAAATCGTTCTTTACCTGCTGGTCTGTTTTGACAGATTTCTGCCATTATTTGCATTTGCCTCTTAATCGGTTTCTTTTTGAGTTCTCTTGGATCACTTGAGCTTTTAAAAGAAATTTCTATAGCATCTTATGTTTTGATGATTTACTTGAGTTGAAACCGAACCCAAAGGATTATTATTTTTAATACACTAATGTTGCTAATGAAAATTGTGTGAAGTTTTGTATGAAGGAAGTTTTCAAGTGTAGGGAGAGAATGATGTGATGAGATGAAGTATGGACAAAAACTCAAGCTTGGGGATACCAGCCGTGTCACCCAAGAAATATTCAAAAAGTACAAGCGTCAAAGCTTGGGGATGCCCAAGCCATCCCCTTCTTCATCAATAATCTCAGGTCTTCTTTCAAGACACTTTATTTTTATTACCTTATGCACTATGTGTTGTTCTTGGAGCATCTTTGTTTTTAGTTTTATTTTGCTTTGTTTGCCACAATAAGTTGGTTGGATCCCAACACACTTCTTTTGGAGAGAGACACATGATGACCCACAAGTATAGGGGGTGTATCACAGTATTTTCGATAAGTAAGAGTGTCGAACCCAACGAGGAGCAGAAGGTGCTAGCTACTGGTATGGATCAGGAATTCTCTGCAAATACTTAGCAAACGGATTTTTAGGGGTTTTTGATAAAGCAAGTAAACAAAGTACGAGAAAATAAAAGATAGTAGGAATAAATGCAGCAAGTGGCCCAATCCTTTATGCAGCAAAGGACAAGCCAATTGTATTACTTAAGATAACCAAATGTTCTTGAGGGAAGACTGTCAAGTGCTTTTGCTTCAGATAGTTGATTAATCTTCTCTAGCTTTCTAAGTGTTGTGTGGGTGAACCTGTGCTAATGTACCGCCCCATCCAAGACTAATACATACTTGTGATTATACCCCTTGCAAACATCCGTAAGTACAAGAAAGTAATTAAGGTAGAGACCTAACCACAGCTTTAAACTCTAAGACCCTTACGTCCCTTGTGCAATGGTTTCCTAACGGAGGTTCAGGTTTTTGTCACTCCGGCAACCCCTACGATTAGTAGCCAAATACACAATGCATTCCCCTAGGCCCATATAGGTGAAGTGTCATGTAGTCGACGTTCAATGACACCACTAGAAGAAGTACACCACAACTTAAATATCAAACTATTGAATCTTTCTCAACACAACTCCACTACTAACAACATGACTTCTCCCATGTCCTCAAGAACAAAACGAACTACTCACAAGACATCATATGGATCATGATCAGAGATGGAATAATGATGTATAACAATCTGAACATAAACAATAATTCAATGGTTCACTCAATAGCATCAACAACAAAGAGTAATCAACACCGGGAAAGTTTCCCTTATGAACTAATGCAAGATTCAACTCAATTGTTACAGCAATATGGAGATGGTGATGAGGGTGCTGATGGTGATGATGATGGTGGTGATGATGATGATGATCTCGATGAAGTCCAGCTTGATGGTGGTGTTGATGGCGACGATCTCCCCTCTCCGGGAAGGAATTCCCTCGGCAGAAATCTGCCTGCCGGAGAGATCTTTCTCTCTCGGTGTTTTCCACCCCGCAGAGGCGGCGGAATCTTTTTGTGGTCGCTCCACCAGTCTTAGGGTTTCGGGAGGATGATATACGCCAGAGGAGAGGGCTAGAGGTGGGCCAGGGCGGCCACACCACCTGCTGGCGTGGCCTAGGGCTGCCCGTGCTAGGGCGTGATGTGGGCCCCCTGTGGCCCATCTCTACTCCATCTTCTGGCATCCTTAGTATTCTAGAAAAATAGGATTTTCCGTATATTTTCCCGGATTTTCTGATCTTCGTGAATTTTGCCTCCAAACAGCACCTTTTCCATCAGAATCCTGACTGCAGCGGTCCATGCTCCAAAAGTCATCAACCATGCAAAAATAGATGAAATAACATAAGTATCACCTCTCAATATGAAATATATCAATGAATAATAGTGAATTAAGACATAGAATAGTGATGCAAAATGGATGTATCAATTCCCCCAAAGCTTATACTTCGCTTGTCCCTAAGCGAAACTGAGCTCGATAAACATGGCCTCAGGTTTATGGAGTGAAGAGTCGATAAAAGAATACGGACAAGAAGCATCACATCCATCAAGTTCATAGATCATAATAGAAGACAACTCACTATTATATAACTCAACTTGCAATGAGTAAAGTAAACACAATAAAGATACATAAAGTGAATCATAATTGGTAATGGAAAACTTAGCTCTTGGTCGAAGAATAGTTGATAATTTGCTGGAGTTCACAAATAACTGGTTTTCAAAGATAGCTTTCAAAGTAGTAAACATCAAGATAAGAGCAATGTGCTAAACAAGGAACATAAGAAACATGATTGAATAAATCATCCTATGAATGAATGAAACACAACAACTCAAAATACTTGCTGAGATAGAAGGGAGTAGGTTTACTGACTCAACTACAAAGTAAAAGAAAGGCCCTTCAAAGAGGGAAGCAGGGATTGCAAGTCTCATAAAGAGCTCCCAAAAATTATGATACTTACTAGCTTTCAGCTCTCATTGCCCCTATCATAGGCATCTTTAGGTGATTAAGGTTAAAATGATCAACTATGAGGATATGCATTGACAAGTTGTAAGTTGAGAATCTCATGTCCCTTGAATACGAGGCCGCTCCTCATGCTACTCAAGTTTAGTCACCGGTAAGTTCTTGGCATCGTAAGCATATGTGTATCATTGAGAACTGCCAACGGGGTACCCCTTGCCTGATGATACGGAAGAATCCCCATATCAAAATGACAAGGCAAGCAGACAACAAGCATCTCAGCAATCTTCTTATTTACCATGGGAATATGGTGCTTTCTTCTCTCTTTCCTCTTTTCATAATATCTCTCTTTTTTTCTCTTTTTCTCAATCTCTATCTCTTTTTTTATAAGAAGAATGCTTCATAGATACTCGTTATGGTTACGCTGCAGGTTTCCACCATGTCAGCATGGATTAGACCAATGACCCAGCGCTTTCTCTAACACACATGCATAACTCCATGGACTTACAAGCTCCCCTTTCATTTCACACTGACGACATCCATAGACAAAAGAACATGATATCAACTAGGTACAAAGTACTAGTGCAATGTTGAAAGCGTTCCCCATGACAGCATGGTTCTGCTAATTCACAACTTACAAAGCGCAAGAATATACGCAACATAGGTGAGCACAATGGTTCAAGTTTATTAAGTGCAAGAAAGTAAAGTGTGTCATCAAGTTCGTGAGAGATTTAATCACTAATTTTCACATAACAAGTTTAATTTGGGAGGTAGATAAAACAAGAATTTACTTGGAATAGCAATAATGCTACTAGGTAGGTATGGTGGACACAAATGGCAAAGGTTTTGGTTTTAAGGAGGTGGATGCACGAGAAGAATACCCTCTCAGTACAGGTTTTTGGCTAGCAAGGCTGGGTAGCAAGTATAAGAGTTGAAGGAAACAAACAAACATACAAGTGATAAAGGCAAACATGCTATCTTCCTTGGAAGCACAAAAGATCTTAACTAGAGAATACTAGACTTATGAGTAAATCAAGAAAGAAAGATGATGAAATTATTTTTCTTTAGAGTACTTCTATCTTTTTCATTCAACTCTCAAAAATAGTGTTGCTACTGACCGAGCCAGGTTTGCCAAAACCAACTAAATTAACTCAATGATCCCAAAGTGATACCAATACTAACAACAAGATCAATCATATAACCACGAATTGAAAACTAATATAAGCTATGCAAAAGAGTAAATGATAGAACTTCTCATTAATATTCCATAACGGCAACTCACACCAAGGGATACATATCTAACGAGAGAGGGGACACTTCCATAATGCAAACCATCCTACATAATAACTCCTCTATTCATGATATGACTCTACTAAAAAGGTAAAAAGATAGAAGATAGTGATGTGATACCGCGGCACTCCCCCAAGCTTGGAACAAACTAAGGGGATGCCAAACCTGATGATGAATTACTCCTTAGGTGGTGGTGGTATCCTCTCGATGAGCTCTCTGATCAGTTTCCCCAATTCCTCAATCTCGAAGGTGAGATTACGAATCAGTTGTGAGTTTTGCTCAATGCGGCTCATGATCACGTCATGTTGAGAATTCCAGCTCTTGTTATTCTTTCCCCACTCTTCCTCCTTAAAGTCTTCTTTTCCTGCATGGCTAGAACGAGGCAAATCCCAATTGGAGGGTAATTTCCCCTGGGGCATATTCTGGTATTGATGCTCATGGATAAGGGTATGGAAAGGATTCTTGGTGCATGGAGGAAGTGACCAGGGATCTGAACGGTGATGAGGAGGCTTCCCTCCAATGGTTGGGTTTGCCACTACTCCAATGCTTTCAACGGTAGTGTCGGTGTGCTTTGCCTCCTCTTCACCTTCACTCTTGATCTCCTTCTCCTTCCCGGGGTCTTGGAGTTCTTCCTCCATCGGCTCCTTCCCTTTATCCTTGGCGGACACCATTGTGCTTCTAAGCCTTCAAAGAGTATGTCCTGGCAGAAACAGATCGAAACAAAAACACGACGAAAACACGATATACAAACCTCGGAAGATCCGGGGGGTATATATTACGAAGTTTCCTATCAAAAGGAAGGTACTGGGAGAAAACGAGTCGGAGGCGGAGTCCGTGGTGGAATCACCACCTGGTGGCGCGGCCAGGGTAGGGCCCGCGCCACAGGGTGGTGTGAGCCACCCTGGCTCCGTTTCCGTCCATTTTTCGCATAGTAGCTTTCCTTATTGACTGAAAACTGCAAAAATATAGTTGGATAGTATTTTTGCGGAACTTTTCTTACCAGAACTGCTACCTATTTGAAAATGGACTCTGCAGGTCTCTGAATTTGGTATCTAGTAGATTCTTTCAGAGTCACCACTTGAATAACATCAATATCTTCATCTTCATACACTTATTACTTGAGTCATAAAACCCTTCTCTTCCTTATTACACCATTGTCTCCACTTCCTGGAAATTTCTTTCACACAAAACTTCACACAATTCTCATTAGCAACATTAGTATAAGTGAAGTGATAAAACCTTTTGATTCTAACTTCAACTGAAAACCATCAAAACATAAGCAACTGTAGCAACTCCTCCCAAAAAGAATTCAAAAAGGAAATCGAATAAAGAGGCAAATGCAAGATTGGCTAAATCTGTCAAAACAGACCAGCAGGTAAAGATCAATTTTTTAGAAAATCTTCTGTTGCTCAAATCAAAAAGTGCAAAACTAACGAAAGTTAAATAACAACCTGGGTCAGAAGCACAAAAAATTACAGCTCAATCCGACATACAGAGATCTCTCCCGAATTTTTACGGTGAAGCACAAAAATCTGTTTCGGGACAGCAACTTCCCCAAATATTACGTCTCTCTCATTAGAGGTTGATCTTGATACAAAAACCAAACAAAACAGATAAGGAGAGGTTATTACTGAAGTAATAACTTCCAAGACTCAAAGAAACAAAAAACAAACTGAAAGCAAAAACAAATTGGGTTGTCTCCCAAAAAGCTCTTTCTTTAAAGCCATTAAGATGTGCATTATAATTTTGAAGATGCTCACATAGGAATATGAATTGAAGTGAAAGAGAGTATTAAGAAGCAAAAATACACACATTTAAGTCTAACCCACTTCCTATGCAAAGGAATTTTGCAAACAAACAAGTTTTTGAAACCATAGGCAACTTGCATAAGAAGGCAAAAGAAGTGCAACATAAAAACTTTCAGCATGAAACGAGGAAACTTGATATTATTGAGATGCATACGAACACTTTTCCCTCTCTCATAGTAACTTTCAGTATCATGCATAAACTTAACAATATAGCTATCACAAGTACCATCATAGCAATGATCACTTATTCTAACAGAAAACACAGGAATACTAACTCTCATAACACTACTTTGTGAAACAATATTAGAGGTATCCTTACAAAGGATAGTGTGTCCCTCTTCTTCATACTTAGTGACAAAGTCTTTCACATTTTCTATTATAGGTTCATCAACCATTTGTTTATCAGGTTCAATAGCTTTACTTATACTTTCATTAACCATACTAGCTATCATAGAATGTTCCTTTACCTTAACTGGAAAATGCATTTTCTCAATATAAGGTTCAGGTAAAACATGATTAGCAGTATAAACTTCAGTATTTCTTGTAGGAACACTCTTAGCAATATTTTTATAAGGTTCATGATACTTATTCCACTTCTTTTTAGGCACTTCAATACAGGAAGAAAAAGCCTTAAAATAAGAAGCAATAGCTTGAGAGTCTAGACCATAAGTATTTTTAATATTTTGAAAGTCATCAGTTCCCATAAAAGATTCAGTACATTCATAATCATAATTTATACCTGACTTTCTACCTTCGTCATTCTCCCAAGCTTCAGCATTATCTTGAATACGGTCCAGAAGATCCCATTTAGCTTCTTCTTTCATGCGAGTGAATGATCCAGCACAAGAAGCATCCAATAAATCTTTATCATGTAGAGGGAGTCTTGCATAAAAGTTATTGATAATAATATTGTTGGGGAGCTCATGAATGGGACATTTGAGCATTAGTAACTTCAATCTCCCCCAAGCTTGAGTTATACTCTCTCCATCAAGAGGCCAAAAGTTGTATATTTGATTCCGATCTTTATGAATCTCACTAGGAGGATAAAACTTTGAATAAAAGAGAGGCACTATTTCCTCCCATTCAAGAGCTTGACCATTCTTCAGCAGCTTATACCATTCCTCAGCTCTTCCTTTTAGTGATAATGAGAATAACTTCTTCTTAACTTTATCTGTAGTAATACTTGCACACTTGAACAACCCACATAATTCGTGTATAAAGAGTAAATGATCACCAGGATGGACAGTTCCATCCCCAACATAGTAGTTATCCATAACACGATCAATAATTCTTGTAGGTATTTTGAAAACATCATTCTTAGCAGGTGGTGGTTTATCTACTACCTTAGCAGTGGTAGTAGCATTACCAAATAAGAAACTCAGCGAATTATCCATACCAAAAATAAAGCAACTAACAGAAGTAAACAATACTCACAATAGAAGTTTCCTTTACCAGTTCCACTCTCCAATAGCGCTTCACTACCCGGCAACGGCGCCAGAAAATAGTCTTGATGAACCACAAGTATAGGGGTGTATCACAATATTTTCGATAAGTAAGAGTGTCGAACCCAACGAGGAGCAGAAGGTGCTGGCTAGTGGTATGGATCAGGAATTCTCTGCAAATACTTAGCAAACAGATTTTTAGGGGTTTTTGATTGTAACATCCCAAAAACTTCAATCCAAGTTTATCAAAGATCCAATCATCCAAAACTAGGGTTAACAAAAACTTTTCCATTTTTAAAATGAAAGCCTTCATATTATGTGCATTTAAATAGGAGTTGTTTGAATTGCCATGATTAAGTGACCCAATGCTTGTAAAATGTTTCTTAGGTGATTTAAACATCATCTACACCATTCCCAAACTTTTTCTAAAGAAAATCAAATCAAAAAGATTTAAAATGGAGAAATGGTCATTTTGCCAAAATTAACTCCCATGTCTACTTTGGCTATTCCTAGTACTCAAAAATTAACAGAAACAATTATTGATCTTTACACCCCTTGCTAGTACACATAATGAGGTACCAAGGCCCACCTTTTGATCTTCTAAAAACCTTCTGTAAACTATTTTAAATAACAGTTCAAAATTGAATCTTTATCATATGGGAAGATCCCACTTTTTCAAAAACCACTCAAACAAGCTCAACTTTCAAAACCCAAGCATCTGCAGACTCACCAGCACCAACTTAGCACACCCACCAAAAATCTTTTCAAAATTCAAAACTTGAGGTCTTGCGGCCATTTCATCAATTGCGGACACAAATCAAACAAAAACCAAACACTATTATGAGCAGTGATTGAAGCCTAACTTGTTCCCTCTCTAGCTCACAACCATCTCAGTAGATCAGCTAGCAAGTTAAACCAAGCACTAGACTCACTGTAAGCTGGGCAATGACATCAATGGTGAACAGCCGAAGCTCACCATGCCACCCCAGTGGAGACAGCAAGCTAGGAGGAGATTTAGCCGTGCCAACCTTGTCTAGGAGGCAGCCCACCGTCCACCGCCACTCCCTGTCCAGCGCCCGAACCTTGCCAATCCCTGGACCACACGCACGGACCGCGCCCAGCCTGCCAGCAACCATGCCGAGCATGCGCTAGAGCGCCACCCTCGACCGACGCCCACAGACCGCGCGCCGCCCTTGCCGCTTGCATACATGATCGCCACCGACCCAGGAGACCGCCAGACATCCCCGTTCGCCGCCCCATGACGCACAGCCACCGCTCGTCGTCGAAGACGCCGCCTCTGCCGCGCAGAGCATCGCGTGTTCCAGACCAAACCGCACCGCCCCACGTCTCGCCACCGTGTCGTTGAGCATCGCCAGGGAGCATCGCACCGCCCCCTACCGTCGCCCATGCCGATAGCCGTCTGTACCATCGACCACGACGAGCTCACCGTGCGCCCCGTCGGTCCCCTCTCGCCACTATAAATAGAGGCCACCCCCAGCCGGTTTGATCACACCATCTCACTCACCACCTCTCACACTCACTCCCCACCTCCAGCCGGAGCCGCTCGAGCACCAGAGCGCCAGAATTGCAGCCGGAGCCGCCGCCTCGGGAGGAAAAGGGCGCCATTGATCTAGGCCGCCCCAGGAGAAGCTGCCGGTACCAGGAGGTTCGCCATTGTCGACTTCGTCATTCGCCCGCCTCGCCGACCCTCGCCTGAACCCCGGTGAGCCCCCAACGACCCCCACTAGCCGCTTAGGTTACATCTCGCGGCGTTGCCCAACGTCGACGATGACCCTCGGCTTGGATTAGAACCAGATCGCCACCGTTACGCCGTCCGCCGGCGTGTTAAGTGCACTGACAAGCGGGACCCCTGTCGGTGAGCCTGTGCCAAGCAGCGCCGGGCCGGCCCATTTCCTTTCCCGCGCAAGCCCGAAGATTCAAATTAGGATTTTTCTTTTTAGTTAGAATATAGTTTATGTCCAGTGTTTCAAAATTCAATTCTGTGAGTTTGACAAATCCAAATTGCATGAAACCAATTTTGTCTGAAAGGTATTGAAATGATCTATCCAAGCCCGTTGGATTTAATTCAATTAGATTTATAGATCTCTCCTAATAAAAATGAGAAGACAGAAGCTTTTGCAACTTGAAACATTTTTGTAAAATCAACCAAGTTAGCTTTTGAGTTGATTCCAACTCTCAAAAATCACATTTCATCATATCTATCCAAATATGTAATAATATTAAGGTTTACATGCAGTGACGTTGGACTAGTACCAAAATAATGCTATATAGGCATTTTTAGTCACTTTAAATCATTAAATAATAAACTTAAACCAAAGTAATAGTAATCCAACCTTTAAATTTCATTCCCACAGGTTAGAATATGTGGTGAGGACATGTGTCCACATGAATCCGATATTTTGGTGGTGAATATTAAATCATGGTTAATTTTTCAATGAGTAGAAATTACTTTTCCAAAATAAAAAGGTGGAAACTATTGAATTAAACTTGTGATGTTTTGGATGATAATAGATCATCAATGGTGTGGTTTAGAATACTAATTAGCCTAAGTTAAGTATTTTTTGGTGATTGTGCCCTCCCTATGCATTTCTAGACGATAGTACCGACCAAGCCTTCGAGGAGGAGGAGTTCTACCAAGAAGAAGAAGAAGAAGAAGAAGAAAACTTCAACCACTGCACCAACCAGGGCAAGCTATTAGTGGAAAGCTAACCCTTGCAAACATGCTTTAGTAAGCTAGTGTAGCAAGCTAGAATAAAACTAGATAGTTTAGTAAAGATGCCTTAAGCATACTTTGATCACACCCCCCCTAGTTGACACAAAGTTCTTTAATTAATTTTGAAGGTAGCATAAAGAGTATAAAACTTGACCTAATTAGAAACCCTTAGATGTCATTCTATGTCCTGAGATTGATCCCACCTTTCCACCTTAGTGAACACTCGTAACCTAGTGTTTTAGAATAAATCAAACTTGATTCACTTTGGATGGGACTACTTGGTGAAAATGAGTTATGAAAACCTTGGAATGATGAGTCATTCTATTGAGATGTTTTGACATGTGTTGAGAAACACAATTGGGTTATGATGATGAAAATGATGAGGCATGAGCCTTAACCCTTTTGATAAAAACTAATGGTTGGATTCGGATGCGATACCATTCCAACTTTACCGTACAACCACATTACCTGAATTGGGTAAGGCCTTAGCTGGAAATTTATATGCATTAGTATTAGTTCCCTCATGGGAGAGGTTTGAGCTGAGGCTACCTCTCAATGATGACCACCTATGCAGTGCCCAAGATGACTGATGGTCATGGTTGGGAGGCCATGCTCATAGGAGAGGTGCTTATACTAGGGTGTGTAAAGGGAAGGTTATGTTTGATTATCTCCATACCAAGTATGATGATTCAGGGGTTATCCCTGATAGATGTATCGAATCTTGTGGTGAAAGTGTACCACCTCTACAGAGTGTCAAACTATTCGAATAGCCGCGTCCGCGGTTATGGACAGTTGGAAGGGCCATACTGTTTCGTTGTCAGATGTTTTCTAAAGACCATGAAATGAATGATGAACCTTGACTTGACCACAACAGTGTGGTGTAGATGACAATAGCTTCCCAACTTAAGTGATTCTAGACTTTTAATTTATCTTTTCTTGTTTCAGAACTCAGCTTAGGTTTCAAATTTAACTTGATAGTTATTCTTTTAATTCAGCACTTTAACTTAGAAGTATAACCCTTGCTAGTAGTAGTTTGCGAGTACTTAAAGAGTGCTCATGGCTTTTGTCCCTGGCTATTATCATGGCCAGACTACCAAGGAGATTATCAAGATGATGGTCAGCAGGACGGCTATGATAACTAGGACTATCTCGCCACAAGATTACTGTGCCCCTGAAGATGGACCCCACCACTACGCTATCGTTTATTTCCGCTGCTTGTTGTATTAAAGACTGGATCATGAGATCCTTATTTGTGTAAAACCTTATGTATGGTTTGTAATGGATGATGTACTATGATATCCAATCCGTTAGGTCTCGCAAAAATGGTAATCCTGGGATTGCGAGGTATGGCATAACGGGCATCTGGGATTAAAAATCCGGGTGTTGACATTGATAAAGCAAGTAAACAAAGTACGAGCAAATAAAAGACAGTAGGAATAAATGCAGCAAGTGGCCCAATCCTTTATGCAGCAAAGGATAAGCCAATTGTATTACTTAAGATAACCAAATGTTCTTGAGGGAAGACTGTCAAGTGCTTTCGCTTCATATAGTTGATTAATCTTCTCTAGCTTGCTAAGTGTTGTGTGGGTGAACCTGTGCTAATGTACTGCCCCATCCAAGACTAATACATACTTGTGATTATACCCCTTGCAAACATCTGTAAGTACAAGAAAGTAATTAAGGTAGAGACCTAACACAGCTTTAAACTCTAAGACCCTTACGTCCCTTGTGCAATGGTTTCCTAACGGGGGTTCAGGTTTCTGTCACTCTGGCAACCCCTACGATTAGTAGCCAAATACACAATGCATTCCCATAGGCCCATATAGGTGAAGTGTCATGTAGTCGACGTTCACATGACACCACTAGAAGAAGTACACCACAACTTAAATATCAAACTATTGAATCTTTCTCAACACAACTCCACTACTAACAACATGACTTCTCCCATGTCCTCAAGAACAAAACGAACTACTCACAAGACATCATATGGATCATGATCAGAGATGGAATAATGATGTATAACAATCTGAACATAAATAATAATTCAATGGTTCACTCAATAGGATCAACTACAAAGAGTAATCGACACCGGGAAAGTTTCCCCTATGAACTAATGCAAGATTCAACTCAATTGTTACAGCAATATGGAGATGGTGATGAGGGTGTTGATGGTGATGATGATGGTCGTGATGATGATGATGATGATCCCGATGAAGTCCAACTTGATGGTGGTGTTGATGGCGACGATCTCCCCTCTCCGGGAAGGAATTCCCCCGGCAGAAATCTGTCTGCCGGAGAGATCTTTCTCTCTCAGTGTTTTCTGCCCCGCAGAGGCAGCGAAATCTTTTTGTGGTCTCTTCCCTAGTCTTAGGGTTTTGGGAGGATGATATATGCCAGAGGAGAGGGCCAGAGGTGGGCCAGGGCGGCCACACCTCCTGCTGGCGTGGCCTAGGGCTGCCCGCGCCAGGGGGTGGTGTGGGCCCCCTGTGGCCTATCTCCACTCCGTCTTCTGGCATCCTTAGTCTTCTGGAAAAATAGGATTTTCCATATATTTTCCCTGATTTTCTGATCTTCGCAAATTTTGCCTCCAAACAGCACCTTTTCCATCAGAATCCTGACTGTAGTGGTCCATGCTCCAAAAGTCATCAACCATGCAAAAACAGATGAAATAATATAAGTATCACCTCTCAATATGAAGTATATCAATGAATAATAGTGAATTAAGACATAGAATAGTGATGCAAAATGGACGTATCAACACATCCCGTTATTCATTGCCTAGAACACTCTAGTTTTCACTCTTATTGTTCTGTGAGTGTTCTCATTTCCTAGCACTGCGTTTAGCTTTAGTTTTCTTATTCTTTTGGCTTATAAATTTTTAGTTCTTCTTTGTAGATGGGTGAGACATGCTCTCTGGTCTTTATTGATTATTATCTTTTAGAGTTGTTTCAAATAAGTCGATATGTGTTGGAAAAGAGTAGGAAGTTTCATGTTTATAGTGGTAAAAAAGGAAGCTTGTTTTGACTGTGACTTAGACTTTATCATGTCATGCTAGATGTTGCTTTGACCATATGCTTAGTGATTATTTTTGTAACATTACTTGTTTCAAACAATTGAGATTGCTTAATGTGCCTTGAAAGAATCATGCGTTGTTTTAGCATACAAAAGCATAATATTGTGGTATTCTCCTTTGATGCTTTATTTGGGTTGACTTGGCACATGCTTACACCATGTTAAGACTATGAACCAGTCACCATAGCCTCTATGATCATTTAGTTGTTGACTTGCAATATCACTTTATGCTTTAATTAATAATGTTTTGTCGCTTTGCATGATTATGGCCATTATTGCTCTCTTAGTTGGTCGCTCCCAGTCTTTTGCTAGCCTCCACCCGTACTAAGTATGAGTTCTACTCATGCATACAACTCCCAAGAAACCAAGTTATTCCAAAGAGTCCACTATAAATTCCTATGCATGGTGTGTTACACCATTCCAAGTATATTCATGTGTTTATCTATCTTCCAAATTAAACTTTTGTTATGTGAAAATTAGTGATTAAAGCTCTCACAAACTTGATGGCACACTTTATTTTCTTGCACTTAATAAACTTGAACCATTGTTCCCATTTATGTTACCTATATTCTTGAATTTTATAAGTTGTGAGTTAGTAGAACCATGTTACCATAGGGAACACTTTCAACATTGCACTTATTATTCAGTTGATATCATGTTCTTTTGTTTATGGATCTCGGCAGTGTGAAATAAAAGGGGAGCTTGTAAGCTCATGGAGTTTGTATGTGTGTTAGAGAAACGCCTGGGCGACTAGCCTAAGCCATGCCTAATCATGGTGGAAACTTGCAGCATAACCATAGTGAGCATTATGTGAAGCATACTCAATAAAAACCTATGCAAATAGCAAATAAAAAGATCAATGAGATGCTCATTGTCTGTTGCCTTGTCATTTTGATATGGGAAAGCTCCTGTGTCATGGGGTAAGGGGTACCCTATTGGCAGTTCTCCATGATACACATGTACTTACAATGACAAGAACTTACTTGTGACTAAAGTTGAGTAGCATGAGGTTCGGTACTCGTAAGCAAGGGGCATGAGATTTTCAACTTATAACTTGTCAAGCATATCTTCATATTTGTGTCACTTTAACCTTAATCACCTCAAGATGCTTATGATAGGGGCAATGAGAGCTGAAAGCTAATAAGTACCATAATTTTTGGAAGCTCTTTATGAAACTTGAAATCCCTGCTTCCCTCTTTGAAGGGCCTTTCTTTTTACTTTTATGTTGAGTCTCCATCTTCTATCTTTATGAACTAATTGAGAGAGCATAGTGGTCATTCTTAGTTTAATGTGCATTGTCCCAAAACTTGTTGATTGATTCATAACTTTGATATTGCTTGTTCTTAAATTATTTATATCTAGTCACCCTTATGAACTTTAAAGGTGTCCTATGCAGTTATGTTCTACTTTACCATGAGGGGCAAGCTGAATACCACTCTTATTATGTTTTCTGTATGAGAAACAAACAAATGTCTTTCAATGCATTGTTATTCATGATCTTTTGTTTGTACATTTTTATGTTGCAACTTAGTTGCTTTGTCTTATTGTTAGAACCATATCTTTCATGTTTATGTTAGAGTACTATGATCCCAGCTAACAATGTTTTACAATACCTTGATCAGGATTGTGATGGTGCATGTCACCTCAAAAATTATTATTTTTATCACTTACCTACTCGAGGACGAGCAGGAGTTAAGCTTGGGGATGCTTGATACGTCGTAAACGTATCTATAATTTTTGATGCTCCATGCTTGTTTTTTTTGAGGTGAAACAGTAGGGAAAATCCCCACTGCAATTTTTTTATTATATAAGTATGTTACAATGAGAAAATGATCTAAGGTAGATCATAAACAGTTACATCTAAATTGAAACAATCTATTCTATCCCTGATCTAATTGCTGACTGAGCCAGGCTTTGAATTTTTCCTTGTATTTTCCTTTGATTCTGAATTGTATCCATCTCATTTCCTGGTAGAAAATTGCTTTCCATCTATCAAAAGTGGGTATTTTGTCATTAAAAATCTTCTCATTTTTGCAAATCCAGATACCCCAGGATGTTATGATAATGATTTCCATTGCAAATGGTAGGTGTAACTTTTCTTTGATGTTTGAAATAGCTTCTGATCCTGTTAGATTTGCGATTACATTTACGGAAATATGGTCCCAACATTTTTTTGCAAATGGACAATCCTAGAAAAGATGATTTGCTGATTCTTCAGTGATGCAGTTTGATGTAACACAATTGTAATCAGGAAGGTTGAAATTCTTTCTCATCAGTAGGTTTCTTGTATTCAATCTGTCTAGTAACAAAAGCCAGAAAAAGAACTTGTGTTTATTTTGACAAGATGTTGCCCAAACCCAGGAAAAGTGAGGTGGTGATGGTGAGTGTCCAATCATGGCTGAGTATGCCTTTTTAACTTCAAATTTATCTGATCCCCAAATATAGTTCCAATTATCATGGGTGTCCTCCTGAGTGTTATGCATGAATTCCTGGCATCTTTCTTCCAGGAATAAAAACTCAGAGAAAGCCTGATGAGAGAGAGGTAGGTGGAAGTTATCTTCGAGGAATTCAGCATGAAGGAAATCATGAACATTGATGATTGTAGACTTAGCATAGGACAGAAGGTGAGGGAATTTATTCATCAAGCACTCCTCTTGCCAAAGGTCACCCAGTAAGCAGATTTGCACGATTTTGATTGCATTTAGCCATGCCTTTATAGTTATCAATTAATTTGATATGTGACTTCCACCAGAAAGATCCCTCCATGCTTCTTCCAGGTAATTTTCCATTTTTGTAATAAGTCTCCCATATGAGATGAACCCAAGGTATGTCTTGGTGGTTGTAGAATTTGTCCAAATTTTTCAGAAGGAGGGCATTATTTTGAATCTGTAGGTTCAGTACCCCTAAACCCCCTTGGTTTTTAGGACGGCAGATTTTGTCCCATGAGACAAGAGCTTGTCCTTTTTCTTGTACATCATCAGTCTTCTTTCTCCATAGGCAATATCTCATATATTTAATAATTTGATCCTTGATGGCTATTGGCACCTCCAAACAGCTCATATAATATAGAGGAAGTGAGGAGAGAACAGATTTGACCAGCTGCAGTTTGCCTACATAATTCAAGAAGTCCGCAATTCCACATAATCTTCTTTCCACTCTCTAAACAATGGGAAGAAAATTCTCCATAGATGGCTTTGTAATGCTTAATGGAAGCCCAAGGTAGGTAAAAGGGAGGCATCCAGTTTGACAGTTGATTGCCATAGCATAATGCATAAGTCTATCATTACAAATGTTTATTGGCATCATGCTAGATTTCAGGTAAGTGACTTTGAGTCCATTGGAAACTGCAAAAGTTTGAAGAAGTGCTTTCAAGCATAATAATTGAGATGCATCAGCTTTAAGAATCACCAAAGTGTCATCAGCATATTGAATAACTGGGAAGTCACAATTGGGTGGTCCCACAATAGGTGGAGTTAGAAGATTTCTTTGCATGGCCTTGTTTAGGACAGATTGTAGGAGGTCAGCAGTAAGGACAAAAAGTAATGGTGAGAGTGGGTCTCCTTGTCTAACACCTCTTCTGCAGTAGAACTTTTTACCAGGTACACCATTGAGAAGAATTTCAGAAGTTCCAGATTCAAATATCATTTCAATCCACCTTATCCATTTTCTCCCAAATCCTCTAGCTTTAAGGATATTAACGATGGCAGAGTGATCAACTCTATCAAATGCCTTCTCAAAATCAAGTTTGAGAATTAAAATTTCCTCCTTTGATTTGTGGCATTGGAATAAGTATTCAAATGCCCAACCAATTCAATCTTGAATAGATCTGTTGTTGAGAAATCCATATTGGTTTTTATGTACCAATTTCAGAATGATAGATTGCAGTCTATTTGCAAGAAGTTTGGTAATAATTTTGAATATCTGATTCAATAGAGATTGGCCTGAAATCAGCTGATGTAGATGGGCAAGTGACTTTGGGTATGAGTGTAATGTAAGAAGAGTTGATGCTTTCAAGGGACACTTTCTCATTGAAGAAATCATGAATCAGTAATTTGATATCATATCCAATGATAGACCAGCAACTTTTGATAAATTCATTATTAAAACCATCAGGTCCAGGTGACTTGTCATTTGGTAGTTTAGTGATAACCTCCTCAATTTCTTTGTCAAGGAAAGGTTTTTCAAGTGAATCCTTCATCTCATCAGTCATTCCATTTCCATAGAATTCTGCAAGATTATAGTGCATCTCAGTTTTGACTGATGTGCCCATTCTTGCCCTGAAGTCATTCCAAAAGATATCAGCCTTGTCATAGTGATTTGTAAATTCCTGTCCAGATTCATTCTTGATCATTGATATATAGTTATGTCTATAACTGATGGTAGCTTTGGAATGGAAAAACTTAGTGTTTTCATCTCCAAGTTTTACCCATTTAATTTTCCCTCTTGGTTTCCAATAGGTGTTTTGGTTCTGAAGAAGAGAGATAATATGGGACTTCAGGATATCTCTGAGGTGCCACTCATTGATGGTTAATGTTCTAGATTCTTCAAGTAGGTCTAGGAGATCAATGGTGTCATTCACCTTAGCAATTTGATCCTTTAAGCAAGGTAACTTTTTTGCCCAAATCTTGATACCTCTCCTCACATTTTTTAACTTGGCACAAATTCTTTTTGCCATGTCCTGATAATTCACAGGAATATTCCAAGCATTTTGTACAATCATCTTAAAATTAGAATGATGAAGCCAGTAGTTTTCAAATCTAAAGATTTGAGCCTTGGGAATGTTAGTTCCAACGGATATGACACAGGGGAGATGATCAGAAGTAGGTTTGGATAGTGGGGTAACCATAGTGTATGGGTATTTGGTTGTCCAAGAACTAGATGTAAAGAACCAGTCCAGTCTCTCCAGGAGTGGATCTTTTTGCATGTTACTCCAGGTGAATTTTCTACCCTTTAGTGGCAACTCAATAAGGCCCAGGTTGCAGATAGCATCATTGAAGAGCATAGTTTCATTAATATCTCCGACACTTTTATTTCTATCAGTGAGACTTCTGATAAGGTTAAAATCTCCTAACACTAGCCAATCCATACTATCAGGCATAGTGATGTTTGAAAACCAGTCTAAGAAATCCATCTTTCTATCATTTTGACAAGGACCATAGATATTAGTGAGAGTCCAGGTATCATTTGATAATTGAGAGGTGAAGGTAACAGAAGTTGAGAAATCATTTTGGAAAGCCCTGGTACCATTGAATAAAAGTCTTGTTCGGATGGTAATAATTCCTCCAGAAGCACCAATTGATGGTAAGTAATCAAAACTGTCAAACTTGTTTGGACAGAATTTTTTTAAATAATTGATATCAAAGTTTTCTCTCTTGGTTTCTTGGAGACAGATAATGTCACATTCAGATTCCATGATCTTGCTTTTTAGTGCTAACCATTTTTTCTCAGAGTTAATTCCCCTGAGGTTCCAGTTCAGAATCTTCTAGTTTCTGTTGTTACTCATTTATAAACCAATTGGGTGATCCTTGGGGTGACTCAAATTTTGTAGTCACACAAATAAGACTAAACATATCATAGGTTACTGAATTCATAAACATGTCCAACATCAAATAGGTCTGCAACAACTCATAACAGATATGAAAGGTAACTGGTCCAATCACAAAAGGAAAGGTTTTTGTAAACATTAAACACATTATTTAGGTGCGTTCTTCTTAGACTGCTTTCCACAAGATTCAGCAGCACCTCCCTTCTTCTTGCTTGTAAGGTATGGTTTAGGACCATTCTTCTTAGGTCCAGTCTTTCCAGGTGGCTTGATGATCAAATCATTGATCCTGCCCTTCTTCAGCAATCTTTTCTCCAGTTCCCCCTCTTTAACCTTGCAAAATGATTCAGAAAGATTCTTAACAACCTTATTACTGAGACAGGGTGGAGTAGCATTGCAAGAGAGGCAATTATGATCAGAGCAATTTAAATGGCTTTTAAAACACCCATTAAGTTCCACAATTCTGGGGCTCCTTCTCACCTCAGATTCCACCAGTGGTTCTTTGCCCCTCCTCCTCTTTGTAGGAGCATTTGGTACCATCATGTTTGATGGGGAATCATTTAGGCAATGGGGTGGAATCTGTCCAACACATTCATCAGGTATAATGAAGGTGAAAGTAGTTTCTTCAGTAATTGGCTCTTTAATTATCTCCCAAAGGGGTGATGTGAGAAAATGTCTAGTCCAACTGGATTTCTCAGGTCTGATGAGCATAAGAGTGATAAAACTAAAACAACTTACAGGAATGTCACATTGCAGTTTGCCTTTGTCAGGTGAGGGATTCATGTGTGGAGCAAAGAATCTGTCCCATAGCTCAAGTCCTTGCTTTGAGAAAGAATTTCTAGCAGAGAGCATCTCAGATGAGTTGACAAAAGGAATAATGGCCATTCCAACTTGGAGGTGTGCCTCATTTGGAGAGAGGAGATTAGTGTCCTCCATCATCTAGTCATCTTGCATGTTATCCTCATCAGCATGGTTGGTGTCCTCCTCCTCATCTTGGTAATTCTGCAGAATGTTAAGCAGTCCTTCTCCCATGCCCATCTCCTGATCAGCATTAGCAATATTTTGCTCAACCTCAATATCCTCTGCACCATGGACAGATGCCTTGTCACTGTCAGATGAAACATTTGCACCAGGTATAGATCTAGTAACAGCACTGTCAGCCTCCTGAGGTGGCAAATCCTGGTTGTCAATGGGCATGTCAACACCTTCAGCAAATACAGGTCCTTGGACAGCATTCCAGTTGCCCCAGCCAGCATTATTCTGTGGGGTAGGGTCAATCCATTGGTCCCATCCACCAATGTCCCCCTCAGGTTGTGGTGGAGGAGGTGGAGAAGGGGGCCCAAATATGGGTCCCACCACAAGTAGAGGGTGTGGGCCAACACCATCATCAGGTAGTGGGTCCTCATCAGGTGGGCCCCGCCCCCAGGAGATTGTTGTTCAATATTTCCATAGAAAAGGTCCATGATTCAGTTTCCACCAGGTCCCCAATGGTGAATCTAACACTTTTAGGAACATCTAGGAGGTCAGTGACTCTGAGCTTTGCAATGATCCTGCCCTTGTGCTCAGGGTCCCTCTCCCAGAGCAGAACTTTACCAATATCAGAGAATACAGCATTCAGGTCATCATGATTCCAGTGATCAAGTGGAGGACCCAGAAGCATAACCCAACATTCATTGTTAAACTGAGTCCTCATGATTAATTCCTTCATTATGCCTATCAAAAGAAATAGCAACATCTTGGAAGGGAATATGACCCGTAGCAATTAACCGGTCATGGTCACTGACATTTGCAAATTGAACATATGCAGAACCAAATGGGTAGTCTTGAATATCACGAAATTCGACATGTGCATCATTTATAAAGAAATCTTGCAACACATCCCTAATATTACCAAAAGGGACAGAACCAGGGGGAAGGGGATGGATGTGCGCAATGGCATACTGTTCATGAGTTCTTGGTCGGCGAGGAACCACCACCCTTTTGACTTGATTCACCGACCACCGCATAATCTCGAAACCATGGGAAGAAATGGTGAGGTCAAGTGGAATATTGGCCATTGCGTCGGTGGTTGTCACGGGAAGCGAGCAAAGCGGTTGGGGTTTCTCCAGCGAGGAGTTGAGGAGGCAGGGGTTTTAGCGAATTAATTTTTGGGCAAGAACAAAATCCTTAAAAGGCGATCATACACCTGGTATGAAACTTGCGGCGTGACATGGGCCTTGAACCAATGCAGGTAAGATTTGTCGGGCCAGGGACAAGAAGGGAAAGTGGGAAATTTCAAATATGGTAAAAGACCAGGCAAATTAATTGTAGAAGATTTGTTGACTACGGTTTTCTCCGCTTTAATACCTTTGCCATTAATCATAATTTCCACAAATGATGCACCCGGTACTACATGAGAAATGTCATCATTATTTTGACCGTTATTGCATGGTACCTGTGACTTCGAAGAACCCATACGATCAAAAACAAAGGATTTTTTTCTTTTTGTATGAAACAGTTGTCCAATCCTTGTCCAATTCTTTGTAATATTCCTTCTCTTCGAATTTCCAATTTGGGCCTCCATCGCCCCAAAGTTTTATCTTCAGTATGAATGATTCATTAGAGAAAGAACCAGAATTATATATTTCAAAACCCACAGCTCTTGATGCCACTGAGAATCTAAAGGTTCTGTGTTGGAGGATCTTGACTTGATATTTTGATGCATGACCCCCAAAACAACTTTGAAGAACAATGCCAATTGTATGAATATCAATCTTAAAATTTGCACGGCCAAATGAACCAACAAGGAAGAAAGGTCTTCTGCGAAATCCACCTGAGAAATTAATGTGGTGACCAAATTTTTTGAACATATTATCCTCAAACATTCTCCCTTTAGAGAAATCCACAGAAATGTATTTGTGTTTGGTTGATGAATTGGGCCCATCAAAGATTTGATCACCCACCACCACCCTTTTGACAACAAGATCCAAGATAACACCAGATGAAACTTTCACATCTAGGAGAAGGAATCTAGCATCAATGACCACCTTGTCACGATTTAGTAACACAATCCGCTTAGCAAGAGTATACAGGACCAAAAAACCAGGAGCATTGTCCAAAACATCATCACCCTTGCACTCATGAACATGAGAAGTCCCAAGAAAATCAGAAGATGGTGGCAAAATATCATTGATCCTAGCAAGATGAGAGGGGAACCTCACCACAGAACCAATCAAGAGAACCTCCCCATTTTCCAAACTTCTACCTTCCAGTGGTGAACCATTGGCATTGAGAATGACCAGCCAGCGATTATCCGAGAGAATAAGAGATCCAACAAGGAACTTACCATCGGTGGAGCTTCCAGAATAGGTGATTTTCTAGCCACCACCAGATGAATCTAGTGAATGAGAGCCCATGGATATGTGTGCGACGGCGCCGGAGTGGCGCCGACGAGTGCCGGTGGGATGGGCTCAGAGAGGCATGCCTCGAAAATCGTGTCGGTGGGATGGGCAAGTGTGCCCATGCTTGTTTTGTATCAACTATCTTATGTTTTGTCTACACTTTGAGGCATTTTTATACATTTTCTGGAACTAACCTATTGACAAGATGCCGCAGTGCCAGTTGCCTGTTTTCTGTTGTTTTTGGTTTCTGAAAAGCTAGTAAGGAAATATTCTCAGAATTGGACGTAACAAAGGCCAAAGTTCCTATTTTTCCGACACAAGACAGAGTCCAAAGCAGAGATGGAGGAGGGTACCGAGGCGGCCACACCCTATGGTGGCGCGGGTACCCCCAGGCGCACCACCAGGTGGTGTGGGCCCCTCGGGCCTCCATCGACCTTGCCTCTTCGCCTATATAAACCCCCCGAGATGAAAACCCTAGGGAGAGGATTAGAATTCCGAAAAGATCCGCAGCGCCGCCGCCACCGAAGAGGAGATTCGGGTGACAGAAGTCTCTGTTCCGGCACCCTGCCGGGACGAGGAAGTGCCCCCAGAGCCATCTCCATCGACTCCACTGCCATCTCCATTGCCGTTGCTGACTCCCATGATGAGGAGGGACTAGTTCTCTCTCGAGGCTAAGGGCTCTACCGGTAACTATGTGTTTATCTCTCTCTATGCATGATCTTATTTAGATCATGAGCTTTGTAATCTAGATCTATTTTGCTACTCAAGTGCTTTAATTAATCTCTGCTTATCCTCGCGCGTGTGAAGTTGATAGTGTGCACACTGTGTGGCACTTAGGCTAAGGTTACAGAAATACTTATCATGAGTATAATTTGAGTTGGATGTCTCTTTGAGATTGTGGTGTTTGTTGGAACCATCTAGTGCTCAAGGTCACAGTGAGGGGTTATCTAGATGGGGAATGTGAACTTTAAGGTGTGCTGTTATAGCCCTACATCGTCCAATCGGAGAGTAGTTCAGGGTAGCATAATGAAGAGAAGATATTTATATGAGAGTGTCCACTCGTGAAATTATGATCCCTAGGCCTTGTTTCTAAGCATTGAAAAACCATTTACAATCAGTCCTGTTACAGGTTTGATTGCTGCCACTCCAGATTGCAATTACCACTTAGAATCATCCATATTACTTGTTTTTCACTATCTCTTCGCCGAACTAGTGCACCTATACACCTGACAAGTGTATTGGGTGTGATGGGGACACAAGAGATTTCTTGTATCTTGATTGCATGGTTGCTTGAGAGGGATACCTTTGACCACTTCCTCCCTAAGTTCGATAAACCTTAGGTGATCCACTTAAGGGAAACTTGTTGATGTTCTACAGACCTCTGCACTTGGAGGCCCAACACTGTCTACAAGAATAGAAGCGTGCATAGACATCAAGTACCAAGGTAATCTCTTCCCCTCCATCTCTCTCTAGCATCTTGGATCATCATGTTAGTGCCAATGATAGTGATGATGATGAATTCGATGAAAACTATGTACAAGAAATGTATAAAATCATGAAGTCCCTTCCTAGCAATGCTCGAGCTAGATTCAAACAATTAATGAGCCTTGTCAATTCACGTGACGAGACCATTGATAGTTTGGAGTCTCATATTGATGATGAGAAACTAAGATTCAATTTTCCTGAGCAAGAGCTAAGCAAGGAAAAGGACATTACTCCCTTCTTAAAGAATGAATTGAAATCTATGAACTAGATAAGGCAAAAGATATGGATACCATAGATAGAGATATCACCTTGTCCCAAGAGCTTGATACTTCAAAGAAAGAACTTGAGGCTGCTCATGCTTCTCTCACCAATGACCTTGATAACCTTGAGAAAGCTAATTTGCTTATCAAGCGTGAGCTCATAAAACTTGGGGATAATCATGATCAACTTCGAGTGTCCTATGAAAAGTCTCTTGGTACATTGAAGGATCCTATTATTGTTGAGGATATTACTTGTGCTTCTAACACTTCCTTGGATCAAGCTAGTCTCCTTAAGGAGAATAAGAAGTTGAAGGAACAACTTGAGATGGAGCGCCTCAAACCTACCACCAAGGGCAAGATTCTTGATGAGATTCTTGCTCGCCAAACGGTGAGAGCTCCAAGGCGAGGTATGCGGTATGACCCCAAGAACGACAAGAATGGTGCCAACCCACCTAAGAAGATCAACTTTGTGCGTGAAGGGCACAAGGTGGTTGACCAAGTAAAGAAGAATGTTGTGAATGGGGGAGCCACAAGGGGCAACCCCAACCATAAGTTTGCGAGAAAATCTAATCCTTCCTATGTGCTACGTAAGGGCACCCAAGGTGATGTATATGCCAAATATGTTGGCCCTCGCAATGGTTATGCTTATTGTTGGAAATATGCCCTAGAGACAAATAGTAGTAAGGACTATTATCATATTTCATATAGTTTATGATTAAGTTTTATATCATGCTATAACTATATTGAGTGGAAACATCAATACACGTGTGATATATAAACAACCAGGGGTTCCCGGTGAAACTCTAGTCACTTGTTCATTGGTCAACAGATGATCAAGTTTCCTGATCATGTGGCATGTATGCCAGTTGGAAATGGAGTCAACTCATTTTGAGAATGAGATGATGAACCAATACCCAACCTAAACATCATGACCCGATCATGTCACAAAGTTCAAGTTACAATGATTAGAAATGGATCCTTGTAGACTATTCCTTAGACCGTGAGGCTATATCAATCACTGTCTCCCGAGAGTGCTTAGATAGCATCAAGCGCCACTTGGTAATATAGTGTTTATAAAGGTGTGTTCAGGTACTCGGAGGAAACCGTAGAGGCAATATATGTCAAGAGCAGGATTTGTCCGTCCATGTGACAGGAAGATACTCAAAGGGCCCACTCGGAGAAGTTATATCCAATAGCTGCACAGCGTGTGATTTGATCACAGGGATATCACTTGTCGGAACGAGTCAGATAGCATTGTTTGGTAACGAGATTGAACACGACATGGTGATGTCATTGATCAGATCTCGGGCAATAAAAGTATCGAGAGACAAAGGGAATAATACACGACTGTATCGGTTTAAACGACGAAAGATCTTCATGGAACGCACAGGGGTCACATGGCCATCTAGGTCCCTCTGTCGATCATTGGTGTGGGAGTGTCCCGACCATGTCTGTAGTGTTCCCGAACCGTGGGGTATCACGCTTAAGGGCTTGATGATGCTTAGAGAGTGTTTATAGGATCGGTAGAATCGGCAAAGAATAGTAGAGAGAAAACCGAAAGGGTTTCGGTAAGTCCGGAGGATGTCCGGAGTGGAGGTGGAAGTGTTCCATAGCCACGGAGGTTGAATAATATGTGAATGAATGTTAAATATTGATTTAATCATTTATTCATAATTATTTAATAAAAGAGAAAATCAATTAAATGGTCAAAGGGCTTAATGGGCCAATTCCTGGAGGGGAGAGGGCCCATTAGGGAAAGGAGAAGGGCAAGGGGGTTGGCCGGCTAGGCCAAGCCCCCAGCAGGTCCCACTAGGCTGGATGGCGGCCTCCCCTCCCTCTCCTCTCCTTTAGTCCCACTCCGGGACCTTGAGGGAGGTAGTACCTCCCCTCCCCCTATATATAGTGGGGGTATTTGGCCAGATAAATACACCCAATAATCAATAAAGGTCTTCTCACTTTTGGGAGGACCTCCAATTGATATTTTTTATCTCTCCCTCTCTCTCTCATGATCGTGGTCCCAAGTTCGGACTACGCGAACGAGAGACATCTTCACCGCGGAGAGCCGTCGTGCTGCGAGATTCGGATCCAGGAGCTCTATTTCCGCAACTGCTGCTGGATCGGGGAAGCGGGAGTCATCGTCAGGCATCGGACGTGTGTAACTCCCCGCGAGGTGTGGCACTTGAGGCACTCAAGTTGTTGGAGCTGTTGGAGCGCAAGGACTTCATCACGACCTTGAGGTCGGCTTCGGCTCGTCCACATCAACCACGCTCTCCTGAGTGTTGACAACGCTTTTCGGTCTTCAATGTTAAGTTCGTGAAAATCCCCCCCATTACTATATTACTAATAGATAGGTCCTGGCAGCATCAGGGGTTCAGGGGCATAGGGTAAAATTTATTGTTTTCATACGCGGAACCCCTACAGTGGTATCAGAGCTAGATCTATGTGTAGTAATGCTAGTACGGGTAGAACACACGAGATGTAGCATGTGGGCGTTGATCTTTTAGTTGTTACCCTCCCACGTGTACTTGTGTATACCGTAGTAATGCTTGATGAAGCGGCCCCCAACCGACTTTACACGTTCATTTGCGAGACTGGTCCATGCTTGACATACGGCTTGTACCGTATAAAGTGGCTTAGAGGGGTGTTTATCTCTCTCGCATTAGTTGATGTCGTGGAAATGGCCACGGCAGTCGCTGCCATAGGCAGCAATTGAGTGTTTCGTGAGGAAGAGTTGGCGGCCATCTGCGGTGCGAGATGGGGGCGGATGCACATGGGTTTACCCAGGTTTGGCCCCCCGGAGGGTAAAGACCTATTCCTGCTAGATTAGATTATGAGAGAGCGAGTTACAAGGGTGGCAAGCTCGGCGGCTAGGCAGCGAGTCGCTTGAGGGGGTGTATGATGCAACGTAAGTCTCTAAGATACCCTAGGGAGGTTTATATATGAAGCACCCCGCTAGGGTTTACAAGCTGCCTCCAAACAGGATAAGGATCCGGAGACCTTTGACCTAACTCGACTGGGCTTCTACTGCGCTTATGGGCTTCCAGTCGCCAGTTGCTGGGCCTCTCCTTTCTTCATGGTCCAGTTGATGTCCTTTAGACGCACTCGCAGGCCCTTCGGCCCAACCGGAACATTCTGCTGAGCATACCCCTTTGGCATATCCCCATCAGTAGTCCCCGAGGCCATCGTTGACGTAGGTGTGGGCGTCCTTTTGGTGTTCGAAGTAGGCGAGCCCAATTTGGGCATCCAGTCGAGTCGGCGACGGACTTTATTAAAACCGAGGAGAATTTCTCCATAGCCCCATTCGTCACTTCAACGAATGTCATTACTGCCCAGTCGTCATCTCGGCGAGAAGAGAGACTGGCGGGCAGCAAGTAGACCACAGGAGTTGGACCGTCAACTTTAGTCAAACTATCCGTTGGAACTTCCAATGGTAACTATGGCGCAATTACCGTGGGTAACGGCCATCCCAATTTTGGCGGGTGACGGTTCCCATATAAGGGGAGTGATGGATCAGCTTCGCGATCCTGCTTCGCATTCTTCATCCTTCCTCGTTTGCTCTTCCTTTTTGCTTTCTCTCGACTTACTCTCCCCGCGTCACACGATCCCACTTCTCACTCGATGGCGCCTCCCAAAGGCTCATGGGGGAAATCCAAGTGCACCACGGCCCAGCTGAGGTCCTTTGAGGACGCCGGGGTGCTCCGCAAGGGGAATTGGCAGGTTCCCCCTCCTCCGAGACCGAGCCGAAACCGCGACCCGGCGAGTTCATCTGCTTCACCAGCCATCTCGAGAGGGGCTTAGGGTTCCCTACTTTGCTCTTCTTCCGCCGCTTCTACGCGTACTATGTGATCAAGCCCTCAGATCTTGGTCCACACAGCATTGAGCAGCTGGCGATCTTCGTCGCCTTCTGTGAGTACTACCTCGGCTGCAGGCCATATTTCCCGCTGTGGCTGGAGCTCTTCCACGGCCGCATCGGGCGCGAGGCGTCCAGCGGCTTGATGCTGGCCGCAGACAGGGTCACCTTCTAGTTGAAGCCGAAGGACAACTTCGTCAAGCTCCTCCTGCCGAAGAAGGCCGCCAACGAGTGGAAGAAAAGCTGGTTCTACGTCAAGGAGGCTACTCCCTCCGGCAAGGTCTCCCTTCCTGAATTCGTCGCCGAGAGGAGCGAGCCCCGCCGACTGGCACCAAAGAAGCTCCCTGAAGATCAGCAGATGGCCGTCGCGGAAATGATGGATCAGATCCAGAAGCTGAAGGGCCAGGAGTTGATTCCGATCAACCTCTACAATTGTTGGCTCGGGCGGCGCCTGGTTCCGCTGGCGGCTCGTCCACACTGGATGTACGAGTACAGCAGGAAGCATGATCCATCTCGAACCAGCAAGGCGTCATGGGAGGCCGAAGATTACAAGGCCGCCCTGAAGAAGATCACCGACGCGGAGTTCACGGGCACGACGGTCAGGGTCGCCCTGTATACTCCCATGAAGAACGAAGCCCCCACAGTAAGTTTTCTTTCCAACCGCTGCATCTGTATCTCAATTTTAGTTTTCTCAGCTTTTTCAGGTATTGGAGAGTTGGATCCCTCCGCTTGACGAAGAAGTTCCCCAGGAACTGGAGGAAGATTCCGAGGGGGATCCTTCCAATAGCAAAGGGGAAGAAAAAGAGGTCCCTCCCCCAGCGCCTATGGCCCGCAATACCCGAATGCAGAAACAGTGAGAGGTCGAAGCGAGCCGTAGCCTAGACGAGTTCGAAGAAGGCGACGAGATTGCCCAGGAGCAGACGTCCCGACGCACCGCTACGCCTTCGAAGCCCCCACGCCGGCCCAAGTCGCCAGCAAAAAGGCCTGCATCACCGGTAAGGTCTTCAGTGGTGTTCGGGTCGGACAACGACTCCGACGACGAAGGATCTCCCGAAGTCTCGCACAAGGCCCCAAGGGCCGTAATCCTGACGAAGGGATTGGGGGCAAGGACACGGAGGCGGTGGCAGAAGTGCCTCTGGCGATGATCGCGCCGTCGTCCTCGAGGGTCCCAAGCCAAGAAGCGACCGAAGCGGCACCGCCCAAGTCACCACAGCCGTCGAAGGCAGCGGCGTCGGAGACGGATATCCGGGCGACTACGGCTTCATCATCAAGGAAGCCCTCGGTTTCATGGGCTTCGGATGTCTTCGAGCGGGGGCTCAGCCGCAAGCTGGGCCCCGAGTTGGACAAGCCTGCTCATATCAGTACCGGGCTTCGTGTTCTTCCAGTCGCCAAGTAAGTTGTGCTTCCTTGTCCCAATTCGCTTTGCTTCTTGTGTGTCGTGGTTGTGCTGATTGGAAGGGCTCGTGTAGGTCCGGGGCTAAGAATATTGGTCGCCCTTCGGTTGCCAAGATCCCACCGGCCACTGGCACGGCAGAGAGTGGTCTGCCCAAGAAGAGGAAGGCCTCTAAGGATGTCGCGTCTGCTGAAGTCGCGAAGAAGCAGAAGGGGGGCGCTAACGACGTCGCGACCGGGGGAAGCGCCGCGGAGCCAGCTACTGTGCCGCTTGTCGAAGAAGGGGCGGCAATGCGATCAGAGCCAGCACCAGCTGCATCCGTGCCGGAGGTGCCGGTCCCGGCGGCCAGCGCCCCTGCCAGGGCGTCGGCGACATTCCTCACTTTATGGCAAGGGGGTTCCCAGGTGTTGCGGATGCGCAGTCTCCGCAGTTCCCGGAAATCATGGACGCGGAGATTGGGGCCCACCACGGGCACACCTCCTTCACGGTCCCGTCGACTGACGCTGCTGAACATCACAAGATGCTCGGCGCTGCTATTCAGGTATGTCCAGTCCCTGAATTCCTAGTCGCTAAATTTCAGCGGCTAGGAATTGTTTTTTGTTTTTCTTCCTTCTCCAGTCCCCGAGTTCCTAGTCGCTGAATTTCAGCGGCTAGGAACTGGTTTTTCTTTTTCTTCCTTCTCCAGTCCCCGAGTTCCTAGTCGCTGAATTTCAGCGGCTGGGAACTGGTTTTTCTTTTTCTTCCTTCTCCATTCCCCGAGTTCCTAGTCGCTGAATTTCAGCGGCTGGGAACTGGTTTTCTCCCAATGCTTAGCTGGGCTCGTTGTTTTCGGGGTTCTGTTGAGTCGATTGATCGGCTGCACGAGCGCTGGGCGTGACTTGCGCGAGGCGCAAGAGGTGAACCAGCGGCTTCAGGAGAGGATCAGTGAGTGTTTGGCGTTGTTCTTCTGTGCTTGTTATGAGTTGGTTTTGTGCAATACTCTGACATCTCCTCTTGCAGATGGTTTCCCGGCTGAGGTCTCCAAGGCCCGTGAGGGGTATGTCGCACTCGCCGAACTGGACGCGGTGAATGGGCGAGTGTCCTCCCTGGTCAAGGAGTTGGAGGATGCTAAGGTGGCTTCAATTTCTTCGGAGGAACGGGCGAAGGCTGCCATCACCGCCGCTGAAGAGGAACGCAAGGCCACGGACTCCATCATCGTGGGGCTGCATAACGAGCAAGCCGCTTTGGAGAAGCACGTCAAGGAGAATTGCCGCAAGCTTGTTGGTGAGTTTCTGTCATTTGCCTTATCCTTTTGTCGGGTATCCGCTTTGGGGGTTTCATTGTTTCACTGACATCTGACTTTCCAGCTGTGGTAGGCCAAAGCGACCCGGTGGTGCAGACTTATACCGCCTCGCAGTGCGTGACTGCTGTGGTGCATGCAGCCACGGCCTCAGCGTTGTGTGTCCAGGCGTCTCTTCAGGGCATGTCTCCCACCGAAGTCATCCCTGGGGGGCTCACGGAGGTGTGGCGCTATCTGGATGAGGTGCCCGCGGTTGTGGAGTGGATGACACGCTCCGTGTTCAGACGCGGGGCCGCCACAACATTGAGCTTGGGTCTCGCGCATTTCCTGGACGACTTCGATCTGGACGACGTAACGAGTGGCTATCCTTCGGCGACCGGCACGGTGGAGATGTCGGAGGTGCTGAAGCTGACTGCGAAGGCCACTCCTTATGCCGATCGTGTCTTGGCGATGGGGGATCTTCTGCCGTACCAGGAGACGGTGTTGGCGCCTGGCGACCTCGAGCCGGAGCACCGCGACATGAATTCGGAGCAGCCCTTCCGGTCGTTGTTGGCCAAGTTGCTGACCACGTACCTGGCGAACCCGTGGCGGCCCTTTGTGCGCGTCAAGGGTGGTGGCGCTTCTTCTTCTTCAGGGCCTGTGGAGTAAGCAAATGTAATGGTTGTAATAGATGCCAAGTGGCTAACGTTGTATGATGTTTTCGTAATTCATGTCGCGGGGACTTGGTCGGCTCGTGTTATGATTAAGGAAATATTTTGTTCAACAATTTGAGTGAGTCCCCGAGCATTGTGCTTGACCGTATTGGTCGTGATCATGTTGCAGGTTGTGAATGCGTTGTTTGTAACGCATCTCCTCCCCTGGCCCGGAGAGCCAGTCGCTTGGCGAGCCCTAGGCAGCTCTCGTACTAGGTGTGTTCCCGAGCCGCGTGGGGTTCCCGTTTTGCGTAGTCCCCGTGCATGGTACTTAACCGTTCGAGTCGCTTTGCTCGAGGGTGGGAGGGACAGGTCGCTGTGGGAAGCGTGTATCGGATGTTTTCGCCCGGTGGGCCAGTCGGGCTAGGCGACTCCAATGGCGGATCCGGGTTGGTGTTTTTCATGGACGACACAAGGCCCGAATACTTCTGATGCCCTTGTGCCGCACTACTTTGCCGTGCCGGTCGCTCGACCAGAGGTTGACTTCCGTGAGTGGCGTATTGCTTGCATGTACGAGTGCGAGTGGCACAAGAATATGGCAAGTGGGCACAATTTGCGCGATCCGAATGAGTTTCATTTATATATTCTGACAGAGTACATTCTGTGGTTCTAAGTGTAGAACTTTCTGAGGAGGTTTACATTCCATGGCCTCCCGACCTCCAACTGGCCATCACCCCGTATGTCCATGAGGTAGTAGGCGTTGTTGCCAAGGACTCGGCCTATGGCAAATGGCCCCTCCCATGGGGGGGAAGCTTGTGCATGCCCTTCTTGTCCTAGGCCAATCGTAGGACCAGGTCGCCTTCCTGGAAGGTGCGAGTTCGCACTCGGCGGCTGTGATAACGGCGAAGTCCTTGCTGGTATATGGCGGTGCAGGAGCGAGCCAGGTCGCGTGCTTCGTCAAGTTGATCGACGCTGTCTTGGCAGGCGGTCTCGTTGGCCGCCTCGACGTAGTTGGCGACTCGAGGGGAGTCATGCTCCAGGTTTGTTGGCATTACGGCCTCGGTGCCATACACCATGAAGAAAGGTGTGAACCCGGTTGATCGGTTGATGGAGGTGCGGATCCCCCATATCACAGAGGGGAGTTCGTCGACCCAACATCCTAGGGTGCGCTCGAGGGGCACCTGCAGTCGTGGCTTGAGACCATGGAGGACGCTCTAGTTGGCGCGCTCTGCTTGGCCATTTGACTCCGGGTGAGCGACTGATGCGAGGTCGAGTCATATGCCATGCTCCTCACAGAATTCTGCCATGGCCCCCTTGGCGAAGTTAGTGTTGTTGTTTGTGATGATGTTGTGTGGGTAGCCGTACCGGTAGATGAGTTCACGGAGGAACTTGGTAGCCGTCTTGCCGTCGCACTTCTTGATCGGCTTGGCCTCCACCCATTTGGTGAACTTGTCGACTATAACCAGGAGGTGAGTGAAGCCAGATGGGGCCTTCTTCAACGGGCCGACCATGTCCATGCCCCATACGGTGAATGGCCACGTGGTGGGGATTGTCTTGAGTGCCGAACCAGGAAGGTGCGTCTGGTTGGCGTACTTCTAGCATCCGACGCATCTTTGGACGACGTCGGTGGCATCGGCGTGTGCGGTGAGCCAGTAGAAACCGTGCCGCATGGCCTTGGCAACTAGCAACTTGGCACCGGCATGATGGCCGTAGTCGCCGGCATGAATGTCCTGGAGGATCTTGCGGCCTTCCTCTGGCTGTACGCAGCGCTAGAACATGCCGGTCACGCTGTGCTTGTGGAGCTCGCCGTTGATGATGATGAAGGATTTGTAGCGACGCACGATCATTCGCGCCTCTGTCTCGTTGCTCGGTAGGAGTTTGTGTTCCAGGAAGGCGACGTATGGCGCTATCCAGTCGCTAGGTTCCACAACCATGGCGACTAAGGCCGGTTCTGGTTGTAGTGGGATCCCGACGTCGATCTCCTTCGGTGGGCTGACGGAGGGTTTGTGGATGATGTCGAGGAAGACGCCTACTGGTGGCGCCTGTCGAGCCTATCCGATGTGGGAAAGGGTGTCTGCCTCCTCGTTTTTGCGCCTGTCGATCCACTCGACGGAATAGCCGTCGAAGTGTCCTCCCAACTGGTCGACGGCTTGGCGGTACGCTATCATTGTTGGGGAAACAACGTCGCATGTCCCGGCCACTTGGCCAGCGACTAGGTCGGAGTCGCCATAGCATCGTAGGCGATTGATGTTCATCTCCTTGGCGGCTCTCATGCCATGGAGGAGGGCCTCCTATTCCGCCATGTTATTGGTGCAGGGTTTGAAGTTGAGGTGGAGCACGTAGCGGAGCTTGTCTCCTTTGGGGAAGGTCAGTATGACCCTAGCCCCCGCGCCGTCGGTGTTCTTGGAACCGTCGAAGTGGAGCGACCAGTAGTGGAGGTATGGGAGTTTCTCTGGCTGTTGTGCTTCTTCCCAGTCGGCGAGGAAATCAGCCAGGGCTTGCGACTTGATCGCTTTTCGGGGCTCGTCTTTGATGTTGTGGACGCCGATCTCGACGGCCCACTTGGCGACTCGCCCAGTCGCCTCGCGATTGCGTATGATGTCTTGCAGGGGCGCAGAGGATACCACCATGATTGGGTGCTCCTGGAAGTAGTGCGGGAGTCGCCGTTGTGCTCGGAATACCGCGTACACCAGTTTTTGGTATTGCGGGTAGCACCGCCGTGGGTCTGTTAAGACTTCACTGATGTAGTATACTGGGCGCAGTATGGGGCGCTCCTTGCCCTCTTCCGGTCGTTCGACGACCATCACGGTGCTAACGACCCGATTGGAGGCCGCGACGTAGACGAGCATTGGCTCTTTGTCGAGTGGTGCGGCGAGTAGTGGTGCCGCGAGTAGCACTTCTTTGAGTGCTTTCAGTGTGTTGTCGGCCTCTGCGTCCCATTGGAACGTTGGGTTCTTGCGCATCAGGCGGTATAGGGGCATTGCCTTCTCGCCTAGTCGGGGGATGAAGCGGCGAGAGCCGACGCCTGCCAACTTTTGGACGTCGAGCAGGCACTCGGGTTTCCCGAGTCGCGCGATGGTGTCGATCTTGGTGGGGTTGGCCTCAATGCCTCGCTTGGAGACTACGTACCCCAGAAGTTGTCCGGTGGGTACTCCAAAGGTGCATTTTCCGGTGTTCAGCTTGATGTTGTACCTCTGCAGATTTGCGAAGGTTTCTGCTAGGTCGGTGAGCAGATCGTCCTGGCGGGTGGATTTTACCACCACGTCGTCGATGTAGACATGGATGTTGCGGCCAATTTGTCTTGCTAGACACTCCTGCATGCACCTCTGGTATGTGGCGCCTGCATTCTTGAGGCCAAACGTCATGGTCGTGTAGCAGAATGCGCTGAATGGCGTGATGAACGTCGTCTTCTCCTCGTCTTCGACCGCCATCTTGATCTGGTTGTAACCAGAGTAGGCGTCGAGAAAACACAGCGACTCTGATCCCGCGGTCGAGTCGATGATCTGATCGATCTTGTGATAGGACGAACTCCTCCTTGAGCGGCGCTGTTGAGATTGGTGTAGTCGATACACATTCTCTAGGTGTTGTTCTTTTTGAGAACCAGGACTGGGTTTGCCAGCCACTTGGAGTACTTGATCGGCCGGATGAAGCCTGCGGCTAGCAAGCGCTGGACTTCCTCGGTGATTGCTCGACGGCGCTCTTCATTGAAGGGTCGTAGCGACTGCTTTACTGGTCGCACTTTGGGGTCTGCATTAAGTTTGTGCTCAGCAAGTTCCCTCGGGACACCTGGCATGTCATATGGCTTCCATGCGAATATGTCACGGTTCTCACGGAGGAACCCGATGAGCGCGCTTTCCTATGCGGGGCTCATGTGCGCCCCGATGGTGACCGGCTAGCTGGAGTCGCCTGGGACGAGCTCGACGGTGCGGGTGTGCGTGGTCGCCTTGAACGTGGAGTTCGCAACGATTGGTTTCTTCAGGATGGTGGGATCATCCTTGTTGATGTTGCCCGCGTATTTCGCGAGTTCCTCCGCGTGGTCAGTCTCCGCGGCGATGACGGTGTCGGCGAGCTCAGCCACGGCCATATCAGGGTCGCCGTGGACGGTGATGATGCCGCTTGGCCCAGGGAGGTTCATCATGTTGTAGGCATAGTGTAGGGTCGCCATGAACTTTGCGAATGCCTGGCGGCCTAGGACGCAGTGGTAAGGGCTACGGAAGCTCACCAGCTCGAAGACGATTCTCTTAGTGTGGTAGTTTGCCGGGGTACCGAAGGTGACTGGCAACGTCACCTTTCCGATCAGGTACGCCTTCCGACCGGGGACGATGCCGTGGAAGGTCGTCAGTGTTGGCTCGATGGCTGTTTCTGGGAGCTAGAGCCTTTTGAAGGTGTCGAGGTACAAGATGTTGATAGAGCTCCCACCGTCCATCAGCGTTTTGGACAGCCAATAGTCGGCCACCTTTGGCCTGACCACCAGGGCGACTCGTCCTGGGTATTCGATTCTTGGCGCGTGGTCCTGGCGACTCCAGGTGATGCTCTGCTCGAACCAGTTTAGGAAGCGGGGGATGTCGACTTGCGTCACCGCATTGACGGCGACCGCGCGGGCGAGTACCTTCTCACGCTTGGTGCCGAGCCTAGTAAAGGTATGTAGCGACCCGACGGCGGTTCCGAAGCCGCCGCCGTTCGTGTTGTCTCGCGGTTGGTTATTCTTGGGGTCCTCCCTTGCACGTCTCGCCTTCTCGATCTCTTTAAGAGAGTGGTAGTCGGTGGTGGTGTGGGTGGCGGGTTTTCCCTCCCTGCTATGGTAGATGCAGGGCTGATTGAGCAGGGCGGCGGGGTCGAATTTCGGCCTTGTCGTGTTGTTGGCGCGGTAGTTCCCGCTGTCGCGGTAGTTTCCTCCGTCGTGGCAGTAGTTTTTGGAGTCACGTTGGCCGTAGCCGGGTTGGCGACGAAGTCGACTCGCCCGTCGGTCAGGCGCTTGCCGGTGATGCGGGTGTTGCTGTAGCGCATGTCGCATAGGCGCCCACTGTCGTGGATGCTAGTGCGTCATCTTCCTCCCAACTCGTCGTCGGAGTCTTGGTTGGGGTCCTCCTCCCCGTAGCGCTTGGCGATCTTGAGGAGGTCGGGGGTGTTATCAAGCGTCCGGTAGACCCTCTTGATCTTGGCGACCAGAGGTTCGTACCGGCACGCGTTCTTGAAGCAGTGTATCGCCGTGTCTGGGTGGATGCCGAAGGCGTTTATCCATAGTTCTTGCCACCTTTGGATCCACCGGCGGGTCGACTCGCGTTGTCCCTGGATGCATCGCTCCAGGTCCTCGATGGTGGTGGCGCGGGTGTAGGAGCCCTCGAAGTGCCTGACGAAGGCGTCCCGCATTTCTTCCCAGGAATCGATGTTGTCGGCAGGTAGCGTGTTGATCCATTGCTAGGTCGCACCCTCCATCATCAGGGGGAGGTAGCGAGCGGCGAGCAGGTCGGTGTGGCCTGCGATCCCCATTGCCATGAGGTATGTGTCCAGCCAAACGGCGGGGTCGTACGTCAGGTCGTACTTCTCGATCTCCTTGGGGGCCTTGAAGTTGGTGGGGTATTTTTTTCCCGCGGATCATGGGTCCAAAGCATTGTGGCCCGACTCGGCTGAGCGAGCCTCTTGGCTCCGGGTCACCGCGGTTGGTGAGGGTGTGTTGCAGGTCGTAGGGCTGGCGCGACCGCCACGCCTGATTGTTGATGATGTGCGTTCGGGCGTTCGGGCGGCGACGGTGTTGTTCGCAGGTCGCGGCTCGTTGGTCGACAATGCGGGGTTGGCGGCCCGTGGTTGGTACGCCGGGGGTTGGGGTGGTGGGCAAACTATTGCGTTAGCCATGGTGGGGTGGCCGCTTGATGCCGCCACCGCTTGGCGGCGGCGGAATACATCTGCTTGTGGTCGACTCCATGCTGTTGCTCGACGGCCCTGACGAGTAGTGCCTTCGCGTACTGGATCTGTAGCGCGTCGTCGCCTTGGACATCAAGGTTGGCGATCGCGGCATCGGCCGCGACGATGTTGTCCATCGGGGTGGAGTATAGTGGTAACCCGTTGGCGTCTCGGGCTTGTGGCGAGATGATGAACTGAGGTTGGTCTGGTGGGGGCGCATGGCCCATGGGTGGTGGAGGGACCCTAGTCGCCGGTGCCCCGGGTGATGGTCTCGTGGGGTTGCCTCCTCCTGGCAGCGCGTTCTCGCCGTGTTCGCGTTCGGTGGCGCGTGTGGGGTCGCCCTCGTCGTTGAAGTTCAGGGCGCCCGAACGTCGAGTTCGGCGGTCCTGATGCGGCGTTGGTGGTAGAGTGACAGCTCCTTCGCCGTCTCTCGTTCGAGGCGGTATTTCTCGCGCTCGGCGAGTTCATTGCATTGCGCCACCTAGAGCCGCAGGCGGGCTTGTTCCACCTCCGTGGCCGTCACGGTCGGCGGGATCGGCGTGGAGAACGGATCTGGCGGGGCGGCTGTGCTACCCGCCATATAAATCGCGTTGAAGCGATTGGTGGCCGTAATCCTGGGGATTCGAGCGAATCGGAGTGGAAGATCCCCAGGATAGAGGGATCCTCGAAATCCTCGGGGTTGGAGACTCGTGTGATGGAGTCCTCTCGTGACGCGACGGTGATGGATCCATTGACAGATGCAGGGGTCGCGGAATCGGCATCATCGTTCAGGGTGTCGTCGTTGGTGGCGGCGTTAGTCTCGGCCGCATCGCTAGCGGCCGATTCGTACTCGGTGACGAGGCCCCTGATGGAGCGGACCTGCTCCTCCAAAAGCAGATCGTGGTGTGGAGACGACCCACCGACGATCATCGTCGCCGCTGGAACGACCGCGTCGGTAAAGCCGACGAAGAGGTTGATGGAGCCGATCAGCATCACCGCGGCGTGCGTGACCGGGCGCGATGCCGGGATGTAGCTGCTGGGAAGGATCTACAAGATCCCGCCGATGGTGATCATGCGGCCAGTGGCAAGCGACCGCTCGATCAGCGAATAGGGTCTCGCCGCAGAATTCAGGCCAGTCCCGCTATGCCCCACGGTGGGCGCCACTGTCATGGATGGCCACGGCAGTAGCTTCCATAGGCAGCGATTGAGTGTTTCGTGAGGAAGAGTTGGCGGCCATCTGCGGTGTGAGATGGGGGCGGATGCACATGGGTTTACCCAGGTTCGGCCCCCCGGAGGGTAAAGACCTACTCCTGCTAGATTAGATTATGAGAGAGCGAGTTACAAGGGTGGCGAGCTCGGCGGCTAGGCAGCGAGTCCCTTGAGGGGGTGTATGATGGAACGTAAGTCTCTAAGATACCCTAGGGAGGTTTATATATGAAGCACCTCGCTAGGGTTTACAAGCTGCCTCTGAACAGGATAAGGATCCGGAGACCTTTGACCTAACTCGAGCTGCTGCTGCTTCACAGGCTTCGATGCGATCGCTGAGCCTCTCCTTTCTTCATGGTCGGTCGATGTCCTTGAGCCTTTTCATGAGCCCTTCGGCCCAACCGGAACGTTCTGCTGAGCATACCCCCTTTGGCATATCCCCATCAGTTGATATACCATTTACAACGGAGGGCCCCGAAAGGGGTGTAGTAGAGACAACTACTTGATCAGCGTTGTGCTGAAATTTCGTAGGTAAGACCGGTTCTTGTGTGAAAGCCCATTCAACCACGTAAAACATGCAAAGATAAAGTAGAGGCGTCTAACTTTGTTTTGCAGGGGGCGTTGCTTTGTGATATGGTTGTGGCAAAGGTAAAGTGATTACCTTATGTTACATAGTAGTAGATAGTCATGGAGGTGACGGACTACCACACCGAAATGACACCGGTACCCTGGTGTCTACGGCGTCGGAACCCTGGCACCGGAATCTGGTGATGACGGATAGAGATCACGACGTGAAGGACCATATCACATCGCATTTACATTCAATGTTATTTTTTGTATGTCTTATTGTGTGCTAGTATTAGATACTCGACGGTAGCCCAATAAGATGATCCCTGTTAAAATTACCAACGATTGTGTTCCCCCTTAGTGTGCACCACCAAGAAAGTTCTTCGGTATGAGGCGATCCATGGTACAGGCATGGGTGTCAGACATATCTACGTTCACAGTGGGTGTAAGCCATGTTGCACAGCGAATACACTAAGGTTGAGTTGGCGAGCCTAGCATGCCATAGGAGCGTGGCCTCAGATCACGGATGGTCGAAAGATCGAGCACGAGTCGCATGAATGATGTGACCGACATTTAGCGTCCACCTTTGAACCCACATTGATGGCCGTGTTAATCGGGGGAGATGTGGCTGATAGGGGTCGTGTTATCACTAGGAACCCTCATGGGGATATGTGTTTCTTAGTGGAGTTATTATTAACTCATTTAATTATAAACTTAGTCTAAATTCCTTTTGCAAATTATAAATGTAGAGATGGATCACCATGAAGCTTACTTTGTCATTGAGGAATGGGTAAAGGGTGAGAAACTTAGACTTGATGGATCCAACTTCCCTAGTTGGCTTGTGCGCCTGAATGATCTCCTTACTAGGAATCATGTGGTAGACTACATATGCCGCACGATGGATTTGACTGAGCCAGACCACTATGAGACCCCACAAGAGCTGGCAGACCGCTACTATCGTTAAGAGATGTCCACCTACATTCAGATAATAATGCGTTACGGGATGGTGGATGAACTCCATCCGCTCATGGGTGATCTTGATCCATATTCAATGGTGGATCAGCTGAGAGCAGAGTTCATAGGCCATGTGCGCATGTGGAAGCACGAGCTGCTTGGAGAGTTCCTTTCCATACAAATGGAGGAGCATACATGTCTGAAGGGTCACTTGGAGCGCATGCTTGATGCACACATGAGACTGGTTCACTTCGTGGATTATTGGATGGATGATCCGTTTGCAATAGGCATACTGCTTCGATTGTTGCCTCCTAGCTACGAAGGACATGTCCGGAGTAGCATCATGAGTGGTGATACGGAAACATTGGATTTCCAAGAGTTCATATTATGTTTCAGGAACATAAAGGTTGAACCAATCACCGGAGAGGTCATCGATGACAAAGGTATATATTTGATATACAATTTTATAAATGTTATAATCTTGCGAACACATTTGCAGTGTTAAGTATATTTGATACTTGTTCTGTTTTACTGAAAATAGGTCCTTCTGCATGAGAGGTGCTTGCTAGAGAGGAGGTGATGTTGCGTGCTGATGGCGAGCATGGTGATGATGGCCAACGACGCTCTCCCTCGACATTTATCACTTAGTTTATGGTTTTGGATAGTTATTGTGTCGTGGTGGTGTCACGACAGATGTCATGGATAGGCTAAAGGTGGGGACTAAATGCACTAGGGGAATCCAGGGAGGGATAGTGTGGTGATTCCACACCTAGAAGCTTTGTATTTGATGCACTTCCACAGATTACAAGTGCTCCTTGAGCTGTATTGGAGAGAGGAGGAAGAAGGAGCTCTCTTACTCACACCACTAGCTAGCCCTCAGGAACCAAGTAAAATCTAACCAACTAGAGATCTACCCAGTGAAAACTCAACCCTTTCTACAGAGGCCCTAGCCCTCCTTATATAGGGGTGGCTAGGTCTCCAATTAGGGCATACGTGGAGGCATATTCCAGGGAATATGCCTCTTCCAAAAATAGTAAGCCGACCGGGTCACTTTTCCCCCGCGTCATCCATGCAGAGGCTGCGTGAGCCTCTGCGGCGTCCGCGTCAGCCGACATTGGCATCGTCACCTTTGTCGGCCACGCCTCGGTGGTCCTGCCTCTGTCCGCTTCTCACACGCTCTGCGTACAGTGGTCACCTTTGACCAGCGAGATACCTTCCTTCTCCTACAAGCTTGATATAACCCGGATCGTACATAGTTGATCCGGCCACACCTGTTCCTGCATATGAGTTAGATTCATCTGTCTGACTTACAGCTTAAGTCGGTTGAGACCCAGTTAGGTGCACATCCCCTGGTCCGGGTTACCCCATGATTCGGCCTGCCTTGAGGTGACTCGGCCAGCATTCGCTTTGACCTTGTCGTACCTCGGCTAACTCGGCCTTTATACCCCGGCATGACCCTACCCGGAGGTATCCCCCCAACATTAGTCCCTGAAGCTGGTGCGGTCTTAGCAGCCTTAGCCACTAAGGCCACAGCAGGTTCAATTTCACTGAGCTTTGTGTTCCTTTTCCGAGTTACCTCCTATCTCGGGTTTCATGGATTTATTTTCCCTTGGCACGTTCCAAGTTTTTACTTGCTGGCCGGGTTACCTCTTGGCCATCCGGGTCACTCTTCCTTCTCTCGTACGCTTCCCCACGTGGAGGTTAATCATCACGTTTGCCTCATTTTAAGGGCCAGCAATAGTAACCGCCGTAATTGGAGATTCTTGTTGCCCGTCGCGTCGCGTCGCTCGCCTCCTCGTTAAGCGCACCATAACGTCCGTCATGGGATCCACTGCCGTCACCTTCAGCGCCGTGGCCCGCCATAAACACGATCCCACTACCCCCTTGAGGGAGTGGTTAAATAGGGGAGGGTCACGCCCCTTGGGTCCTTTCCCCACTTCCGCGCCCCTCTGCCTCTACTTCTTCCTCATCTTCTCCCGCGACAGCGCCGCCGCCATCAGTTCGAGTAGCAGCGCGCCGTCGATCGCCTCCATGCGCACGACGCCAGCCGCCAGACGCACCTCTTCCGCCACGGGTCGCTGCCAGTCTAGGCCACTGCCCCCCACCACCGCTAGTGCCAGTGAGGGCAGTGACCTCGAGATGATAGAAGAAGAGCTCACCATCGCCGAGCAGGAGATGGAAGAAGACGCAGCGACCGCCGACCGTGGCGCATGGGCTGGATCTTGGGTCTACCAGGACGACCTGGATTGGCTTTACCGCACCAGGCGCATCCCGGAAGGAGTCACTGCACGCCTCGCTTCCGCCGAGCTTGCCCCCTCACCCAATCCGTGTGAGTACGTGGTGTTTCTATCCCACTTCCAGCGGGGGTTTGGCTTGCCAGTTAGCGATTTCTTCCATGACTGGCTAAACACGTACGAGCTCCAGCTGCACCATCTTCCGGCTAACGCCATCACCTCTCTCTCCGCCTTTGCCTCCACCATCGAAGGTTACGACGGATTGTGGACCATGAAGGAGCTCTGGATCCGGTTCTTTGGCCTTCGCCGGAACGTGATTCCGAATGTAGATCTAGATCCAGAGGACAAATAGCTCACGCAGTTCGGTGCTGCGTCAATTTCTCCATGTAGGTTGTCCGTCTTCCACCGAGTCACTGGGCTGGACTCTTGCAAGGGATGGGCCCGGACTTTCTTCTATGTCCGGAATAGCACCACCGACGATCTGATCCGGCTGCACCCCTATACTCCAGGTCCTCCTAACCCGGATTTGTGGGACATTATCCCCAAAAAGCCCACGGTCTTAGCGAACCAAGTTAACAAGAGGTTCAAGGAGTTAAAGGACCTCAGATTGCACAACGAGGACGCCATGATCACATTTGTCCGTAACCGGATCTCCCCCCTTCAGAAATGCACACATAAAGTCTGCCACATGAGCTGGGGCCGCGACCCCAACCGGACCTCCTCATTCGAGTTAAATAACACCGAGATCTACCGCCGGGTCAAGGCCCTCTTCACCACCCACCAGGACTTTTCTTCTGAGTGGACATGGGGAATTAAACACTATTGTCGAGATAGGCTTCCTCCCGTGGTAAGTTTCGTGCCGCAAACTTTCTCCGAATTGAATCACATGTCGGTTTCTGGTGTATGTTTAACCCTGTTGTCTTTTCTTTCCCTTAGCAATTCCTTCAGCAAACTATTGAGGATGGCACCGAGCCTTCTCTCAAATGGGCGCCTGAACGGGATACCTTGGACGAGGAGGAACCGGATCAGGAGATGTTCCTTCCTATGGCCGACGCGACCAAGCGACCCACCGGTAAACTCTCTTCCATTAGAGATTGGCCCGATGATGAAGATGACTCGGATGTTGAGGTGATGGAAGCATTTGACGCTATCCCCCTTTCTTATGCTTTTCCGGCATCAGCTAACCCCGGTGGGCAGATCCATGAAGACCCTCCCCTTGCCGTGGTGAGCCTGTCCCGGTCACGCCAAAGAAGAAAAGGGGAGCCGCATCTGCTTCGTCTTCCGGACCTTCTCAGCCAGCCAAGAGGCGAAAGAAGTCCGCGGACAAAGCCGCCACCAAGGACACGACTAAGGCTGTGGCCCGGAGAGCTCAAAAGCCGAAGGAGCCCCTGACTTCGGATGAGTAAGTCGCTTCTCCCGTTGCTATTTACTTGCCCTTCCTTTATAGTTTCTCATCACACATTATTTGATTTGGCAGGGCCGTGTTGGACGTCCCACAGAGTGGATCCAGCATTGCCTCGCCACTCCGGCACAGCCCTTCTCCCCCCCCCCCCCCCCGTGGCGATGATTGACGCCCACTGAGCCCCATTCCGGAGGGTCCAGCGGCTGCTCCGGGTTCCAGCCCACCTCGTCAAGAGGAGATCAACCTCGGAGCGGGGGAGACTGGCTCTGCCGAGGCAGCAGCAACCACAACTTCGGCTCCGCCATAACCAGCCATCACCAAGGTCCCTTCAGCACCTCCGCCCAAGCAGAAAACAGCACCAGCACCAGCACCAACTCCAGCCCCAGCAGCAACATCAAAAGCAACAGCAGCAACATCAAAAGCAACAGCAGCATCATCAAGCCCCTCCGCCTCATCCGAGTCTTCCAAGGCTCGGCGAGAAGATACCAGCAACACCAAGGCTAGCACCAAGGTAGCTCCCAAGGGCAAATACGCTGCAACAACTTCCACTTCTCAGCAGCAACCTAAGGGCAAAAAGGCTCCTGACGCCACCAGGGCAGCGTCCATCGAGGCTGGACAGCGCACGCTCGTGTCCATGCTTTCAAAGAAGACTCCACCTCCGAAGGACGCCCCCGCCGAGCCAGCTGATGCGCAACTCGTTTTGCACACCAGCCCTGCTCTTGCCCAGGTTGAGAGGAGGGAAGCACATGCTAAGGGTTTAGTGGCGCCCCACATGCTCAGCAGCGAACGATACCCTCCGACCTTGATCGAGTTTGTAAATAACTGGAACAAGGTGGAGTTCGTCCACAACGACGATCTCCCGGAGCAGTTCGGTCCCGCCGAATTTGCTGCGCAGATGAATACTGCTGCCAAGGCAATTAACCTTGCGGGTCAGATGATGGAGGTACATTTCTTCATATTTTCCTTAACATGTTGTAGATATTAGTGATATAACCATTAGTCCCCGAGCCACCGGGGGAGTAACTCGTTACTCGGTCGGATGCTACTTAGAAAACTAGCTCCTTGATAACTTTGAACATGCACACACTTAGAGCCGGGTTAAGTTCCACTTGGCCCAGATCTTGTACACTTCGAATATACACACACCTAGAGCCGGCTTAAGTTCCACTTGGCCCGAATCTTGTACACTTTGAATATGCACACACCTAGAGCCGGGTTAAGTTCCACTTGGCCCGGATATTGTACACTTCGAATATACACTCACCTAGAGCCGGGTTAAGTTCCACTTGGCCCAGATCTTGTACACTTCGAATATGCACACACCTAGAGCCGAGTTAAGTTCCACTTGGCCCAGATCTTGTACACTTCGAATATGAACACACCTAGAGTCGGGTTAAGTTCCACTTGTCCCGGATCTTGTACACTTCGATTATGCACACACCTAGAGCCGGGTTAAGTTCTGCTTGGCCTGGATCTTGTACACTTCGAATATGCACACACCTAGAGCCGGGTTAAGTTCCACTTGGCCCGGATTCTGTACACTTCGAATATGCACACACCTAGAGCTGGGTTAAGTTCCACTTGGCCCGGATTTTGTACACTTCGAATATGCACACACCTAGAGCCGGGTTAAGTTCCACTTGGCCCGGATTTTGTACACTTCGAATATGCACACACCTAGAGCCGAGTTAGATTCCGCTTGGCCTGGATCTTGTACACTTTGAATATACACAAGACTAAGCTATCATTATGTACTCTTTTCAGGTGACCACCAACCGCCGGAGCGCCGAATTTCAGCATCTCCTGGACACTCAAAAGATGTTGCGCGTAAAACATAATACACTTCTCGCTGAATACGATAAAAGGGGTAAGCTTGCTCCCTTGGCATGTTTCCGTTTTTCTTCATCCTTTTCTGCCGAACTAATCCATCGTTCGGATTTCGCAGCTGAGGTGGAAGCTGAGAACATTATCATGAGGAAAAACCTGGACCAGATCAAGGGTAAGTCGTTTTGCCTCAACTTTGCTATGCTCTCTATCTCCTTTCTCCTTGGCTCGGCAAACATTCATACCTCGGCTTTGCCGGGTCAACAAACTATTTCAGCATCACTGGAAGATAGTGTGCCCGTGCCTGATATGATGCTGCATTTTCTCGAACAAGCAGGGCAGCATCAGGCCGAGCTCAAAAAGAAAGATGATGAGCTTGCCCTCCTCCGAACCAAGGATGATAAATTGCCAAGCTCAAGGCAGATATGAAGAAGTTGAAAGCGCAACACCAATCCGAACTTCAAAAAGCTGGCTAGGACTATACTGAAGAGCGCGAGTGCCTCAATCTCCAGATTGCCAAGGACCAAGAACTTCTCCAGGAGGCTGACGTCAAACTTGAGTCGGCGAATACTGAACTTGTGCAGCTTCGCAAAAGGCGTGATGACTGTACCAAGGAGTTGACCCGGATTCACAGCCATATTTCACGTAAGTTCCTTTCCCTCATCCGGCATATTTCTCCGGGTTACTTCACATGTCTTTTGTTTACCTGCTTCTCTCGTCTTGTTTTCAGGCAAATTTCCAGAGGGCAATGCCATTGCGAGCACCGTTGTTGCTAAGTTTCGCCGAGAGAGGGGTACCCCCATTGCTCCTGGCGCTGAAGAGATTCCCTATGACATGGAGGACCTGTTGGTCAGCTTGTCTTCTCGCGTGGAAATCATGAAGAATTATGGCAAGGATATCCTTGACGTGGCAGTCCGAATCTTCAACACATTTTGGCCTGCAGAAGATACTCCGGAGGGGACCACAGTTCTTGTTGATAAGCTGATGGAATGCGAGACCCAGCTCGACCTTTGGAGGGAATCCACTGGACGTGCCGTAGCTGAGACCGTTCTCCACTACATGCTTATGTGGTACGAGAAGATCGACCTCAACCTCCTAGCGCGCATGCGTACCGGATCCAGATGGTCCAGTGACCCGGAGTGGATAGCTCGGCGCAAGGCTTGCGCCCATAGCCTCATCGAATATGCCCCCATTCATCAATGGAACGAGGGACCGAGCTTCCTGGATGCCGCCGACGATGAAAACGTTGAAAATGCTGAAGATGAGTCGGATGAGGACGAAGAAGACGAAGTCTCGGATATCGAGGAAGACGCAGATGATTCTGAAGCTGAGGCCGAGGCTGCCCCTGCTGGCGCCGAATTACCTCCTCCTGCTGCTCCTTGATAAACACTTTAAATTTCATCAGATCCCCGGTATGCCGGGTGGAATTGTATCAAATACACAAGTGGTATTTTGCTACTAAGTTTTTATGCCGGATTAACTTGGGCAAAGTCCCCGAGTTTCATTTTCTTGTTCTTCCAATCTTCTGGCTCGGCTCGTGTCTACCTTGATTCGGTTTTATGACTTACGAGTCCGAGTTTCAAAAATTGTCTTAACAATACTTGGAAACCTTAGGATTAGCTCAAAATAACTCAGCATAATAAATCGAAAGTAAACATAAGGTTAGTCCGAAAAACAAACGTCGGCTCGATTAAGTTCTTTTCCTTAGTCGTTTTTCATGTGCTACGCAATTCCAAACTTGTTCTCTTGCTTGCCATGAAGCCAAATCTTGTTGGACAGCAGCAAGTCGAAGAGTTGGGTTTTTGGTGCTCACACACTACTAATCCGGGTTAAGTAGAAAAACTTAGGCCAGCCGACATATAAATGAGAAATACAGAAGACAACAAATATTATTAAGGCAGTCCCCGAGTTACTGCTCGAGGTGCCAACATTTCATTGATAAACTCATTGTCGGCATACACACTGACATATGAGAGACTCGGATACATACATGTCTCTGCTAAGTGTAGAAAGGACGAAGTAGAGCTACATTCCATGGACGCTTAGATTCCTCGTCGGACCTGTCCGCCTTGTTCTTTTCCTATGGTTTTGCATCGATAAGATAATAAGAATCATTGTGTAATGCTTTGCTCACAATGAATGGCCCTTCCCATGGGGGGGATAACTTATGCATGCTAACAGTACGTTCTACCAACCAGAGTACCAGATCACCTTCCCGGAAGACTCAGGGGTTTACTTTCCGGCTATGATAGCGTTGGAGGTTTTGCTGATATATGGCGGATCTGGACAATGCCAATTCTCTCGCTTCTTCCAGCAGATCAACATCATTTTGCCGACTTCCTGCTTCTGTGTATTGGGTGACCCTAGGCGAGTCATGCTCTATGTCGGATGGTAATATAGCTTCTGCCCCATATACCAGAAAGAATGGCGTATAGCCTGTTGATCGATTCGGAGTTGTTCTTAAACTCCACAATACCGCTGGTAGTTCTTCTATCCAGCACCCCGCTGATCTTTGCAGCGGCTCAATGAGCCGGGGTTTTATCCCGGATAATACTAATCCGTTGGATCTTTCCACTTGTCCGTTCGATGCGGGGTGGGCTACCGAGGCAACGTCCAGCTGGATCTTCTTATCTCGGCAGAATCGCGCAAATGCTCCTTCAGCAAAATTTGTGCCATTATCAGTTATGATACTGTGAGGATAACCGTATCTCAAGATGATGTCTTTGAGAAATGTCACGGCCGTAGCTCCATCACATTTTCTTATTGGCTTTACTTCAATCCACTTTGTAAACTTATCCACCATGACCAAAATGTGAGTCATATTTCCCCTTGCTGGTTTGGACGGGCTAACCATGTCCAAACACCATACGGCAAATGGCCAAGTGATTGGTATGGTCTTGAGTTTCGACATTGGCATATGTGTCTTGGTAGCATACCTCTGACAACCATTGCATTTTCTTACCAAATCCTCTGCTTGTTCTAAAGTGTGTGCATAGTTAATCAAACAATCCTCCGGCTTTGTGCTGCCATCGTATGTCTTAGTGCCTCTAGGTAGCTAGAAGTTAGGTACCGGAGGTTCCTTCATGATCCGGGGTCCAAAACATGCAGGACCCAGGGGACCTTGACATTCAATCTGTTCCAACCTATACAGTCGATCCAGTTTTAATCTGGCATCGTCAGGCATCAAATCCCTGCTTCCCAATCTTGCCCCTATCACATGATAGTCCGGCCTTGGGTATCCTGCGTTCATCATTTCTGAGTCACCATCGTTATATCGGTCTTGCTCTCGTGGAGCACCTCTCTGTTGCATACCTCGGCCGGCACTTTGCTCTCGCCTTGGTATATTCCGCTGCTGCGGTTGTCCTGCTCCTGCCGAGTTTCATTGTCCGGTATTGCCATTTATAGCATTACCTTGACCGGCATTGCCTTAGTCGCGGTTACCTCGGCCAGCTTCACCTCGGCTCACACTTCGTCGATCGTCATTTCTCTGTACTTCTTTTCCTTTCCCTGCCCTTGCTGGATCGTACGGGACTATCTATTTGTTCTTTCTTGCCGAGGTTACTACCTCCTCTCTCCTAGGACCACCATGAGGAGACGATGCAGCTCCAGCGGATTTCTCTGGGTTACCCACCACCGAATGAACGATCTTGGAGGCCCCGGCTCTCTCCGGGTTAGCCCTGAGCAATTCCTCATTTTGCCTATTCACGATCCGAACCAACTCATTGACCCTACCTTGCTGTCTTTGACGGGCTTCACCCGTTAGCCCCTCTAACTCGGACGCAGCTGCATCCGCTACTCTGAGGTTTTTTGCTGGGGTACTATACTTCGGCAGCCCCATGGATAAACAGTTCTCTGACTCCTCAATCCTAGTATCACCCTCTTTGTTCATTTCACTCATGAGATTTCTCCCCTTCACTTTTACAGCATCTACCTTATTTGCCTTTGCATACTCACGCAGTGTCATGTTCAACGACTGCTGAGCCGCGGCTATCTTTTTTGCACCCTCTAGAATTTTTTGCCTAGTTTCCTCTAGCTCGGCTTGTGCCTGAGCCGGATCTACCACTGCTGCTACTGGGTTTGACAAGCTATCCATCGCTTGCTGCAACACATTCTCCGGCCTCTCTGGTGGAGGACCTCTACTTTTCCTCGATGCCTTAGGCGTTACCTCCGGATCTGGTGCCAGATCCTTGCTTGCGCCAGCGCCAGGCGCAGTCATCATCACCTCGGCATGGTCCGGGGAGCGAGTGATACGCGCCCCGTGAACCACACTAAGGGCTGGCTCACCTCCTTCAGCGACGTGCCACGGATGAACGCATGACACATCGACAGCAACATAGACCTTGTGCGCCCCGAGCTCGACGAAGAGGCCGTTGCGGGGAAGAGGACGCTTGCCAAAGCAGCCAGTGTTGTCGCTGACAAAGTCCGGCGCTCCAAAGCGCTGAACGAGCCCGGAGACGATGCGTTCGCTGGTGCCGATGAAGTTTCCCGTCCGGATCTTGACCCCTGCTAGCTCCGCTAGCCCCACGGTGGGCGCCAACTGTCGTGGTGGTGTCACGGCAGATGCCATGGATAGGCTAAATGTGGGGACTAAATGCACTAGGGGAATCCAAGGAGGGATAGTGTGGTGATTCCACACCTAGAAGCTTTGTATTTGATGCACTTCCACAGATTACAAGTGCTCCTTGAGTTGTATTGGAGAGAGGAGGAAGAAGGAGCTCTCTTACTCACACCACTAGCTAGCCCTCAGGAACCAAGTAAAATCTAACCAACTAAAGATCTACCCAGTGAAAACTCAACCCTTTCTACAGAGGCCCTAGCCCTCCTTATATAGGGGTGGCTAGGTCTCCAATTAGGGCATACGTGGAGGCATATTCCAGGGAATATGCCTCTTCCCAAAATAGTAAGCCGACCAGGTCACTTTTCCCCCGCGTCATCCATGCAGAGGTTGCGTGAGCCTCTACGGCGCCCGCGTCAGCCGACATTGGCATCGTCACCTTTGTCGGCCACGCCTCGGTGGTCCTGCCTCTGTTCGCTTCGCTCACGCTCTGCGTACAGTGGTCACCTTTGACCAGCGAGATACCTTCCTTCTCCTACAAGCTTGATATAACCCGAATCGTACATAGTTGATCCGGCCACACCTGTTCCTGCATATGAGTTAGATTCATTTGTCCGACTTACGGCTTAAGTCGGTTGAGACCCAGTTAGGTGGACATCCCCTGGTCCGGGTTACCCCGTGATTCAGCCTGCCTTGAGGTGACTCGGCCAGCATTCGCTTTGACCTTGCCGTACCTCGGCTAACTCGGCCTTTATACCCCGGCGTGACCCTACCCGGAGGTATCCCCCCAACATATTGTAATCAAAATATTATGAACTTCTTTAGTGTGTCTCACACTTTGTGAGACGGTTATTTATATCAGTTTGTAACAAATAGTTGTTCTACTTTTATGAATGATTTCTATTTGTGTTCATATCCTGTTTGATTATATGTGAATTATCCTTGTTGTTTGAAACTAATTGATAATGCATGAACATTTGTAAAATATTGAAATGTCTTAAAATATCCAACTTAAATGATATTTCATTACGGAATGAAGACCATTGTTTAAATTCAAAGTTATGATGATAATATGTGAAAGTCATTCGATTTCTTATCACATATAAATCATGCCTAAGTTTGGCAAAATAACTTGAACACCGTGTATTACTTGAATACAAAGTGTTTAATGAATTGTTAAAAGTAAATACATATTCGATGTATTGTGTTTTAACAAAAATGGTAATTATCATTATATGATTGTTTAAAAGCGTAAAGAAGTTTACTAAAGGAAACATGAATATGAAACTATTTGATTTTATCAAAGTGTTTCATCAACACAGGGTATAAAGATAAAAGAGAATCTAATTACTATGATTTGGTCAAGAGTAATGAAATTTGAATTTATAAGAATGGCATAAGAGAAATTGTGAAATGCAAAGCATTTTGAAATGTCAAAATGCAAAGCATAACAATGTGATATTAGATATCAAAGTGGGTTAATAGATGGCACCAAATAAATCGTTTTAGTGTAGATGTAGAGACCATTAATTAGAAATAGTTAGCACTCAATTAGAAAATATACTGAACCATCTGGATTTGTGAAAGCGACTCCATATCTAGTATGGATCATCGTAAAAGGTTTGGGGTTATTCGATATAACCAAAACAATAGCGAATAAGTCCTTGTAGAGTATTCATTGGAAACTTTGAATATGAAATCCATAGTTGAAACCAAAAGAGAAGCAAAACTGGTATTGCTTGGATTTTGGTGCATTCTTGAGAAATCTCACTTTAAGTGATATTTCTCGATTATGGAGCAAATGGAAGATAGTGAAAAACATGATGAGGATTCAAATCCCTGCATCAGAGTGTTGAGAAGCGCAACGGACAATGTTCCTGAACGATTCTCTTCACAAAGGAAAGAATCAATGATATTGATCATTGTGTTTTCCCCACTGGTGTTTTCACTACATGAAGTAGGATTCAAAATGTAATCCATATCTTGTATGGAGACATTTGTGAATCATTTGTCATGATTCTTGGAATATGACATACCTATGAACTACTAAGGGAATAATGGTAAACTAAAATTATGAGAAATCCTAGAAGCAAAAATTCACTTGAGATTAGAAAGCAATTCATTGCTGAATCTCACAAGTAAAAGGGGTTACTTGAATTTTCCCAAATGACTGCAAAGCCATAGTGGAAAGGGGGTGAATGACAAAAGCACAATTTGTCAAGTATTGGACGAATTCAAATGAATTTGATTCATGTGTGCTTTATGTCTAGAGGATTTAAAACTAGTAACAGTACTAGTATCTCATAGTAAATCTCCAAGTTTGATATTTGATCAAAGGATTTTGAAGTTATTCAAAAATGTGAGTGGATGTGCAATTTGTATGAAATTGAGTGGGAGCTATGAAAGTCTCAAATTCAAATATGTAGGAACATATTTTGAGTGGGAGCTTATAGAGTGATTCTTAAGGATGTTAAGAATAAAAGCGCAAATACTTATAAATAATGATTTATAAGGTGTAGAAGTTGATAATAAGTGTATTATGATATTATGTAGTATTCCTTAAGGGATTCTGAAAAGGGTTTCAAAATAGAAGTTAATTAAGGAACTGGTCCTTAATAACTTAAGTTAGGAATGGCATTAAGTTTAACATCAATGTTTGAAAGAAATAAAAGGATGATCATCATCCACTATGTTGAAACATAGGTTCTATCTTATAAAACCATGATGATAACTTAACATAACATATGATCCAATAAGGAACGTTTGAAAGTGATTAAGTTTGAATTACAGAATGTTGAGCTAAGTTTGTCCACTATGTCTAATAGAGAACTGTAGACATATTTTCCAAATCCGTAAAAAGGATGACATATATTAAAACATAAAGAGTTATGTTATAAGGGTATATGTTGGAAACTCCCGTAAACACCGATTGAAGACAAGTAGGAAGCGAGGTGAATAAAAACATCAAAAGCTGCATAGAGTGCACTAGTGTTTCGATGAATACATTTATAATAATAGATAAGGGTACCATCTAAAGTGTTGTATAATGTTATGGCGGGGATAGTTCGATTTTAACGTAGAATGATGTGTCCCAGGGCACAGTGCCCATGAGAAAGCCCTCGAGGTTGATCTAAAGTCACTGTAGGCTCCTGGAATCAGACCTCGTTCTGATGCCATAGCGACGATGCATACACACATATGTTATCATGTGATGATAGAGTATTAATTCCAATCATGGTGACATTAGTAAGTTGCAAAGGATTTGGGACTGTAAAGTACATACCCAAGACTCAACCTCTTCCATGAGCAAGCATGTTCAGGGTACCGGATAAATGGTGTCAATGATTAAGAACAAATGCAGCTAGTGTATTTGTACTCTAGTGCAAGTGGGAGACTGTTGGAAATATGCCCTATAGACAAATAGTAGTAAGGACTATTATCATATTTCATATAGTTTATGATTAAGTTTTATATCATGTTATAACTATATTGAGTGGAAACATCAATACACGTGTGATATATAAACAACCAGGGGTTCCTAGTGAAACTCTAGTCACTGGTTCATTGGTCAACAGATGATCAAGTTTCCTAATCATGTGGCATTTATACCAGTTGGAAATGGAGTTAACTCATTCTGAGAATGAGATGATGAACCAATACCCAACCTAAACATCGTGACCCGATCATGTCATGAAGTTCAAGTTATGTTGATTAGAAATGGATCCTCATAGACTATTCCTTAGACCGTGAGGCTATATCAATCACTGTCTGCCAAGAGTGCTTAGATAGCATCAAGCGCCACTTGGTAATACAGTGGTTATAAAGGTGTGTTCAGGTACTCGGAGGAAACCGTAGAGGCAATATATGTCAAGAGCGGATTTGTCCGTCCATGTGACGGGAAGATACTCAAAGGGCCCACTCGGAGAAGTTATATCCAATAGCTGTGCAACGTGTGATTTGATCACAGGGATATCACTTGTCGGAACGAGTCAGGTAGCATTGTTCGGTAACACGACATGGTGATGTCATTAATTAGATCTCGGGCAATGCAAGTATCGAGAGACAAAGGGAATAAGACACGACTGTCCCGGTTCAAACGACGAAAGATCTTTGTTGCACGCACAGGGGTCACATGGCCATCCAGGTCCCTCTGTCGATCATTGGTGCGGGAGTGTCCTGACCATGTATGGAGTGTTCCCGAACCATGGGGTATCACGCTTAAGGGCTTGATGATGCTTAGACAGTGTTTATAGGATCGGTAGAATCGCCGAAGAATAGTAGAGAGAAAACCGGAAGGGTTTCGGTAAGTCCGGAGGATGTCCGGAGTGGAGGTGGAAGTGTTCCATAGCCATGGAGGTTGAATAATATGTGAATGAATGTTAAATATTGATTTAATCATTTATTCATAATTATTTATTAAAAGAGAAAATCAATTAAATGGTCAAAAGGCTTAATGGGCCAATTCCCAGAGGGGAGAGGGCCCATTAGGGAAAGGAGAAGGGACAAGGGGGTTGGCCGGCTGGGCCAACCCCCGCGGGGCCCACTAGGCTGGTCGGCGGCCTCCCCTCCCTCTCCTCTCCTTTAGTCCCACACCAGGACTTTGAGGGAGGTAGTACCTCCCCTCCCCCTATATATAGTGGGGTATTTGGCTAGATAAATACACCCAATAATCAATAAAGGTCTTCTCACTTTTGGGAGGACCTCCAATTGATATTTTCTCTCTCTCTCCCTCTCTCTCTCTCTCTCTCTCTCTCTCTCTCGTGACCGTGGTCCCAAGTTTGGATTGCACGAACAAGAGACATCTTCACCACGGAGCGCCGTTGCGCTACGGGATTCGGATCCAGGAGCTCTACTTCCACAACTGCTGCTGGATCAGGGAAGCGGGAGTCATTGTTAGGCACCGGACGTGTGTAACTCCCCGCGAGGTGTCGCACTTGAGGCACTCAAGTCGTTGGAGCACAAGGACTTCATCACGACCTTGAGGTCGGCTTCGACCCGTCTACATCAACCACGCTCTCCTGAGCGTTGACAATGCTTTTTGGTCTTCAAGGGTAAGTTTGTGAAAATCCCCTCCCATTACTGTATTACTAATAGATAGGTCCTGGCAGCATCAGGGGTTCAGGGGCGTAGGGTAAAATTTATTGTTTTCATACGCTGAACCCCTACACTTATAGGTGGTACTCAATTTGGGCACCAAAAGATCTTGTTGCTAATGCTAGGGGACCCATTACTCAATGGGTTCCTAAATCAAAGAATTGATTTTGTAGGGGTATGCCTCCGGTGGATCAAAATGGGTGTTTGATAGTGGATGCACCAATCATATGACCAGAGGTAGAAGTGCGCTTGACCAATATATTCATGATGTTAATTCAACATCAAGCATCACTTTTGGAGAGAACTCTAAAGGAAAGGTACTAGGTTTTGGCAAGTTGGTGGTCTCCAAGGCTTTGACCCTAGAGACCGCCATGCTTGCTGAAAACCATGGATACAACTTACTTTCAATAAAACATCTTGCGGATGCCGGTTATGATTCCTATTTCTCTAGAACTTGTGTGAAAGTCTTTAGGAGTGATAATCTCATGTTGGTCCTTGTTGGATATGTGGAAGATGACCTCTATGTGGTCGACCTCTCGCAAGAGATTCAATCTCTTCCTACATGTCTAATGGCCAAGGTTGATGAGGGATGGCTTTGGCATCGCCGCCTTGCCCACGTCAACATGAGAAATCTTAAACAACTCATAAAGGGTGAACATATTGTTGGACTAACCGGTGTGTCTTTCGAGAAAGATCGTCTGTGTAGTGCTTGCATTTCAGGAAAGCAACATGGGAGGATTCATCCATCAATATCCAAGGTGGCCACGTAAAGGCCTTTGGAGCTTCTCCATTTGGATCTCTTCGGGCCATCAACATATGATACTCTTGGTGGAAGAAAGTATGGTCTTGTCATCGTTGATGATTACTCAAGATACACTTGGGTATTCCTTCTCAAGTCAAAGGATGAGACCTACAAGTACTTCATCATCTTCGCCAAGCAAGCTCAAAGCACTCATGAAGTGGAGATCAAGACCATTAGAACCGACAATGGCACCGAATTCAAGAATTATACCATGCAATAGTTTGTTCAAGATGAGGGGATTAAGCATGAATTCTCGGCTCCATATACTCCTCAACAAAATGGTGTTGTTGAAACGAAGAATCGGACTATCATTGAGATGGCAAGAACAATGTTGAGTGATGTCAAAACCCGGATTTTTAATCCCAGATGCCTGTTATGTCATACATCACAATCCTAGGATTACCACTTTTGCAAGACATAACAGATTGGATATGACAGTACATCATCCATTACAAACCATAAATAAGGTCTTACATAAATAAGGATCTCATGATCCAGTCTTAATACAACAAGCAGCGGAATAAATAATAAGCGTAGCGGTGGGGTCCATCTTGAGGCACGAAATCTTGTGAGCGAGATAGTCCTAGTTATCATAGTCGTCCTGCTGTCCGTCATCTTGGTAGTCTCCTTCATAGTCTGGCCATGAGAATAGCCAGGGACAAAAGCCATGAGTACTCTTTAAGTACTCGTAAACTACCACTAACAAGTAGTATAGTTCTAGTGTAAAATGCTAACTCTAGGTTTATTTATAAAGTTAAGTTTGAAACCTAAGCTGAGTTCCGAAACAAAGAAAGATAAAATAAAGTTCTAGAATCACTTAAGTTGGGAAGCTAGTGTCATGGTCACAACCCTATGGTGGTCAAGTCAAGATTCATCATTCATTTCATCAGTCATTTTGAAAATATCTGACAACGAAACACTATGGCCACTCCAAGCATCCATAACATGGTGACTATTCGAATAGTTTGACACTCTGTAGAGGTAGTACACTTTCACCACAAGATTCGATACATCTATCAGGGATAACCCTGAATCATCATACTTAGGATGTAGATAATCAAACATAACCTTTCCTTTACACACCCTAGTATAAGCACCTCTCCTATGAGCATGGCCTCCCAACCATAAACATTTGTCATCTTGGGCACTGCATAGGTGGACAACATTGAGAGGTAGCCTCATCTCAAACCTCTCCCGCGAGGGAACTAATACTAATGCATATAAATTTCCAGCTAAGCCTTACCCAATTCAGGTATTGTGGTTGTACGTAAATTTGGAATGGTATCGCATCTGAATCCAACCATCAGTTTTGTAAAAGGGTTAAGGCTCATGCCTCAACATTTTCATCATCATAAACCATTTGTGTTTCTCAACACATGTCAAAACATCTCAATAGAATGACTCATCATTCCAAGGTTTTCACAATTCATTTTCACCAAGTGTTCCCATCTAAAGTGGCTCAAGTTTTAGTTTAGCTCTAAACTACTAAGTTAAGAGTGTTCACTAATGTGGGATGCTAAGATCAATCTCATGCCATAGAATGACATCTAAGGTTATCTAGATAGGTCAAGTTTTATACTCTTTATGCTATCTTCAAACAAGTAAGGTACTTTAATAACGTAAAGAGGTAAAAGCTTGGAAATAATACTTGGGGTACGTAAATAGTCAAAGTGGTATAATCAAAGCATGCCTAATGCCTTTGCTTAGGTTATCTAGATTTCAAGGGTTAGCTTGCAAGGTTTCACTGGTATAGTGCTAGCTTGCCTTGGTTGGTGCAGTGGTTGAAGTTTTCTTCCTCCTCCTCTCGGTAGAACTCCTCCTCCTCGAAAGCTTGGTCGGTACTATCGTCTATAAATACATACGGAGTACACAATCACCAAACAATACTTAACTAGTCTACTTAGCACTCTAAGGCACACATTTGATGATCTATTATCATCACAAGCATCACAAGGTTTTATTAACTAGCTTCATTCTTTTTATTTAAGAAACTAATTTCTACTCATTGAAAATAACTAAGATTTAATATTCACCACTTAAAATATGGGCTCATGTGGACACATGTCCTCACCACATATTCTAACATGTGGGAATGTGATTTAAATGTTGGATCACATTTAATTAAGTTTAAGTTTAATATTTAATGATTTAAAGTGACTAGAAATGCCTATATAGCATTATTTTGGTACTAGTCCAAAGTCACTGCATTCAAACCTTAATATTATTAAATATTCAGATAGGTATGGTTAAATGTGATTTTTGAGAGTTGGAATCAACTCAAAAGCTATTATGGTTGATTTTATAAAAATGTTTGAATGTGCAAAAGCTTCTGTCTTGTTATTTTTACTAGGAGAGATCTCTAACTCTAAATGAATTAAATCCAACGGGCTTGGATAGATCTTTTCAGTAGCTTTCTAACCAAATTTGAATCACTCCATTTGGTTCAGTATATCTTCTTGAATTGATTTTTGAACTAAGGGACAGAAGTGAGTTCAAACATAAATAGAAAAATCCATATTTGAATTCGTGGGCTAGCGCGGGAAAACTAACGGGTCGGCCCAGTGGCGCTCCACGGTGCGGATGACAACTGACAGGAGGGTCCCGCAGGTCAGCGACACATCAAACGCGAAGTGGTACAAGGCACTCTCAGCGCTACAATTAGAAGATAGATCAACGGCTGAGGATCGTCGTCCTGCGAGCAGTGGGCGAGAGAGCTAACCTAGCGGCTCGGTGGAGGTGCGTGGCGTGAGGCGATCGATCGTCTTGATCGACATGGTTCTAGGCATGGTCGCGGCGGCTCCTGGGGTGGACAAAATCGACGGCACCTCTCCTCCTCTGCGGCGGCAAGCTCTGGCAAATTCCGGCAAACGGCGGCCCGCCTTGCTCCGGGGATGGGGTGGAATGATCAGTGGAGAGAGGGGAGTGAGATTGTGTGAGGAGTTTGTGTTGGGGTGGCCTCTATTTATAGCTCGATGAGGCGACCGAACGGGATGGGCTGGCGACTCCGGTGAGGGCTGCACAGCGTACTATCGTCATGGCTAGAAATAGGGGATGGTGGCCTGCCTCCTGGCGGTGCTCTACGGCTTGAATGCGCGACTAGGGGCGGTAGCGTTTGGTCGGGAGCGTCCCGTGCTCTGGGACATAGAGGCGGTGCTCGACGCGGCGCTCTGCGACTGTGGGTCGCACGGCGGCGCACGGCCGTGTCTGGCGGGGTGCTCGGGTCGAGGCGGAGCGGCGTGCACGGTATTGGGTAGAGGGGCGGTATGTGGCGTGCTGGCGGTGAGGGCGCTCTGGCGCGCTCTGGCTACACGCAGAGAGAATGGGCGGCGAGGCTGGGGAGTGGCTGGCAGTGGCCGTGGGGTGGACCGTGGGCAGCGGTAGGGTGGCGCCTAGCTTCCTGGAGCGGCGGAGAGGGGCTGGCGGTCTGTTGCTGTGTTGGCAACATTGGCCGGCGAGCATGGCGTCGGGGCGGCGTTGCACTGGCGCCAGGGGCTAGAACTAGGGTGGGTTTTGGTCTGGTTGGGCTCAGGGGAGACAAGAATGATCAATGCAAACCAAATGGCTCGACAAGAATTGATCAAAACAGTAATAGTTAGGCTAAATTTGATTCTGTCTGCCAGGTGTTCGACACAATGGCCGCATGAGAAAAGTTTTTGAATTTTTAGCTGAATTTTGGTGGAGTTGTTGATCACATGCTTGAGCATCTCTGGTTGCTTGGGATTTGAAAATGGAATTCATTTGAGTGGTTTTTGAAAAGTGTGATCTTCTCATATGAACTACTTTCAATTTTCAAATGCCATTTAAAATTAGTGTTTGAAAGTTTTTGGTAGATCACAAAGTGGGCCTTGGTACATCACTACTTGTACTAGCAAGGGGTGTAAAGATCCATATTTTTTCCTGTTAGGTTTTGAGTTCTAGGAATAGCCAAAGTAGGCATGGTAGTTAAAATGGCACAAATGACCATTTGTGTGGGAATGATCTAGATGATGTTTAATTAACCTAAGAATCATTTTATGATCAATGGATCACTTAAACATGACAATTCAAATCAACTCCTAAAGTATATACACACACATATGAATGCTTTAATATTTTTAAATGGAAAAGTTTTTGTTAACTCTAAATTTGATGATTTGGATCTTGATCACTTGGATTAAAGTTTTGGGATGTTACAAGTGAGTCCAAAGTCACCCCACAACATTTGGGGAGAAGCCATAGCCACCACGGTTCACTACTCGAATCGGCTCTTCCTCCGAGCTCCATTTGACATGACTCCATGCGAGATTCTAACAAAGAACAAGCCCAATGTCAACTACTTTCGAGTCTTTGGTTGCAAGTGCCTCGTCAAGAACAAGAAAGAAAAGCTCGGTAAATTCGAATCTAGAACTATCGAGGGTATTTTTGTTGGTTATGCGGAAAACTCTCACGCCTATAGATACTACAACAAAGCCAATGGTTGTGTTGAAGTATCTTGTGACGTTGAGTTTCTGGAAGATAATGGCTCCCGAGGGGGGCAAGTTGTTCCACATGTTGTAGGTGATGGAGATTCCTCTCAAGTCATCAAGTTGATGGGAATTGGGCATATCTTGCGCACCGAATATCAGACTCATGATCAAGATGTTGATGGGGGAGGATCAAGCCCAACTCAAGAAGAGCCTAGCTCTACTCAAGTTGAATCATCTAGTGCACCCCATGAAGAACAACTCTCGCAAACCGAAGAACAAGAACCAAGCCCTCAACCCGTTGATCAAGACCAAGAAGACATACTAGTTCCCCAAAATCAAGGTTAAGCTCAAGATGTGCTCAATGATCAAGGACCAATGAAGGATGAATTCGTTGATCATGAAGGGACTATCCGGAAGATCAAGTCCACCTCTATTGCAAGTGGACTCCAAGTCAATCATATACTTGGAAGCATATCAAGAGGAATTGATACTCGCAACAAGAAGAAGCAACTCGCTACCTTTTGTGGCCATCATGCATTTGTGTCCAACTTCGATCCACTCAAGGTCCATGAAGCTCTAGAAGATCCGGATTGGGTCATTGCCATGCAAGAAGAACTCGAGTGCTTCACCCGCAATGAAGTTTGGTCTCTTGTGGAGAGACCTAAAGATCATCGCATCAATGTTATTGGGACCAAGTGGGTATTCAAGAACAAGCAAGATGAGAATGGAACCGTCACCAGGAACAAAGCAAGGTTAGTGGCGCAAGGGTTTGTCCAAATAGAAGGTATTGACTATGAGGACACCTTTGCACCTGTTGCTCGCCTTGAAGCTATTCGTCTCTTTCTTGCATATGCATCTTTTCATAACTTTAAGCTTTATCAAATCAATGTGAAAAGTGCATTTCCTAATGGTCCCTTGAAAGAAGTTGCATATGTAGCTCAACCCCTGGGTTTCGAAAACACGCGCTTTCCCAACCATGTGTATCTACTCCATAAGGTGCTCTACAGACTAAAGCAAGCTCCTCGTGCTTGGTATGAGCACCTTAGGGATTTCTTACTCATGGAATGTTTTAATGTGGGTAAAGTCAATTCCAGCCTTTTCACCAAACGGGTTAAAGGGGGTGGCTTATTTATTGTTCAAATTTATGTTGATGATATTATCTTTGGTGGAGCTAATGAATCTCATAACAAAGCTTTTGCCAAGTTGATGACCCAGAAATTTAGGATGTCCATGATGGGGGAGTTGAAGTATTTAGTAGGCTTCATTGTGAAGCAACTTGCTCAAGGCACCTTCCTTTCCCAAGAGAATTACGTGAAGGACATTCTTGTGAAATTTGAGATGACCAATGCCAACCCCATGAAGACTCCCATGCCACTCAATGGGCAACTTGGCCTTGGAGAAGGTGAGAAGGATGTGGACCAAAAGGTATATTGCTCCATGACTGGCTCCTTGCTCTACCTTTGTGCTTCTAGGCCGGATATCATGTCAAGTGTTGGAATGTGTGCTCGTTTTCAATCCGCTCCCAAGGAGTGCCACTTGATGGCGGTCAAACGGATTTTTAGGTACCTTGTTCTCACTCCTACTCTTGGGCTTTGGTATCCAAAGGGGTTAACCCTTGAGCTTGTTGTCTATTCGGATTCCGATTGGGCCGGTGATAAGGTTGACCGAAAGTCGACCTCCGAGGCTTGCCAATTCCTTGGTCGGTCGTTGGTTAGTTGGTCATCCAAGAAACAAAAATCCACCGCCCTATCCACCGCCGAAGCCGAATACATTTCTGCGGCATCTTGTTGCACTCAATTGTTATGGATGAGTCAAACCTTGAAAGACTATGGTGTATCTCTTGGTACGGTGCCTCTTCTATGTGACAATGAAAGCATGATAAAGATCGCCAATAACCCCGTCCAAAATTGTCGCACCAAACATATTGACATCTGCCACCACTTCCTACATGACCATGTCGCAAATGGTGACATCAATCTCACTCATGTTGGAACGATGTTCCAATTGGCGGATATTTTCACGAAGCCTTTGAATGAAGCCCGTTTTGTCATGTTGAGGCGAGAACTCGGTATTCTAGATCCTAAAAACTTGGATTGATTCACTTCTTGCATTATATTCCTGCTCTTAACTTGCTATGTAGCCTAGTCGCACAGCACATATAGGGATAGTCATCTTACCATGTCTTCGTTTGATGCATACCTATGTGTGCTATATTAATTGATCTTGTGTCATGATATGGGTCCAAGCATCTATCTTTGAGGTGCCATGACATGTGTGCTTAAACATAGGGGGAGAAATCCCCCACCAACTTTGGTCTCTTGTGGCTCTTGCTATTTTCGAATCATGCCTATTGTTGCTATTGAGTGTGTTGATTTGGTTCTTCTCCAATAGGCATGCCTAGATCACCTGCCTCCTCTACCCTTTTGGAGTCTACTATCTTCTTCTACATGCATATGCCATTCTCGAAAAATTTCTGTTTTCCAAAAAATTCTTCTGAAGTTTTTTGGATTTTTGGTTTTTGGCCCGGTCCAACCGGCCCCAAGACCGGACCGTCTGGTTTCTAGCCTGGTTTCAATCGAGTCTATCCGAACCTGCACACAGAAGTCTACTAAACGAAGTTTGGTTGCCAGTCCGGTTTCCAACCGAGTGCTCCGGTTGTGGAGCCAGTTGACCGGACTGCCAATCGAATCTTCCTCATGACAAAAAAATCTACAGATTCGGTTTTAAGTTCGGTTGACTGGCATGTATACCGACCGGTCTGGTTTGCATCTCGGTTGGACCGGACCTCACACCGGGATCTGAAATTTTTCCCCTTCTTCTTCCCTAGCCGCCCCCACCCCTCCACAAGTTACCTTTTCACTTCCCTCCCACCAGACCTCTCTCTCTCCATTGATGCCCCTCCCACCTTCCCCTCCTCTCCTAGGGTGTTTCCGCCCCTAGGATTCATAGATCGGGCCACCAAATCACGGAGAAGGACCTTTGGAGGCTCTCCACCGAAGGAATATCTCCATCTCGTGGTGGTTTGGGAGCATTTTGCATTCTTCTTTCTCAAGGGATTTTGGTCCTTTCCTCCATGGGAAGCCATGTCCTCGGGTAATCCCTTGCTCCTCTACCTTTTCTTGTCAAATCCCCATGTTTTGATACACATCTTGATGGATTTGCCAAGTTAGGGTTTCCACCTTTGTATTTGTATGCCAACCACATCAAACATGGCCTACACCTCTTGAGAAGTTTGTATTTGTGCAAGTATTGAGTCATGGGTAAAAAAATTACATTGCAAAGATCAGTTTTGGGTCCTCCTCGACTGATTCGGTTTCAGGCCAGGTTGAACCGGTTCTGACACCGGGTCGTCCGGTTTGAGTCCAGTTTTCCGGTGCTGACACTGGACCTTCCGGTACTGGATCCGGTCCAACCGGCCCTGGCACCGAACCTCTCTGCAATGTCTCTTTTTCTACCATGCACTTGCCCAAATCCAAGTTTTTCCTCCGTTTTTCCTTATGGCATGTGTACTTATCCTTGTGCACCCCAACCTATCTCTCTTTTTCACAGGTGTATATGATGATGACTATGTGAGGAATGAGTATGTGCCTAAGGAAAGTGGCAGGGGCAAGAGGGCTCATCGAGCCAGTCAGTCTATGCAGCGTGAGGAAGAGGGCAGCGCCCGTTCTGGTCACATCAAGAGCAAGGCCATCAGGGGCAAGAAACCTGCCGTGCAGGATGACGAGGAAGATGTGCCTACTCAAAACCTGAAGAATATGGAGATTGCTATGTACTGGGCCCTTCGCAAGCAGAATCCCTATCGCTTCAAGTCTCGCACTTATCCTGGCACTGACAAGAAGTTTTGGACTGAGACTCAAGTCTTGATGTGGGATCACATTTACATTCAGTTCAAGGTCACCTCCTGCGGTAACATTCTTGCTTTCAATGTGGATTGGTTCAACATGTATGTTGCCTCAGATTATCATTTTGTTGATGATTCCTTTAAGAAAATGGATATGTTTGACCTTGTGTGTCTCAAGGAGGACTACTATCCAGAGTATATCCGTCAGTTCTTCTGCACAGTCTATTTTCATGATGATGATGATCGCACTATGACTTGGATGACTGGCACGTGGTGGTTTCGTGCCACCTATGCAGATCTTGTTGAAGTTATGGGCTATTCTGGCAAGCCAGGTGGTTTTTGCATTCATAGCGAGAAGATCAAGCCTGCTTACACTCTTGCTTTCTGCTATCCCAAGGACTCTGAGTACGCTCCTCCATGCATCTATGGCATGTACTTTTACTATCACACTTTGGCCAGCATCTTCCGTTAGTCGCCTGTTCCCTGAGTTGGAGATACTACCAACTGCCGCGGGTTCTTGGCCAATCTCCTGTATTATTGTCGTCCTGACAGGTTGAGGAAGATTGATGGCTATGACTTTATGTACTATGAGCTGTGGCGGGCTTCTTTGGACAGGATGACATGTATGTTCAAAAGCTTCTCAACAAGGTTGTGCCTTCTGGTGTGATCGCTGGCGAGCGTGTAGAACAGGAGCAGCTTACCCTTTCTCTTTGTGATCCGTCTCCTGAGGTTCCTGCGATGAGGCCTCCCGAGCAGCGCGCCAAGGTTGTTCATGATACTCAGCCTCACTTTGCTACTAGGGCTGGTTCTCATCGTCCTGTTGGAGAGTCCTCCTCCTCTCGCCCCAGGCACAAGGGTGGTGCTGCCATGTTCTTCAGGCGGCTGTTTCAAATGTGCTGCTCGTCCTATGATGTGATACACAAGGCTCTTGAGATGAGCCAAGAGACTCGGCGCAGGCACAATGAGTTTCTCGTGACCCAGAATGTAACTCCTCCACCGGATGGTCCCAAGATGACTCCAGTTCCTTATGTCAACTATGAGATGCCGCCACTTGATGATGCTATGCTCTTTGGCTACTTCCCCAGTTCTGGTTGGCCCCAGTGGTTCCTCTGCTACTCCTCCTGGTTCTGATGATGACGAGGAGGATGATGATGATGAGGATATCTATGAAGACGAAGATGTCCCCGTTCACCCTCCTTCGCCTCCTACGTTCTTCTAGTTGGGTTCCGTTAGCATCACTCTACTTCTCTTCCTTTTTGGTGTTTCGATGCCAATGGGGGAGAAGAGTAGAGTTCATTTAGGTCTATGGGTTCCTTGCCGGGGTTTTCCGGGGTTAATGCCCTTTGCTTTCTCTTTGCATCTTATGGCATTGTGCTTTCCATTTGCTTTCGTGTTGGAACTATTTTCTCTACTTCCAGGTGTTGGACAAGTGTGTGCTATGTGTGTGAACCATGGATATGTCTATTGTGCTATGACTATGTGTACTTCTATTATTTGTCTAGCTTTGCATAGATATCCATGCTTTATATCTTGTCATATTATGTTTGCTTCCATAAAGACATGTGGGAAGCTCTCCATACACTATTTAGGTGCACCTTGCATTCAAACGCAAATTCAACCAAGTGCATACTTTATGGGGGAGCTCACATATGTCTCTATGGAATTCCTTGGTTTATAGCTCTCTATTATATCCTTATGAACTCTAGCTCGGTTTGTCATCGCCAACCAAAAAGGGGGAGATTGAAAGGGTAGTTTACCCTCTACTGTTTTTGGTTGACAATGACACCGTAGTTAGAGCGGACTAGTGCTACCTACTAGTGTCTTAAACAGGTTTTAGTACGCTGGTATGTTGGAAGATCATCGGAGACCCCCCCCCTATTTCGATAACAAAGATGTGTGCCGGAGTTTTGCCTTTTATATGTATCTTGAGTCTTTAGGAACATCGCACTATTAAGAGGGGTTATCTCGATGAGCTTGTTGGGGATAAATTTCTAAGCCTTATACACATCCCATTCACCCACTTGTTCCATCACCAAAGAGATAGGAGAGAGAAATCTATGTTTCATAGCATCTCTGCCAAGTTCGGTGTACAAGCCGGTTGAACCGGCTCCCAGACCGGGTGGTCCAGTACTAGCGCCAGAAAACCGAACCCAAACCAGGAATCTCGGATCATTAAACAGAGTCTATCCGGGTTCACTCAAAGAGACCATCCCGTTTTGGATCCCGGTCTTCCGGGTTGTATACCGGGCGGTCCAGTGTGTGGGCTGGTCCAACTGAACTTGAAACTAGACTTCGCAAAAATGCTCTAAACGGCTAGATTTCTCCCTTCGGTATAAATACCTCTTCTTCCACCTTGAGGAGGTTAGGCATTTAGTTCATATTTCATTCTTGAAGCTCTCTCTCTCCCCATTGTTGAAACACAATTCCTTGAGGATCTCCCATTCTACCCAACCAAATCCAAATCCCTTTGGTAGAAAGCAAGAGGAGGTCCCGATCTATGTTTCCACCAAGCCAAAGTTCATTCCCCCTTGAGTTCATCGAGTTAGCTTGTTACTCTTGGGTTTGTGGGAAACCCTAGGCGGCTAGGGTCGCCCGGAGGCATTCAGCTTGTGATTTGCTCCGTGGAAAGTTTGTGAGGGTTTGGAGACTACCTTAAAAGTCTACCACGAGTAAGTGAGCTATTCCTTCATGGGATAGGATCGGAGAAGAAGGCGAGCCTTCTTGGCGTTGGGGAATCCTTCGTGGAACCTCACACCTCTCCAACGTGACGTAGCCCCTTCCCAAAGATGGTGAACACGGGAATACATCTTCGTCTCCGCGTGCTTTGGTTATTCCTTAACCACTCTCTTACTTGTGTTGTTTACTTTGTGATAGCCTTCATGCTTGAAGTATCTTGTATCATCATCTAGGTTGCCTCACCTAGTTTGCATTTGGGCACACTTATATTCCGCAAAGCCTAAAACTTGCAAAAGATTATAAAGAATTTTGTAGAAACCTATTCACCCCCTCTAGGTAAACCATCTTACACTTTCAGGCGGGGCTAGCGGCGCTTTTAACACATATATCTTGTGTGCAGCATCGAGGAGAATCCTCAAATTCATGGCCCAGTTTGCTACCATTCATCGCAAGTTTCTCTTTCTCCATAAACACATTGAAATTAAAAGCAGGTGGTGCCATCTACAACAGAATTTGTAAAGTTTAGACTAAGTTTATGATAGATCAAGTTCAACTAATCCAAATTACAAATGAACTCCCACTCAAAAACAACATCCCTCGTGTCTTTTTGGTGATTACATGAACCAAATCCACTACACCAAGTTCGATCATCACGTGAGTCGGTGTAGCTTCAAAGGCGAGCATCTATATGAGCATCATATTACTTACGAACATGGAACCACAACGATGATAACTAAATTATTAGTAACTCGTTGTAGATCAGATATTGACTATAGTAGGAGAGACAGACACCCGCTAGCCACTTATGTAAAACTAGTTGTATGTCAAGCGTGGAACTGGTCTCATGTGCAAGGACATGTAAAGTTAGTCCCGGTCACTTCATCTCACTGTGCCACCAATATCCAAAATACATGAAAGAAGCAATAACATGATCATCATCGCCAACATAATCATATGTCTACTACCCGTGCAAAACACCTACGCATAGATCAGGCTCTGATACCACTGTTGGGTTCGCAGCATAGAAAACAAAAAAATCCTACGATGGGAACTATTATACGCCAGGATCTATCTACTAGATACAAGCAACGGGTGAATATACATCCATAGAGAACATACCCTTGAAGAAGAACAAAGATTTGTTAACGAGTTTGAACTCATGGATGATGTAGTCGAACACTTGCCGATCTCAAGATCGTGTGGAAGTCCTAGCGCCGCAAATCAGCAATGCGTCTGTCCTCGCACACACGTCCGGGCCACCAAAAAACCTCCACCTCCTCGCTCCAGCCAATCAGCGGAAGCAGCAACTCCTTCTAGACGAAATGCCACCGGGAACATGTATCTCGCTAATCCGAGACCATGGGGGAATAAATCTAGAGGGGAGATAGATCCTTCACGAGGAGGTGTAAGTGAGAAGGAGGGAGAGGGGGCCTTTTATAAGAGAGGGGGATGCCCCCTTCCCATGGCCGGCGCCCATGGGGGATGCCCCCACCTCTTCCTCATTCATGTGGTGGAAGCTCCACTCAGATAAATTGCCCCTCCATTTTCTCCACTCAAAAATCCCACTCATATGCATTAAATTTCCACCAAATTTAATGCAACTGTCATTAAATTAAACTATTTTATTTATTTTATTCAGAACTTTGTTAGTTACTTTAATTAACAAACATTCACATAAAACCCCTTGCAATATTTCAATATTACATGCATAACCAATTTCAGCAATTTCACCAGAAACAATTTTGGTGTTCATTGAAATAATTCCAGCGCTTTGCAATTCTTTCCTCTAAAACATATTTGCTCCAAATGGTGTTGGCAACCCTTAAGCGTGTCACCCTATGGTTTGCGAATAATGCAGACATGATCGAGACCCCTCTCAAATCAATAATCAGAAGCGAGACCTGGAGATCCATTCTGACTCCTACACATTCAACGATGACTTCTATGATCATGAGAACCTTTAACGCTAGTAACTTAATCCCTTTGCCCCATGATATATTACATGTCCGAGATTCAATCATCGGTATGCAAATACCTAGTTTGATCTCATTATCGACATCCACTCTTTTCTCGTTCTCGTGATATAACATTCTAGTGATCACATTACTTGCTTGCAAGCTATTCTTAATGTGATATCACCGAGAGGGTCTAGAGTATATCTATCCATCATCGGGATGGACAAATCCCACTCTTGATCCATGAGCCTCTACATAACACCTTCGTAGCACTGAACCCACCTTTATAGTCACCCTTTCACGGTGTGACGTTTGATGTTATCAATATACTCTTTCGGTGTTAGTGATTAACATGATCTCATGGTCTAAGGACTAGGATTACTTCATATGATGTTATAGCAATATAAACATAATGGCTTTGATAGTAATGCTATACTTCGGATGAATGTTCATCACATTTTGCGACCTCGTTATTAACAACATCCAATGTCCATGATTAGGAAGCTTTAATCATCTTGTTAATCAATGAGCTAATTCAAAGAGAGGCATAACTAGGAACTTTCTATTTGTTTATTAAACAGACATGTATTAACGTTTACGTATTAATACAATTATAGCATGCAAAATAAACATCTATCATATACTTGGAATACATATAATAACAACTTTATTATTGCCTCTCAGGACATATTCCCTTCAAATACTTTACATGTGGGGAATGTTATCGGGAACCATTGAACTTGCTCTAATGCTTACAAATCATACCTTTTTTGCAAAATTTAAGGTAGGGTGATGACCCCACTTTGCCCTACTAGGTCCTTGGCTAGTGGTATTAGGAATATATAATGATTGATAACTCGCTTGATAACTAGTATAATAAACTGATGTAACTAGTCTCTAAGAGCATCTTCAGACGGCCTTCCTAAAGGGCTCCCCAAACATTTTTTGGGCACGTCTGGATAGAAATTTGTTCCTAGCCGCGCCCTTCAAGGCCACATTATATCCGGCACGGCCTGATAAGATGTCCTACATGTCTGGACCGATCCCACGCCATCGGGAGCATTCTGGGTGCGCCAAACACAGTCAACATGTCCTGTGGGCTACCTCTAGCAGTGACTGGATGTCGTGAACATCTCTCCCAAGTCTGGTGACGATTTGCCCAGCTATAAAATCGGGCGTCAAGCATTGTGCTCACAAAAATTTCTCGTAGTGCTCAAATATGTTGTGTCACGGCCATGTTTCGCCGCTACCAGTAGAGTGTTAGGCCAACTCCAACGGGCCCCTCAAACGGACCCCGTGGGTCTGATCCTATCCTTCTGGATCGAGGCCACGGCCCAACGCACACCCGCAAATCGAGAGATAGCTCCGGACCCGTCTGTTTCGGTGCAAACCAGGCCGAAATTGAGCTCGGTTTGCGAAGGCACGGACTGCCTGTGCGTCCGTGTGGTGTCCTGCACTTTCACATCCTGGCCTTCCTGTCAGCCACAAACCCGCGTCCCACCTCTGCTTCCCCACCTTCCCTTCCTCCCACCCCCCTCCCCCCGCCACCACCGCGACACCCTCCTTCCCGGAAGGCCGCCTCCGGACCTCGTTGACTCCTCCTCCACGGGCCTCTATGCAGTTGAAGCCTCCAGTACCCGAAGATCACGCCGGCCTCGGCGTCGAGCTTGGCCTTCTCCTACGACGCACTCCACTTGTTCGACCATTTTCCCCGGCGTACAGGTACTGCATTCTACCACCTTCGCCTCGTCCTTGTCCTCGTGCTTGTCCTCGTCCTTGAGGACTGAGCTCATCCATCTCATCATGCATACCATGGACGACAGTGGGAACGAGTTCTTCAAGAAATATGTCATGTCGTCCTCCGACGAGTCCGACGATGACAGTGAACTGTTGCTCGCCGCGACCGTGCTCCTTCATCATGAGATTCGAGATCGGGCTACTCACAACCAACTGCAGAATGATTTGGTTGACCATATATAGGAATTTGCTGAAAACCGAAAGTGAATCCGAATAACTAGCTTTTATCTCATGTTATTTAATTTTAATTTCATTTAATTTGATAAGTATAAACTTAATTTGGACCATGTACTTCTATTTGTTGTAAACTATCTATTTTAATTTGAATTGCAGAAATATTTTGATTTATATGAATTTGTGTATGTCTGAAACCATTCAGAGGGAAAATGGGAAGGGGGCACCGTTGGGTGCACCACTCATGTCAGGCCGGACATAAGGCCAGGGCATGTCCACCCCGCCCACAAACAGATCAAAACAGTCAAAAAGCATGTCCATTTTACGAGATGGTGTTAGAGTTGGTTTTTGGGATTTATTAATTTTTTCACGTAGAGCCGAACCAAAGCCCACCCGCCTTCGAACGACGACTCCTCAGGCTACATCAACTATTCCGAGAGCGTGGAGCAGTGGGAGGACTCAGGCGGAGGACTGCCGCTCAGTTCACGGGCCACCTCACGAGCACGAGTCAGTTGACAAGAGGGGAAAACCAAAGACTGAGGCGGAGGACCCGTCCGTGTGTGCGCCTCCGCCTCCGGTGGTGGGTCAAGACAACAGGGGAAAGAACAGTGCGGCAAGCCAATTTGCTTGGCATCTACTGGGTTTTCCTTTCATTCAATAGATGTGCGCCGTGAAAAAAGGGAAAAGAAAAGGCATAATTTTTTTTCTCCGAGTCGATGAGATGAAAAGGGACTCTCTGATGTACGTGCAAACTGTCAAACTGGGTGTCAGCAGCACGACCCATCGCTATCGTTGTAACACCTCGCTACCCCATGCCCAGGGCCCGCACAGAGCAATGATTTCATGCGGCCGGAGCATCGTGTATTGCTGACGCCGGAGTTTATTTTTCCTTTGCACCAGACTTCAGTGCTGTGTATTGGTTCACAGAACCAGTCTGCGAGCACTGTCTTTCAGAGACTACTCTCTATCTGATCATAATGTAGCTTCTGGTATATACTCCGTATAAAAAAACTCTGCGCGCCTAGAGACTAGCAAACATGAAACAGCACAGTGCAGCAATATTCAGAACTTTGGCTAGCCATTGATTGCAAAATAAATCTCAGCAGCAATGCCAGGCATTATTTGGCTGGTAGCTTTCTTCGAGGACAGCCGATAGATAGCATTCAAACATCGACGTTTGATCCTAGAGGCCTACCAGAACCTATGGACACGGATATTGTACCCAGCATTTCTGAGCCTCCACTTGCACACCAACTCATTCTTACAAAAGAAAGAGACAGTAAAAAGGCAACAAGCCAGCCGAAAGTACACAGATCGACTCCCTAAAACGATGGATGGAACTAAACCATAAGAAATGTCTAAAATGCATGGTGCCGGGGAAGAAAAGGCAGACGGAAGAGGCCGAGTCAATACCCGAACCACCACCATTGCTCTGTGCTAAGGACCTTGTCAAGTTAAGATCCTTATCGCCTAGCAAAGGATTTCTTTTTTCCATTGTGCGGTTCGTTCTTGACTCAGACTCGACGTCGCCGTCGCCGGTCATCCCCCAGGCAAAATTCATTCTAACAATCAGGCATTGGGCACTGCAGCGCTGTCTTGATCTTCCTGATGGTGCAGGAGATAAGATTGTTCACGGTCTCGACCGACTCCACCGTGAGTTTGGCGGTGGGCTGGCTGTTCACAAGAATCTGGAATGCCACAGTCAACAGAGAGCCGCCGGTCTTCTGCTCGGTGCCCACACTAGGACCATCAGGCAGAATGGCGAATCCAGATGGCAGCAGAGCAACATAGGTGGAATCCCCACCGTTCATGACAAGCTGCATTGCCGGGATGTCAACCGGAGCGTATACAACAATTGAACCCGAAGCATCAGTGCACGTTTCCTGAAGGATCAGCATGCTACTCAGGTTGGCACTCACAGCCTACAGGACAAGGTATAAATGATCAAAGATTTTTTTGCTGAAATATTAGTAGTAAGTATCAATAATGCAGCTCAAAGTCCCGGACAAATATGATGAAATTTTGATACATCAAAGCTAATAATTCATATCTGACGATCAAACAGTTGAAATTTGAGAGTATATTGCTCATTATGTATGTGCTATTGTTGGAGGACTGGCAGAAACAGTGGTTTCTTGTTTTTCCAAAATTTTATTTGTTAGTCTTTGGAATCAGCATCCACGCGAGCTGCACACAAGATCCGGGCCAGCTTTGCGTTTGGCTGCTAACACTTTGTACGGATTAGACAGTATAATGAACGTTGTCAACCTGACACCTTTTCAAGCAGATCTGCACCTCCTTCCCCAGTTTGGTCCCCAGTTTGTAATACCTTTCCCAGACCTTTGTGAACTGTGGTGCTAGTCATTCTAGACTTTCTAGATGGCTTTAGCTTTTGGTCCATGATTACGACTTTTTTTCATCTACCCTAGACTCCAAACAGTGTTTGATAGAAAGTTGCCAGACTTTGTTGTGATTTTTCCTTGTCATCATGCGCTTCACAATATAGTAATACTTACTAGGTACTAGATATGGCGTTAAAGTTATTCTATGTGAGAGCTCCCAGAGAGTGCTGTCAGTTATACCAATTTATGTGTGAGAGCTCAGCGTTATTCTATCTGTATCCCCAAGAAAACTTTTCCCAGGTAGATAAAACATCTCTAGAGTTCAGTAATATCCTAGTGATGTCAGTGAAAAGTCTAGAAAATGAAGACAAGTGTAGTACTAAAGCTTCTTAGTATACATTTCAAAAACTTGTGCACAGCCGTATACCAATTCATGTTCCAGCATTTGGAATACACAACGAAGTTGCAGGTTCATTCATATCTACTCTGGTGAAAGTGATGTGCATTGCCCTAGACGAATCAATTAATCTTTGTGTTGGAAAACCTCATTAGCCAGTTAACCATGAAAGAAGTAATATAAGAGAAGCAGATAATACTCACACTGGCTCTGAGGAGGGATACAGAGTTTCCATTCTGATGCCCCTTCGCGATTCGAGTCACCTCGTGCATGGGTCCTCCATTGCTGAGGATATCCCACTCCGCACGCAGCCCTTCATCACGCAGAAAGTCGAACAGCCTCTCAGGAGCAACAGGCACCCATACAGATGTGGCGGCACTCAGCACCACTCCCGGTGGCTCCCCAGGCTCGCTCACACTCTTTCGTGCCATGACACGCACATCCTCACCGATGCGACCTGTTGCACCATCCAGCTTGCTCCATTCACGTGCAGATGATGCACTCACCCCCGCACAGAAGTTCTCCGTCATCCGGCGTGCAAGCTTCAGCATGCTTCGCTTACCCTCTGGTGATATAGCTGACACCAAATGTAACACATTATGAATCAGTTGAGTATCAAAGTAATGGCAGCACCAAATCTAACCCACACATCATTTACTTATAACAGAGTAACAACATTTAGAATTCTCACAACATCTTGAAGTAGCCTTATTTGTTAGCACAGTAAGATGCTTGAGAAAATGTGTTCTGTTGACTATACAAATGAACTTTACAGAGTGTACATGAAAATGGCAAAAGGTTCAGAAATTTCTGTACCTGTTGGCTCATTTGGTGGCACTGTAGCAGAGGACATGAGGATGGCTAGGCATTCACACTGGCGCTGCAGCGTCGCAAGCCACCGGCTGGCGCCAAAGGCAAGACCAGATCGAAGAAGTGGTCTGTAGAACTGGTGGACAGATGCCTCATCGTATTCCGCATGCTCAACCCATGTGACCTACAGGGTAAATGCATCCGTTAGCCATTAATGCACGCCCACATGCAATTGTCCTGGGGTGTAACACAGCAACTGAGTTCTGAGCGCAATACAACACAACTGTGGCTACACAGTGCAGATACTAGATAGCATTCTTCTATTTTACCTTATGATGAACTACTTCTGTTAGGTAAAAACTTGAAAACTACAGTGGGCTATTTGCCAGTGTTAACCAGTCGCAAGATGTGAACCTACTGATGGCTACCCGAGTGCCACCATAACTTGTAGTGTGCAATTGTTGAATTACAGTAGTTGTACCCGGCATGCCAGTTTACTATTACTGTAGTGAGACTTGGAAAGGATTCGTCAGAGATTTAGTAACATGGAAGTAAGGGACCACAATAAGAAAAGGAAAGAGCTCGAATAAATTAATGAATAAATTGCATCTCAAGCGAGATAAGATCATATCTCTAATTTGATAATATAAGAGCAGATACTTCTGCACATGGATTGGCCAGCAAATTTTGACATCAGTCTGATGCTACACTGTTGAATCTTGATCTCTTGCCTGCGAACTCCCAGATGATGCATATACTATTTCCAGAATATTTCTCCCTTTGAGATATTACAGAGTCTTCAAAAGGATCTTAAGTGAAGTGATAAGTTCACCATACATTATAAGCCAGAATGTGATTAAAGTGTTGAAAAAAATGGAAGAATCAATTTATTTTCTGAAAGCTACTGGAACAGGAAACATCACTCCTGAAGTTAATCTCATAAATTACCAGAGCTACCATTTAATCAACAAACTGGTAAAGGAGTTCCCTTCTCGCTGTATTTTCTCCAGAAAGTTATTTCTCACTTAACCGCATCAGTTTAAAAATTAATTAATTCCCATAGTCTCTTGCACAGATTGAGAACACCTTAAGATCTGTTCAAATCTAAAGTACACAAAGATAGTTTTCTTACAAAAAAAATGAGCAAGTGGCCCAGATTTCAACGTGTCAGGGACACATTGATAGAAGTGCAGACAATAAGTTACCCAAGGTGCTCTATCCAAGGGGTAGAAGCATCTAATCCCCTAGAAAAGTTGGTGCTACAATTAAACAAACACAAATAAGCTTGGGTAATGGTGTTGGATCCATATAAACGTTTAACTATTCCTAAACAACTTGTTTTACCCATCTCCTCGTTGACCAACCGATTTGTTTACTAGGGTAGTGGGTTCATGGCCCTAACTAATCAATTAGGCCTTGACTTGTGAACACTGTGTTGCATGGGCATCATCAAATTACATTATAAACTAAACAGTAAGATTAAACAAGCAAGTTGGAAAATAACACTCTTTCCAAGTTTTGAGAGAGTAAAGTGGTAGTGGAGAAGTAGTGGAAGTAACATGGTTAACTTCTAATGCTCCGGGGCAAAGTTTGACCATTAACTTTCATGTAAAAGTACCGGTTCCAAGCTACAGTGATAGCCGTAGTGTTTACAGCCCCATTGATTTATTTATTTGCAATGGCACGCGTACGTCAATCTAAGATAACTATTTGGTGGAGAAAATATGTAGCTCGATCTTGATTATTACCTTGCAGTAGCCACTGGGAGTGTCTTGTATCACACAGCCAGAAGGTAGTCTCCTGCACTTCAAATTTGCAGCTGCCAAGGCAGTGGCAGAATTTTGATTGCTCTCCAATCCATCAATGGACACATCCACCACTGCCCATGCACCCTCAGCCAGCTGCTTGCAAAACCTGAGAAATATAACCTCTCTGATGGGGACCAGAGGTGAGAGCACCTGTAGCTCGGCCTTCATCTGTTGCAAGAGAACACAAGCAACGTTAACAACTCAGAGGTCACATGTGGTTACACTGGTTGCATATGATGAACACTGGGGACTGTTAGGCACTCACTAGCAGCAACGCGCCATTTCTGCTTCCAGCAATGCCAGTAGACACCTCCTCAAGGATTGTGGCCTTAGCAATCATGCACGAGAACATGTCAGACCACCGTCTCTGAAATGAATGGGGCAGCATCAGCATAATATATCTGCTTTCCTATAACTAGGAACAAATGTATGAAGGGAAAAGACCTCGTCCATAAGGGTCTCTACAAGGGCAACACTGTTGTCGATGAAGACAAGGCCGGACTCTCTAGAGGCCTCAGACACAAATCCAACAGGTTTTGCGCCAATACACGGTAGGAAGGAGTGGATATACTCCTCAAAGTTGAGTGCCTCCGTGTTGGGAGAAGCAGACAATCCGGTAACCCACAAAGGATCACCCATCTGTGCCATCTTGACAAGTTCATCCATTGCGCTGATAGCAATCTCCAAGAAGACGGATCTGTCGATGTCGAGCATCGATGCTAGAGCAGAACCAGTTGCCCGTGCGGGCGTGATCACGGTGCCCATCGAGCTTGAGGCACCACCCCCAGCATAGTCAGTGATGGTGCTGTGCAGTGAAGGCTGCATCGACCCTATGCCACCGATTCCACCGACTGCTAGCTCCAGTGATGAGTTGGGCAAGGGCATGGACAGGTGTGGCTGCAGCTGGAGTGGTGAGAGGAGGGAGACGGGTTTGCCGAGGAACTTGGTGGCAAGGGAACAGACACGGTTGAGTTCATCCTTGAGCCGTGCATTCTCGATGCGGAGGTGCTGCTCCTCCAGCGACACCTCCCCGAGCATCGCGGGGCTCCCGCAGCCGCCGCACATCGGGCTGCGCATGGCCTCCCTGATCGTCATGTTCTCCGTGCGCAGCTTGTCATTCTCCTGCTTCAGCAGCGCGTTCTCGTGCCGCTCTAGTTGCGTCTATGGCGAAAGGAGAAATTTAAGCGGTGTTATATTATTACTGAGGAATTCGAAGGAACGGGAAACGAGAATGGGCGCGATGCATAATTGATCTACCTTCATCTGCGTGCGACGGTTCTGGAACCAGAACTTGACCTGCCGCGCATCGAGGGAAAGCCTCTTGCTGAGCTCGGCGCGCTGCTTCTCGTCCGGATGGGGGCACTCCTTGAACAGCCTACACACGCAGCGCGGACGAATCCATGCATGAGAAGACAAGTGGGAAAAGGCGGAGAGAGAGAGAGAGAGAGAGAGAGAGAGAGAAGGATCGATGCAAATACTAGTAGTACTAGTACGAGATTTGAGGCGGCGGTATTACGCTTCGAGCTCTTGGATCTGCTGCGGCGTGTGGCGGTGATAGCGCTTCTTGCGCTTGCGGGGGTTGCTGGGCTCGGCGTCCTCGTCGTCCTCGCCGACGCCGGAGATGGCGTCCAGGTGGTCGCTCCCGGAACGGCTGTCGTTCTGCGCATCTGCGTCCGTCCCCATCCCGACGCCCGCGGCGTCGGGAAACATCCGCCCTCCGATGCCGCCGTCTCGGCCGCTGGCGTTGTCCTGCCAACACAGGAAAAAACTAATCAGCCACGACGGCGGCAGGAGAAGCAAACAAAGAGCGCGTCGTCGTCCAAAACATACCAGGCCGAGGGAGAGCGCAGGCGAGGAGGAGAAGGCGCCGGCGTATGGGAACTGCATGCCGCCGCCGCCGCCGCCGTCAAAGAGGCCCCCAAAGCTCATGCCTCCGTCGCCCCCGGAAGACGCAAAGAGCAGTGCGTGTGTCCCTACACCGTCTCTATCCTTTGTCCCAAAAAAGACCTAGGCCTGGATCTGCACAGCCTTTTCGCACACCTCACAACCCGAATCCTGGCTGCGCCTCTCCGAGGGAGAGAGAGAGAGAGGAAGAGAGAGAGACTCGCCTCGCCTCGGCCACCCTCTCTCTTGTAATACCACGAGATTAGGCCCCTCAAAACCCTAACCCTCCACGGCGAGCCGAGGATTAAATTAAGGAAGGCGAGGGTGAGGCGAGGCGAGGCGGGCGAGCAGCAGCCGATTAAAGAAAGCTTTATGCACGGGGGGCGGGGGAGATGGGAAAGGGAGGTCAAAATGGCAAGACGACGATGGGGGGGAGGACTATCCGGGTGTGGACGCATGAAAAAGGGTGTGGGGAGAAACGCGAGGCGCTGACGCTGATGCAGCGCAGTCAAACGGGCGGTGCGGTGCCTGTCTTTTGTTGGCTTCCGGCGCATCGCTGCTCTTGCTTTTGTGCACGTAGCGGCGGAGGCGGCACAGCCCCTGTCCGTCCGGTCCGGGCCGTTTCGTCTGCGCCTCCACGGCGTCATGCTCCGGACCGACCGGCGCAGCGGCTGATTTTGCTTGTGTGCCGGGGCGTTTCATCTTTTTGGTTGGCCAAACTTTTCTTTTCTTCTTAATTAACGTGCGGCGCGAATGCGAGGAAGCCGAGGGATGGTTGAAGTTTTTTTTTTTCTGGACGCGACTACATCTAGATTCACCTGGATTTAGGTCACCTCCGGGTCGTCCCGACAAGCTTTATATGGAAAGTAGCACTTCTCTCGGTATTTCCGTTTTCGTGCGTGGGAACCAAGGGCACCCTCTAGTCGTGCCGCCGCCTCCTTATTATCTACCATCCCCTTCCCATTTTTACGGATCCCAGATCCTGGAGCCCCCTCCATTGCTTACATCCCTATTGACAACCAAAGGTGTAAGATCTGGAACTAAGAAGTCTAGGAGAGAAGAAAGGAACTTGAGAAACTTCTTCCACCTTATTTCTTCTCCTCCCCCAGATCCCGATCCCCCTTAACTTCCAGCCAAGAAATCATCGACCGGAAAAAGAGAGTACCTAGAGAGAGTAAGAGTAAGTTCTCTCTTCTCCCCTCCCCTTGGTAAAAAAGTTACGATGGCAAAAAAGAAGTTATAGTTCATTGTCCATGCTATCTTCCCATCACCATGTGTAGCTTGCATCTTCTCTATCATCCTCTTCCATATTTCCAGCAATCATCTGTGTAAGATATGTGTATGGAACTTCATAGTTGGATAGCATTATAGAACTTCCAGCAGAAAAGGAAAGACAATCACAAAGCAAATGGGAAAATCATTCAAGAAATCATCTGTGTATGGAACTTCTAGCCAAAGAAATCATTTGTGTATGGAGCTCTCATATTTTTTGTGTATGGAACTTCCAGCAGATGAAACCAGCATATGGAACCATTCATACAACTTCTAGCATTTGAAACTAGATGTAAGAAAAACTCCCATATTGTAAAACTAGATGGAAAAACTAAGTTTACTTGAAGCAGAAAAATATGTGCCTTTTGTGTATAGATCTACCATCGGATGAAAGCATTCATAGTTGATAGCATCATAGAAACTTCCAGCATAAGCGAAAAAACAATCACATCACATAAAAAAGAGCATCCATGCTAGATGTATGGATCTTGTTAGGTGAACATTCCATCAGCAAAACCGTAGATGGAAGATCACGGATGGGAACATCACATGTGATAGTTCTTGTTCTACGTAGAACTACCTTTGCTACATAGAACAGTCATGAAACATTTGCCCACTCCCTCCCCCATCTATATGCTGTCATATGTAGTCATGCCTCCTTTTTAGCTTGACTGTCATATGCCTCCCTCCCTGTTAAAACAGGAAAATCTGTTGATATAATTATAGTAAAATAATAGAAAAGAAAAGGAAAACAAATTGCTAATGCAATGTGTTTTTTTTTGCTATTTGCAAGGTCTGACTGGATGACTAAATGTTTTTATTATTGGTTTGGGGAGCTAGACCTTAACTAGCCAGCGGGAGACAATTCTTTGCATGATGAGGAAGGAACATCTACAGGACCATCTGGGTTTGGAACTTCTATAGGGGTGCCATTTGGACCTTTTGGAACTTCTACAGGGTTGCCATCTGGACCTTCTAGGGCTGGAACTTCTACGTCTGAGGCTTCAGAGCAAAAGACTCATCCGGGCGGACCTTCGGCAGGACTGCCATCTGGACCTTCAGGGACACGGAGGGACACTCACTCGGGTGCACGTACAGGTGTTACATTGTCTAGTGAGGATAGTGGTAGCGACAGTGAGGTCCAGTCTACACCGGAGGGTTTTGTTCCTAAAACTTCACATGTTGGGATGAAGTTTGACTCTAACGAAGCATCGCTTGTGCATTACAATCGGTATGCAAAACATGTTGGTTTTTTTGTTAGGATTGATTCGTTTAGGATATCTGCTAAAGATGGCGAGAGAGACAAATGTGTGTATGTGTGCAACAAAACAAGGAAAACGCTAAGGAGGCCCCTACACCGGTAAAACAACGGAACCATACTATCACCAAACTTATAGACTGCAAAGCAAAAATGTGTGTCAAGAGGAACGTTGCTAGATGGGAAGTGACCCAGTTTGTTGAAGAGCACACGCATGAGGTGATCCAGAAATTTGCTCTCAAGAAGTACCTCAGATCCCATAATAAGATTCCTAGGGAAGAAAAAAGATTTATTGACTTGCTTCATGAGGTGAAGCTCAGCGCCGGAAGAATTATGGAGATCATGGGTGAGGTTTATGGTAGCAAGAAAAATGTACCTTACAACACTAAGTTAGTGAGCAACTACGTGGATAGTATTAGTGACCTGCAACGAGTGAAGGACATCCCTAAGTTGTTGGCATATTTCAAAGAAATAACAAGACCCCAAATTCTTATACACTTTCCGTCTTGATGAAGAGGACAGGGTTGAGAACCTCTTTTGGGTTGTTGGTGCTGCAAGAGAAGTGTACAAGTTCTATAATGATTGTATTTCATTCGATACTACATTCATGATGAACAAGTACAACATGCTCTGCGCGCCGTTCATTGGGATCAACAGATATGGGTTGTCGATTCAGTTGGATTGTGGCTTTATTAGGCATGAGAGGATTGCAAACTTTGTATGGTTGTTTGAGGCGTTCTTATAAGGTACGGATGGATTGCATCCCCTGAACATCATTACTGACCAGGATGCTGGTATGAGAAGTGTTATCCTCGCAGTGTTGGTGTATACTGTTCACAGGAATTGTAGATGGCACATCATGCAAAAAAGTTCAGGAGAAACTAGGTCCTTTTGTTGCAAAACATGAAGGTTTGAGGATTGAGTTCAATGATGTGATTGATCATAGTGTTACTATTGAGGAATTTGAGCTAAGGTGGCAGGAATGATTGAGAGGCATGGGGTTGTGGATCACCCGCATTTCCTTGACCTGAGGACTTCATTTGTTCTGGCTTATTTTCAGGACAAATTCTTCCCATTCTTGCAAACTACTACTAGAAATGAGGGATTTAACGCAGTGCTCAAGAAATATGTTGATCTGCATTCCAGTCTTATTCGTTTCTTTAATGAATACATGAAATTGCAAGAGAAGATAAAAGTTGTTGAAGATGCACATGAGTTTATAGGCGAGGAAAAACAGTGAGAGTTTGGTCTGATTTTCCCACAGAGAAATAGATGTTGGAGACTTACACTCTGCATATCTACAACATTTTCCAGTTAGAGCTTCGCAAGATAACATCATATAATGCCCAGTTTTGTAGAGATAATCCTAACAGGTTTGAAGTTTTTCCAGTTCAGGGTTCTGTATTCGGTATGGGAGGAGAAGTTACTTTGTTGACGCTGATCCCGAAAATGAAATTTATAGCTATCAGTGCTGCAAATTTAATAAGGATGGGATTCTATGCTGCCATGTGCTGAAAGTCATGAGCTGCCTAGTCACGGTGATGGAAGTTTCAAAGCACTACATCCTAGCGAGGTGGTCGATGCCACCTCCTAATATCGTTGTACCAGATGTGGAGACACAGGTGAAGCATGTAGATTGCAAGATGTCTAGGAAAGATATGTGGTTGCTATGCTATGGCAGCCTCTGCAATAATTTTGCCAAGCTAGCTGTAGGTCTAGCGTCTTTCGAGAAGACAGCTGAGATTGTTGAAAGGCACATGAAGGCGATGGAGAAAGAAATGGCTGAACTGAAAAGAAATTCTGCAGAAGCTGCAAAGAGGAAAAAGAGAATTAAAGCTATAGCAAGTCTTGACTCGGAATCTGTTGAAGAAGATCGTAATTCTGCTCGTGATGCAATTGTAAGAGACCTCTCTGTGGTGATAACTAAAGGAAGGCCAGGTTTTAAAAGGAAGAAGAGTGGGATACAATTGAAGAAAACTCGCCTAACAAAATGCAGTGCATCTAATCAAACGGATCACGATGCATGCAACTGTCCTATTAGGATGGAAAATCCTGAGAAATTTCCTCTTCTAGGTTTATTTTAGTAATTTTGTGTTTTTGAAATAATGAATGTGTAATTTCCTAGTACTATAGATATTTTGTCTGCTTTTTAGTTACTTGAAGAAACAAAGTGTGCTATCTAGTACTACAAAGTTTGGTATCTCGTGCGACAGATGGAACTTATAAGTTGTAAGAAACTAGTTAACACATGAAGTGAGCATATATACATATGGGGTTTTGTTGTCTGAAATTTTACCTGTAGAAGTGGTACTTAAACAAATAGTGACCATGACGCTTTGTTGTCCACAAAGCAAATCAACCGATATGTAAATAGTATTCTTATCTTGGTTAGATCTTTCTGCATGAAAGATGTCATCGTTCCTCCGTGTTTCTCTTCCAGATTTTGGAGAGTGAAGAATCCATGGTCATACCTTGGATGAGAAAAAGATGATAAATCTCTATTAAAATATTGCAAATGCTTGCACTATAATAAAGCAAAATACACATAAGAGATATCTACATAGAAAAGAAAGAGGAAAACTCACCCATTGGTTTGTTTTGAGCTATCGATTATTTCAATTGGCCAATCAGCAATATTCATTTTTGAATCCGTGTACTCCTTTTCCCACATGACTTTTATATTTGCAATAAGCAAGTGCCAAGACTCCATCAATAATGTGTGGCCTCTGCTTGACAGGGAATCTATCACCTCAAACATTTCTTCCTTTATGTTTAGAACAACCAACCAGTAGTGTAGGGATGAATCTTTCGATAACTAAGGGAACTTCTCTAAGGTGGGGAAACAGCTGTGTTTGATGTGGCAAAAAAGGAAAGAGAACATGAAAAAGTGATTTTACATATGTAAAGAAAAAAGGATAACAAATTAAAAAGTACCTGTGCATTTGCTTGTTATACAGTGGAAAAAAATAAAGAGGTACTCACTATCTCCTTGTGGTCGAGCCTATTTCTAGGGGTTCTTTGAAAGAATCTTTTGACATATTTTAGATGATACCAGCAATCAATTAGATACTTCTGAGAAAACAAAAAAAAAGGAAAATGTCAGAAATATAGAACTACATGTTCTTCAATGTGAATTAAAAAGAAATTAAAATAGAGAAACCTACCACTACGTGTAGCGGCATGATGTACTTTTGGGGTTTTGATTCTCCGGTGCAATTACATGGATTCCCACCTTGGTGATTGTGTTTACCAGTTTGTGGCCTTGTTTCACTAAATCTTCTAGGTGTCCAAGATTTGAGAATAAAATTCCATAATCGAATATAATGCCGTCATTATCCATGGACCCAGTCCCCGAACCATGCTGAATTACCATGTTGTACAACTCTTCATGTGATTTACTGACATTGTAGTTCTTTTGTGTTTCGAGGTTTATGAATGGTGACCTTGTGAATTCCCCTTCTTCACATCCCTCTTGTCGAGCTCATGTGGCATAGGTGTAATGCTTGTAGTTGACTCATATCTTCTATTATTGTGTGCGTTCGCTTGAATGTTCTGTGGTTGTCTCATATCTTCTGTTTCTTTCGGTTGTTTCATTTCAACTAGCTCATTATCCTCTTCTTGCATATCTAGTTCAAATGTAGGGGGATCTGGGGCTCGCTTCAATGCTTCTTCAAACCTCTGTCTCTGCCTCTCCGACGCTGTGCTACTGTCAAAATTTAGCTTCATGTTCATCGAGTCTTGTGCTATAGAGCTTGACACATTGGTTGGCAGTATAGTTGGTGCAGACCCTTCAATGTTCACCCTTGTTGACCTTGTTACTCTTTGTGTTGTTCTATTTGATGGGCTTCCTTGAGAAGCAGATTCTTTCCTTGGAAACTGTACTTGAACTGTGGGTTTGGGTGATAGTTCAAGTTCTCCCCGCGCAACAGATCGTGTTATGTATCTGCTTGGTGAAGGTGAGGAATCTGCCTGGATTTTTGTTTTCTTTGGTTGCTGATATGCAAAAGTTACTATTTTACTTTTTAATGACACCATTTTTGGTGTTTTAACTCTAAAATTATCTTCTTCAATTCCCGCCTCGCACTCCCTTCCTCCAATTTCGAGAAGACATTTGGAATGGGACCTTGCTTCATCGTGTGTAGACTTCTGGTGATGGATTCTGCCTCTTCTTGCGCACCTCTGTGGTACTCAAGGTTGAAGAATTCAGGTGTTTCGAATATTGGATGTTGCATACTCACATCCTTGGGGTTAGTCCTCATGAAGTCCAGGAACTTCTTCCTATTAATATCCCAATCCTTAGGTCTGTATCTATCTTGACTTTGGCCCTCATCGAGTTCTTTAAGTTTGTCTGAACTCTTAGTTGTAGTCTTATAAGTCTGGCACAAGTTGGCCAAACCATCTGGAAGTATTCTCGACTCTGCCTCTATGTGCAACTTGTTGGAGACAGAAGTTGCTTGGTCCGTAACTATTTTTTGTTGGTGTGCTTGAACTTCTTGAGGTTCCGCGTGTGTATCATGAACTGGGAGAACCATCATTGTGGGTATCGGTTATTTTGTATCGAAAATAATGTTCCGAATGAGTGTGCTTAGGACGTTCTCGCAATGCTGGGTTCCTTCTTTCTTTGTATCTCCATCCAATGTAGCTTTGTGTTGTTCAGCAACTTCATGATCTTCTCTAGTAGTTACATCTCTCTGGTAGGTTTCAACCACAGGATAGGTCTTCCCATCATTATCACCAAGCAGAATATTCCTCCCCTCAAAGATATTTGTTGCCTAGACGCTTCTTCGGTTCCTTTCATCCTCTTTGTCCTGCTGTGGTGGTGGTAAGCTCAGCTGCACTAACTCATCGTCCAGTGACACAGTTGTCTGCTTTACATGTTCTTCTTCAACCACCTTGCAATCCTCATCTATTCTGTTGTATTCCCCAAATGGTTCTGGACTTTGTCTGGCTATTGGTTTTGCTTCGTTTCTCATTCCCTTATTAGAAATTTGTTTCCTTTTCTTTTCATACTTCTTTTGTCTGAATGAAAGCTGCTTCACAAGCATCTACAAACTTGATTCAAAATCATGGCAAGCTTTCTGGACTGCTTCTTTGTATCTTGCTCTTTCATGTATTGTAATATATAAAAGATGCTCAAAAAGCTATTGTAACTAATTTTAAAGCAACCTGGATATGCAAGAAAAAACATTGCTTATTGTAATGCAGAAAACCCACCTTTGAGATACATCCTGGAGGTGCGTTTGCTTGGATGAACATGTCAAACTTTTCTGCGTCTGAAAAGAGGATGCTCTCTTTCATTTCTTCTTCATAAGTTCCTCCATGTGGTTCCTCATCTGCTTCTTCAGAAGCTTTACTGCTACTTGTTCCTTCTTATCTTTTAAATGGAACATCTTCTTCTTCTTCGTGTGTTTTTTTGCATGGTTCCTCATCTGATTGACCTCTGTTGATAAGTACTTGTTCTTCTTCAAGCTCAGCTACTATCTTTGAATTTGCGAATTTAGGTTTGAGCTTCAAAACAAAAAAGTGAAAACAAAAAAGAAAGAAAAGCTATATAATCAGTCTCGAAGTCAACCCCTTGTTTTTTATGTATACAAGGGGAAAACTCATGGTATTTTCAGGGAAAAAGAAAAGAGTAGAAAATACATGTGCTACACCAAAAGTTCCATCACTCCTTTGGTGCTGCTTAATAGCCTTTAGCACCATTGCATTGGTCCATGCTGTTACTCTTGTTCCTTCATTGGGCACATCTATGCCTTTTAAATCTAATGAGTCTAGGTATTTTACATGTGGGAACACTTTGTGTGATTGAAAAAAATGATATTAAAAGTGGTTCACGTGTAGGTGAATGTAGATAGCACGCAAACAGAAAAGGTAAAAAAATGGTTGATAGTATGGGAATGTACCATTAAGTAGAGCATGCTGGATTTGAGAATTTCTTTTTCTGCCTTTGATTTAGTTGCTTTCCGAAGCATCATTGTAATAAACCTACACATGTTTAATCGTGTGCATATTTGATTTTTACCAATGATGGGTATATCCTAGGGCTGATGTGAACACCAGTTGTCACTATAAGAAAAGTTTTCTTCCGCAACGAATTGGCCCGACGGTCGTCGTAGAAGGCGCGTCTTCCGTGATGAAATTCTCGGCTCGGCCGTGGCTGATAGAAAACTTTTGTTTCTGGTTTCTTGGCCCTCTACTACGACGGATCTGCTAAAAACGTGGAGGATGCTCGGCTGGCGCGTGGCAGAAGCAAGATTTTCTTTTCCTCACGCGATGTTGACTCGCCGAAGTCTTTTGAGGCGTGTGGGTCCCGGGCGTCAGTGTCTCTAGCAGACCATACTTTTCGGTCGCGCCCCCCTGATTTGAACTTGATAACATTGCTCGAGGCGCCTGCCGTTTAGTCAGGCTGCTAGGTCCCACATGCCATCCTCTCATTAGAAGAAACATGTGTATGATGGATTTTTTCCTTGGCTCGCGATACCCTGTTCCGAACTTGATGGCATTGTTTGATGCATCTATCATTTAATCACGATGCTGGGCCCCACGTGTCATCCTCTCATTAGAAGATACGTGTGTATGATGGATTTTTTTTGTTCGCTAGCGCTACCCCGTTCCGAGTTGATAGCGCTGCTCGACGCATCTACCGTTTAACCAACCTCCTGAGCCCTACATGTCATCCTCTCATTAGAAGAAACGTGTGTATGATGAATTTTTTTCTTGGCTCGCGCTACCATGTTCCGAACTTGATAGCGATGTTCGATGCATCTACCGTTTAATCACGATGTTGGGCCCCACATGTCATCCTCTCATTAGAATAAACGTGTATATGATGGATTTTTTACCCTCTATCGCGCCTTCGTGTTCCGAACTTGATAGCATTGCTCGCTGCATCAACCGTTTATTCAGGCTGGTGGGTCCCTTATGTTAGCCTCACACTAGAAGAATCGTCGGTATGATGGAATTTTTTTCTTCTCTAGCGCTACTCTGTTCCAAACTAGATAGCGTTGCTCAATGAATCTGCCATTTGCTCACGCTGCTTGGTCCTCCATTTCAGCCTCTCATTACAAGAAACGTGTGCATGCTGAACTTTTTTCTCACTCGCGCCTCCCTGTTTCGAACTGGCAACGTTGCTCGATGCAGCATCTGTATAAGGTCGCGCTGTCGGGTCCCACATATCGGCCTCTCTATAATTGAAACATTGATTACTCGATGCAACATTTGTATAAGGTCTCTGCTAGGTCCAGCATGTCAGCGTCTCTGCAAATGCAAAGTGTGTATGATGCACTCTGCTGTTTTGACCTTGGCAACGTTGCTGGGTCCCAGATGTCAGTCTTCTCTGTGTAAGAAACGTGTGTATGCTAGAAAAAATGTAAAAGAACGACAGAGATTATACTATATATTATATATTTATATTGAAAAAATTAGTAATCAAACTCAAGACTTCAACAAATGGGAATTGCGTGTGCGTCCACTACGCCAGAACCATCTATGCCACTAATGGAAAAGATTACATTTATAAATGTTGAAATCACTTAAAATGAAAAGGCAGCGACCCTGATGACTTGCCATAAAAAATGCTAAATGCTCTGTACAAATACAACATGGGTAGGAGAAGCTTGTCCTATACTTTATCAGAATGGCACGGAAATACTAAATTAAGAAGATTTTGGGCGATAAAAAAATAACCTAGGTCCAATCTTGTGAACTAATGGGCTTCTTATCGTGGGTTCCTTACCGAAACTTCTTTAGTGTGGTTCAACCTTAAAAAACCAAGTAATAATGTGTTGAGGGTTGGCGGCCCACAGCCAACCTGAACCCAGAAGGATAAATTAGCTAGGTTTTGGGTCATAATCGGGTAGAATGTAGTACTATTTTCTAATAACCTCCTCACTGAAAATTCAATGTACTCAATATGTCGCTGGCGAATTCCATTCCACGACCAGTTAAATTTGCAAGGTTTTGGGCCAGTGTTGGGTCGAATGTGCAATCTTTTCGCTAGGTCCTTAGTGAAAATTTAATGTAGTTCGTACCCTATCCTCCAAAAAAATGCAATTGGTACCCTAAAAAATATATACTCTGCTCACCATGAAAGGTTAATTAAGGGTTTTTTCTTTTGAAACAAGAGTATGGGATGTTTTTTGTCCGAAGTAGGGTTGAAATATTCATTTTCATAGGATGGGTAGTAAAAATATATCGTACTGAAGGTCGATGGTCCACCTGACCTGGCTATACCTACGCTGTATCCGAAAGAATGAAGTTGGAAATGGAGAAAAGTGGCCGATATTGCGCCTTATTATACATAGCGAACATAGCGAGGAATTTGGGCAACGCAGGATTCAAACATGGAAAGTACTGGAGGGAGTTTGACTAATTGACATAAAATCGTGTCATATCAAGTCTTATAGCGCGCAATCATCTTTTCAGCAAAGGATATATTTCGAGATGGTTTGGGTGGCTTTGAATCGTCCTAAGTGCCCAATCGATTTGATATACTCAAAACCTTATAATCATGCCATATAAACTGTTGGCGATAGACACACGATTGCCTTGACTTGCCTAGCCGCAGACAGCTCAGGTAAGCACTAGCTTAAACTGATCACTCGAAGTTGTATGCTTCCGTACAATGAAATTTGTACATGCCGCAATTAGTGGCAACATGTGGCATTGTCATCATGCAAAAAGGCTCAGAATTCACACATTTAGTTCATAGTTTCGAACACAATAATACAACCAGTTTGTACACTAGCACAGACAGTACAATGTCAGCACATCAGAGCTTGACTTGTTCATGTCACCTTAGAGCTTGATTTGTTCATTTCACATACAGAAGAATGAGCAAGGATATATACTGTATTGAACAAGTAATTTCATGTTAGTGCCAAAAGTATGCCATATATCAGAGACATATGGGGTCTGCGTAAACATTTTTTCTTTTTTGGAAGGGCGTGCATTAACTCTTTTTTTTTAGAATATCGGCATAAACATTTGCGGCTATCATCCTAGGGCGTCTCGGCCTGCTTTGGCGTACCGAGTCAAGATCAATTACGGCCCAGTTAAGGCCTGTTTCGTGGCCCTATAAGAAGCAGTGACCTACTTTTCCCTGTTCGCTAAGAGGAAAGAAGGAATATTCCTCTCAAAACACAAAGCTGCACGAGGTGCGATGGTTCAAAAAAAATGATGAGTCGCGTATATACTACAAGCCAGTAACAGTACTGAAAACTATAGTACAGAAATCACGCTACGAAATAAGCATGGCTACATGGATTATACCATGGAAGGCAATACTAAATACAAAAGCACGGCAGGGCTCATATAAACTGATTCAAGCTGGCCACTAAAACCAGTGTAATAACAGTCAACTGTTGAACCACGATGCAAAAAAAGATGACACAATGATACACCAGAAATATCCACAGCTCAGTCTAGGGACGACACAACGAGAATACCAAACCTAAACTAGGCCTAAACCAAATTAGCGCCTATCGCACAAAGTTCTAACCATCTTTGGGAAGGCTAATAACTGCCACAAGCTCACCTTCAGTTGGCTGCAGGCTGCAGCGTTTAATTTGAGGGAATTGTATTCCATGAAATGTGCTGTATGTTGTGTACACATAGTTTTTTCTCATGAATGGGAACAATGTGCCATCAGCAACCTTGCATCCGCGTTTCTTCATCATCTTGTCAATGATTGGATAATTGACACCAAGAAACAGAGAGTTGTCCCCCAGGCTGCTAACCTGCCTCCAAACGATGACCCCTGGAGGTCCATCAGAGTTAGGATCCTCTTCAAAAATGTAGACACGAGAGGCAGGATATAGGCGTAGGTTAGTCCTATTTTGATCATGATGAATGATTTCATCCTCTTCGCCATGGGCAACCCCCATGCCATACGTTAACGTAATCATGATCATCAAGCGTTCACCATCAGCCGATCGAGCGAGGATCCACATGCCTGGCCGATCATTCAGAATAGGTGCTGGGATTACAAACGGAAGCTCCTTGTTTCCTGCAACATCCGAATTCGAGACAAAAAGTGCATTACTGGCATACATATTCTAACACCAGCATTCTTGATTGTTCATGCTAACAGTGTGAATATACAAATCTTGACAATAATATTACTCAGTGAATTAACAATATTAGGAATTGCATTTCTTACTCTGCTATTCCGAACATTTGGATTTCTTGCTTATCTTAGTTTCTAGTTGTTGTAAGTTTCAAAAGAGGAAGCGCCACTTTTTTTTATATAGAGGCATGTCCACTTGAATCCTACAGGATTAGATGCCTGTAGTATTTTGGATCAAGTGGTGTTTGATTGCACAGTAAGACCAAAGGTTGTACAAAGAGGTTAGAGTGGATGGAAATTTTCCTCCAAAATAGAGTGCAAAGGAATCCTTTGAAGGAATTCCTAAGGATTATACTCTTTTGAATCAAACTGCATTTTATAGAATTTTTTTTCTAAGGATCCAAATCCTACACAATTCCTCTGAATCCCAAGGCAAAATCCAAAAAGAAAACATTAGTGTCCTACAAAAATCCTATGTGATTCCTACAATCTGAGGAGGGTCTGAAAGTACAAATAGATAAAGAAACCCGGCTTCACTGTGTTGCGCTCACAATTGAGATGCTGGTTAATAATACCTTTCATATTTTGACAATGAACGAACTTAGTAGTGCAGGGACGCCGTCATACACTATATTTTTGGAAGGCATATTACTGGTACTAATTCATTACTGGCAATGGTTCATTCTTTTTTTAGGACATAAAGCGTGTGCTCATTCAGTCATACGAAAGGTAAAACATAAACAAGGTAGTTAAAGAACAACTTCACTGAATCACTCGCAATGTATCATCATGGAACTAGAATTACCTTCCGATGTGGGATCCTAGCAGTAGGTGCAGCCTTGACTTGTGACCGCAAAAATGAGGCCACCATGTTTAATGGCATCATAGTACTGTCGTCTTCCAAGACCTGAATGCTCCAGACATCTTCAAACTTGGCTACCGCCTTCTAGGTAGGGCGATTTCATCGTCGAACAACGCGAGGAGTTTATAGTCTGTGTAACCCCCAGCTTCTGTGGGAACTCTGCAGATTACGATCTTCAACAGTTCAAGAGATCCATCCCACGACTTATTGAACTTTTCTCCATACGTGCGGATTTGCCAAAATAACTTTTGAAATGTGAATGAGTTCAGAAATGACTACATGTAACTGGGGGAACCCTGGCTGGCTAGTAGCATTATAGGTTATATTGTGGATGTGAGGCGGCCACAATGTCACAAGTATTCGTCGATGGAAGGTCGATTACTCGATAGGTGTAGATATTCGCTAGGCACCAGGCCCCGTGCTGGTCCACCACGGCGAGCCAGTCGTCGTTCATGCCAACCCAGATTTTTTCGTGCATGAAGGGCAGGATGGCGGTGCGCCGAGGATGGTCGAGGGGATGTACCATCGTATCGTCATAGTGCTCGTCGAACCAATAAGCAGGCTGAGGCATCAGTAGGCAGGGTTCATTCCAATGGTGAACAGTCCATTTCGTACCTGCGTTGTTGGCGATACGATCGTACAACGGCTTGCAGCATGCGGCTAGCATGACGGTGCTGGAAATGTCCAGACGCTGAATGATGAGGTCGACATCATTCGCGCTGAGTTGATCCCACTTGCATCGCCCGCTGAGCTTAAAATCGGCCACCACAGCCGGATGGATTTAGGCGGATGCCAAGTGCAGCTGGGGTTTTCTGTAGGAGGAGATCGTGGGTGGAGTAGGAACTAGGGAAGAAGATGGAGAGGCAAAGAAAAAACGAGGGAGGAGATTTTACTTGCTTGCTCTGTCTAGTCAATAGCAGCATCGAGGATACCGTCACCTAGACTTCACTGTAGGTTAGACTAGCACGCCACGCAGCTAGTAATTTGACAATACTCCTACTTACTACGTATCAGAGGTGCAGTATTGTCTAGTCAGATCAGTTTGACCAGAGGGTTTTCTTTTACAGCTTTCATTTCAACATAGTGTACTAGTATTTTCAATAGAAAATAGGAGGACGAACTACTACTAGTAGTAGTAGCCGCGACATAGACACATGTACTTTCATCTTGTTCCCCTACATGCAGAACTCGTAGCACAGAACCGAAAATATATACACTGGATATATTGCACAGTACAGGTGTGTCCGTGGTATTTTTGGCATGTTGCATGTGTTCATATATGTTCTTGTACAAGATACATGGAATTACACGTGTATAACATGCAACCACGCAGCAAAATGAGAGACGTGCAAGGATACCAGATTTCGCTCAAGTCAGACAACGTGCATGACTTTGTGTGGCTCTGATTCACTGACATGTGGGCCTGTTAAGATCGGCTTCACATGCCAGTGAGAATCTGCATGCACCATGTGCTTGGAGCCACTAGGTACGTCCAAGACAAAAATTACAATTTGCAACTAGATGCACCGGCAACAAGCTGTTGCATGTGGCACTTCCAAGTTTTCAGAAAATGTGAAATAAATCATGAACATAGATCATATTTATATAGTTTATCTATAAATTTCCATCCTAAAAATATTACTAGTACATGGCCTGGCCACCACAAAATAAACAAATGAACACAAGATACTATTTGCTTAGGTTTTTCTTTTTCATTGACACAGGTCACATAAGATCTTATTATGGGACCGAATATTGTAGACGCACAAGATACAACATAGCCAATGTTCCGGATTTATTTCACATTTTTTGAGAACTTGAAAGTGCAATAAATAATAAAGGGGTACGGGCGCAATGAGTTGCGGAATATTCAATCCGCACTGACTAAAACTATGGCTTGCATACAGAAAGAGTTTGATCAAATTGCAGGCCTTGCACTATATTGTGGCAAAATGAGTGTTATAGTACAACAAGTTAACGGCTAAGGCCATACGATATAAATAAGGCGAAGGAAATAATTTAAGATACATAAATCCCTATCCCATATGATCTTCCTTGAACCGTTAATTATGCCAGTTCCAATCCTTTGCGTTGGCCAAGCTTGGGATGAACCACAACGGAGTCTGTCGCTAATCCCAGTCAATTTTTTTTGAGGGAAATTCCAGCCAATGTTGGTTGAGAAACCAATAGCAGCGTCTTGAGCATTCATACTGATGCGGCATATTTTAGGACAAATATTAAATCCACCGAGACTAACTGCATGCGGCGAGGTGTATATACATAGTTGCTCCTTGTTAGATCTCCAGGGCTAAGTCCTGCCGCGCCAACTAGAATGGTAATTGGATAGTTCAATCCAAGGAAGATAGAAAATGCTCCAAGGTTTAAAACCCTCTGCCATTGCCTCGGTGGAAGTAACCTACTAGTGTCAATTGAGAACACATGGGAGCAAAACCTAGTAGAATAGATGTGAATATTGCGTCCGTGATGATAACCAACATTTTCAGCCACAGGATAACTAGTGTCATACCGCCTAGCACTAATGCCCACAGTATTGATCAGAATAAGGCTACCACCATTAGGAGATCTTGCTAACCACCACAGATCAGGACTGTACTCACGATTACCGTCTAATTCAGGTGGCCCCGGAAGATGCACAGGACCTTGCAAGGAAAGCACATTCAGAGGTCAGCTGAGCAAAATTTGAATGATGAAGCTTGAAAATTTAAGGATGGAAATTTTACCCCATGCCCGAGGATCCCATGCATAAACATTGCCAATCCGAGTTACAGCATAGACAACTCCATTGTGGATAATTTCATCATGGTAGCTGAACTTGCTGAACTGGTTCTCAAGAACCATCCACATACCATGAGAACCATCAAGGAAGGCAATTACCGTATCGAAGATGGCCAGGACAGAGAAATCCTTATAGTTCCCAGCAGTTGTGGGAACTTGGAAAATTACTATCTTCAGTAGATTAGTAGGCTGACCAGCCGCGATAAACTTAAGTACCTCGGGTGTGGCCTCAAAATCGAAGATCGCTGGTAGAGGAATCCAGCAACGAGTGAACACATTCACAAGCTCCCAGTTCCAGGCGAGGCCAATAGTGGTGATCCAATCTCCATGGGTGACTGCCCACTTCTTACCCTCACAATCTGGCATCACAACATCGGAGGAGGACCTGTCCAGCGTTGTCAGCTTGCACAAGGTCCACCCGAACTTCTTCTGTGGCTTCTGCTTGCCCCTGCCGCAATAGTAATTGCCCATGTAGAACTGCTTAATGTGATTGTCGCGGTAGAAGACATTGTACTCACGTGGTACCTTAGTTGAGTGAGAGTGAAGAACACAGGGGAGACCAAACGGATGAGATTTCGACAAGGATGCACTATGTTCTGCTGAGTAAAGATAACGTTTGCCGCAGGCGGCGAGGCTCGAGGCGGTGATGACATTGCATCTAGCAGAGATATCTTCAAGGGAGCCATCAGAAAACACCCTAGAAGTGTCATTGTCATCGATCAATTGGGCCATCCTGAGGAAGGGCTCGAGCAGGTGATACATTGCAAATGTATCTATAATTTTTTATGTTCCATGTTTGGTTTTATCTACTTTCTTGTGTTTTGTCCACATTTTGGCGTACTTTTCATATGATTTCTTGGACTAACCTATTAACAAGAGCCACAGTGCCAGCTGCCTGTTTTCTGCTGTTTTTGGTTCCAAGAAAGTCAGAAAATGAATATTCTCGGAATTGGATGGGACAAAAGCCAAAGTCGCTATTTTACCGGAAGACATCTGGAGCCAGAATACGAGACGGAGAAGGGCTGGGGCCCGGCCACACCACCTGGCCACGCGGCCAGGCCTGGCCCACGCCAGGGGGTGGTATGGCCGACCCCAGCACCCCCTCGGCCTCTCCTTCTGCCTATATATTGCCTTCGGGACCAAAACCCTAAGTACCTGATCAAAAATCCACGAAAGAGTCTGGAGCCGCCATCATCTCCATCCCTAGATCGGGAGGGATCTGAAGCTCTTCTCGGCACCCTGCCAGAGAGGTGAATTCACCCTGGAGGCCTTCTTCATCATCATGCAAGCCTCCGGTGTGATGCGTGAGTAGTTCATGTCTGGACTACGGGTCCATGTAGTAGCTAGATGGCTGGTTCTCCTCCTTTGTGCTTTAATGTCTAGATCTTGTGAGCTCCGTTCATGATCAAGATCATCTATTTGTAATTCTGCATGTTGTGTTTGCGGGGATCCGATGGATATTGAGATGCTATTTCAGATTGATTATTGATTCTATCATGTCTGTTATTTGTGATCTTGCATGCTTTCCGTTGTTAGTAGCTATCTTGGCCAAGTAGATGTTGGGTCCGCAGCATAGAAAACAAAAAATTTCCTACGGTGTGAACTACACGCCAAGGTCTATCTACTAGGTACAAAGCAACGGGTGGACATACATCCAATGAGAACTTACCCTCGTAGACAACGAGCTTTGTTAACGAGTAGGAACTCGTGGTTGATGTAGTCGTACACTTGCCGATCTCAAGATTGTGATGAAGTCCAGCAGGTCCGGCCCAAAGATCCAGCTCCAGCACCACCAAGTCCAGCACCGCAAAGCAGCGGTGCATCCGTGATCACACACACGTTCGGTACCCCGACAACCTCCGTCCCTCGCTCCAGCAAAGCAGCGGAAGCAGCAACTCCTTTCTAGATAAAGCCACCGGGAACATGTATCTCGCTAATCCGAGACCATGGGGGAATAATACTAGAGGGGGAGAGAGATCCTTCACAAGGAGGTGTGTTTGAGAAGTGAGGAGGGGGTGGCCTTTTATAGGAGGAGGGGGGTGCCCCTCCTTCATGGCCGGCGCATGGAGGAGGTGACCCTTCACCTCCTCCATTCATGTGGTGGTAACTCCTTCCACATAAATTTGCCCCTTCATATTCTCTTTTAAAGTCTCCACTTTAAATGCATTAAATTTCTCCAAATTTAATGCTCTCTCATTTAATAAAACTATTTTATTAATTTTATTCAAAATTTTGTTAATTACTTTAATTAACAAACATTCACATAAAAACCCCTGCAACATTTCAATATTACATGCAGAACCAATTTCAGCAATTTCACCCGAAACAGTTTCGGTGTCTATTGAAATAATTCCAGCGCTTTCTTAAATCTTTATCTGAAACATATGTGCTCCAAATGGTCATCTTTACTATTGTCCAATGATCATATTATAAATCATTCTGGTATATGCTCATAACATTTAGAGCATAGGACATTCTGGATATATACATATCATGGTATAATCAATCAAAATCTTCATGTGATTTTACTCACCAAGTGTCAAAACACTTGAATCTTGATACAATTCTTTCCATGCAGCAAGAACCTTTCTTGTTGTTTCCATATTGAACTCTTTCAATATCTCATATATGTATGTCTGGCACAACCATATTTAGCCTTTAATCTATCCATATAGATATTGATGCCAAATATTCCTGGTTTGCCCAAGTCTTTCATCGAAATCTTATTTTAATGAAATTCTTAACTTGTGTCAATACAATATACATCATTTCCAATCAACAATATGTCCTCTACATAATGTATTAGAAATATGTCTCAGCGCTCCCACTTAATTTCTTGCAAATGCAAGCATCTTCATCATCTCCGATGAATTTAAACTCTTTTAACAGTTTCATCATGGTGAAGATTCCAACTCCGCTATGCTTACTTCAACTATTGAAGTTTACATGCCCTTTTAGCACCCTTTGAATTAACAAAACCCTTCAGACCATGTCATGTACATGTCCTAGGTTACCGTTCTATTAGAAGAACCTTGTTTTGTTTATTCAACTACCATATACCAAATTATATGTAGTGGTTGCTACATTAATCCGTCAAGACTATATATCGCTATGAAAGATCAAATCTTGTCATAGTCAACTCCTTGAACATTGTCATAAACTTCTTTCCGACATGTCTTTTATTTCATAGATGTTAAACATCCATGTCTTATTTCTTTATAGATCCAAACACGACCGATAGGCTTCACGCCTTTCCGGAGGGTCTTCCAAGTTCAGAAACTTGATTTCTCGTGTATAGATACTATCACGGATTCTATGACTTATAGTCATTTTATGGAGTCAGGGCCCATCATCGCTTCTTTGCATGTAGTCGGTTCATCATTGTCAAAACAATAACGACTTGCTTACCAAATCTTACTATTTGATTCTTACCGACCCACACGATTCTATAGGAACTCTAATCTCCGAGATCACACCTTTTGTAATCACGAGAGCCATGAGCATTGTGGCCGCCACCGGGACACTTTCCGGCGCTGCGCTACTTAGCACATATAGCTAAGGTTCAACAACCTTATCAAAGTTCTATTGTCCTCCCACTTAACTTTTCACGAAAAGTTCCTTCTCAAGAAACTTGACGTTCCAAGCGACAAACTCTTTTGTCCTCGGTGTTATGGAGAAATTCGCAACAAATTCTTTGGGATAACCTACAAAGACGTGCTTATCCAACTTTGGTTGTAAACATTTTACTTATGCATAACATACCAAAATTAAAGAAAAGACAATTCGGGTTTTATCCCAAACCATAACTCATATGGTGTCATTTCAACGGATCACGATGGTGCTCTTTTCAGTGTAAAAGCGGTAGTCTCTAAAGCTTCAATCTTTAAAACATAATGGCAGTTTTATAAATGACACCTTTGATCTTACCATGTCAAACATGGTTTGATTTCATCTCTCGAATATGCCATACTCCTATGGTTTATCGGGAAACACAAATCATGGAACAATTCCTCAATTCTTAGGTGTTTTTGCTAAACATGTAACTCAAATATCTTCCTTTATGATCGAATCATAAACTCTTTATTTTCTGGTTACAATGATTTTCAACTTCATCTTGAAAGTCTTTGAACAACTTTCAAATGTTTCATACTTCTTCCTTATTAAGTAAATATACAGATATATTCACTCAAATTCTTGAAGAAAGCATATGAAGCAAAAAGATCCATCGCATATGGCTACACATAATGGACTTATGCACATCAGCATGCACAATTTCCAATAAGCTAGTCATCCGTTCCTCTTTGGCCTATGAACGGAGTTTCAATTATCTCGAGGAAAGTCTCACATGCGTCAATTGATCAAAATCAAAGACTCCAAAAATCCATCAACATGGAGTTTCTTCATGTTTTCTTTCAAATATAATTTAAACAGCGATGTCACTTCATAAGTGATCTTTCAATCATTTGTCTTGCGACATTTTAGCAATAGTGTTTATGGATGTGATTTCTCCAACTAGACTTGTAAAAGTTCATCCATCCTTTATGGAATACGGTAATTATTTGAACAGCCATTGTTCTCATAATACCGGAACAAAATAACAATTATTTAAACAAATCTTGAAGGCTTGGTTTGATGACAACGAAAAACACAATAACACTTTATTTGTTTTTGATGAACATCATCACTCATTCTCTTGGTAGTTACTTAGGCCATTGTAGTTCATGAATTGCATTGTCCTGTATGACACTTCATACCAACCAATTCGGTATCCAATACCGGTATCCAATACCTAAGAACCACATTATTTAACAAGCAAGGAATATAGCCATAACATGTATATCTTCTATATACCTAAGTTGGACATCTCCAACCTTTTATTTTCTGCCAAATATTTTATAGATTCTCTTTTAGCAATTCCTTTTCTTTTAAAAGAATCTATCAACATCAATAGTGGTGTCATCAACATGACACATGGTACAAAGCGTATATAGTCAAATACTAATACCTTTGGACTTGCACTTTGAAGTGGATCACCATCATCAAATGTTTGGTGTTCTTTCAAAAATCCATTCTTTAGTAATCTATTAGTGTAGTAAACATTTTACTTACATCTTCTATTCATCCTTATCATGACAACTTTCATTATCAAGCTACTATAGCTTATAAGGAAGAATCACGAGTATAATATCAGTTCCCAAAACCTTTTGGTAGATTCGGATGCCTAGCATCTCCATCCTTCACAAATTCTCATACAATATGAGAACATGTATTTTGCTAAATTATACTCTATCATAATGCAACCAAAAGCATTGTTTTAGATATCACAATATCTTTCACACATGATGGTTTCTAAAACAATTTCCAGCTCCAATATAATCTTGATATTAAAACAACTTTTTAAATATCAATAATCATGGAGGCAAACATGATACTTTAGATACTAACATTGGAATTCTATACTCTTGATTTAATACTACTTATTAAACTTTATGGAGTAAATAGAGTTTGCTGAAAGTTTGCAATAGGACTTATAAACTTTAAATTGACATTCAAAACAATACGATACCAGTTCGTAAAGTAAATATCCAGAATTCTGTAGTTCTATTATCTCAAATAAAAACTAAGCATAAGGTAGTGAACAAATGCGAATGACTACAACAAATTATGCAAATTCACTTCGATTTAGTTTATGACAAATTGAGTTCGACTAATCCAAATTAGAAATGAACTCCCACTCGAAAACAACATCCCTCGTGCCTTTTTGGTGATTACATGAACCAAATCCACTACACCAAGTCCGATCATCACGTGAGTCGGTGTAGCTTCAAAGGCGAGCATCAATATAGTCATCACATCAAATATATGACTCATGCTTAACCTTTTGGTCCGTGTTCCAAGGCCATGTCTGTACATGCTAGGCTCGCCAAGTAAGAACCTTAGTGTTCGCGTGTGTAAAACTGTCTTACACCCGTTGCATGAAAGCGTAGAGTTGAGAACACCCGATCATCACGTGATGTCTCGAAACACGATCCATAGAACGGTGCATACTTAAGGAAGAACACATTTTATCTTGATATTTAAATGAGGGATCATCTTACAATGCTACAGAAAGCGCCAAACTAGCAGTATAAGATGCTAACATCTAATGTGTAAAGTGAGATGATATGGTCCATGCATTTGATCTCTATCACTTGCATCGTGGTATGATCTCTATCATTCCTTTGTGTGTAAGGCCAAGGTCTATGGAACTTACACGTTGAGTGTGTTGTAAGAGTATCTATCATACATCTACTTACAACAATACCATATCAATACACTAGCCCAACAACGATCTAAACTAGACGCCTCTAATTTATCAATTGCAAGTTTTACGTGGCTTAGGGCTTTCGGAGATAGAACCGTTCTTACCTACGAACATGAACCACAACGAGGATAACTAAGTTATTAGCAAATCGTTGTAAATCAGATATTGACTATAGTAGGAGAGACAGACACCCGCCAGCCACTTATGCAAAACAAGTTGCATGTCAGTCGTGGAACCGGTCTCATGTACGATGACATGTAAGGTTGGTCCGGGCCGCTTCATCCCACTATGCCACCAATATCCAAAATACATAGAAGATGCAATAACATGATCATCATCACCCACATATCAACATATGTGTGCTACCCGTGCTAAGGACCTACGCATAGATCAGGCTCTGATACCACTGTTGGGTCCGCAGCATAGAAAACAAAAAAATTCCTACGATGTGAACTACACGCCAAGATCTATCTACTAGGTACAAAGCAACGGGTGGACATACATCCAACGAGAACTTACCCTCGTAGACAACGAGCTTTGTTAACGAGTAGGAACTCGTGGTTGATGTAGTCGTACACTTGCCGATCTCAAGATCATGATGAAGTCCAACAGGTCCGGCTCCAACACGTCCATCAGATCCAGCTCCAGCACCACCAAGTCCAGCACCGCAAAGCAGCGGTGCATCCGTGATCACACACACGTCCGGTACCCCGACAACCTCCGTCCCTCGCTCCAGCAAAGCAGCGGAAGCAGCAACTCCTTTCCAGATAAAGCCACCGGGAACATGTATCTTGCCAATCTGAGACCATGGGGGAATAATACTAGAGGGGGAGAGAGATCCTTCACAAGGAGGTGTGTTTGAGAAGTGAGGAGGGGGTGGCCTTTTATAGGAGGAGGGGGGTGCCCCTCCTTCATGGCCGGCGCATGGAGGAGGTGACCCTTCACCTCCTCCATTCATGTGGTGGTAACTCCCTCCACATAAATTTGCCCCTTCATATTCTCTTTTAAAGTCTCCACTTTAAATGCATTAAATTTCTCCAAATTTACCCTCGTAGACAACGAGCTTTGTTAACGAGTAGGAACTCGTGGTTGATGTAGTCGTACACTTGCCGATCTCAAGATCGTGATGAAGTCCAACAGGTCCGGCTCCAACACGTCCATCAGATCCAGCTCCAGCACCACCAAGTCCAGCACCATAAGCGGTGGTGCATCCGTGATCGCACACACGTCCGTGCCCGACAACCTCCGTCCCTCGCTCCGAGAAAGCAGCAGGCAGCAACTCCTTTCCAGATAAAGCCACCGGGAACATGTATCTTGCCAATCTGAGACCATGGGGGAATAATACTAGAGGGGGAGAGAGATCCTTCACAAGGAGGTGTGTTTGAGAAGTGAGGAGGGGGTGGCCTTTTATAGGAGGAGGGGGGGTGCCCCTCCTTCATGGCCGGCGCATGGAGGAGGTGACCCTTCACCTCCTCCATTCATGTGGTGGTAACTCCCTCCACATAAATTTGCCCCTTCATATTCTCTTTTAAAGTCTCCACTTTAAATGTATTCAGAATTTTGTTAATTACTTTAATTAACAAACATTCACATAAAACCCCCTGCAACATTTCAATATTACATGCAGAACCAATTTCAGCAATTTCACCCGAAACAGTTTCGGTGTCTATTGAAATAATTCCAGCGCTTTCTTAAATCTTTATCTGAAACATATTTGCTCCAAATGGTGTCGGTATACCTTAAGTGTGTCACCCTACGGTTCGCGAATAATGCAGACATGATCGAGACCCCTCTCAGATCAATAATCAGAAGCGGGACCTGGAGATCCATACTAACTCCTACACATTCAACGATGACTCTTGTGATCGTGTGAACCTTTAACGTCGTAACTAAATCCCTTTGTCCCGCGATATATTACATGTCCGAGATTCGATCATCGGTATCTCCATACCTAGTTTGATCTCGTTACCGACATGCACTCTTTTCTCGTTCTCGTGATATAACATTCTAGTGATCACATCACTTGCTTGCAAGCTATTTCAATGTGATATCACCGAGAGGGCCCAGAGTATATCTATCCGTCATCGGGATGGACAAATCCCACTCTTGATCCATGAGCCTCAACATAACACCTTCAGAGTAATCGAACCCACCTTTATAGTCACCCTGTTACGGTGTGACGTTTGATGTTATCAAGATACTCTTCCGGTGTTAGCAATTAACATGATCTCATGGTCTAAGGACTAAGATTACTTCATATGATGTTATAGCAATATAAACATAATGACTCTGATCGTAATGCTATACTTCGGATGAATGTTCATCACATCATTCCACCAATGTTGTGACCTTGTTATTAACAACATCCAATGTCCATGATCAGGAAACCTTGATCATCTTGTTAATCAACAAGCTAGTCTATAAGAGAGGCATAACTAGGAACCCTTTTTGTTTATTAAACACACATGTATTGATGTTTCCGTTCAATACAATTCTAGCATGTAAAATAAAAATTTATCATAAACATGGAATAAGATAATAACCACTTTATTATTGCCTCTCGGGCATATTCCTTCAGTAGATGCTAGCAACTCCAAGAGTTAGTATTTATGCTCGATAGTGGGTTCATGCCTCTGGTAATATGGGTAAGTGACAGAAACCTCTAAGGTACTAGATGTGTTGTTGCTACTAGGGAGAAAACAACAATCCTTTGTTCATAGAACAATCGTATTGTTTACTTTACACACAGTTTGTAAAGCAATAATCTGTTGCTTGCAACTTAATACTGGAGGGGGTTCATATGATAACCTGAAGGTGGATTATTAGTCATAGATGCAGTTGGATGGCGGTCTATGTATTATGTTGTAATGCCCAATCAAGTCTCAAAGGATTCAAGATGATTAGTATATGCATGTATTGCTTTCTCGGTGTTTGTCAATTGCCCCGCTGTAATTTGTTCACCCAGCATGTTATCTATCTTAAGGAGAGCCACCTCTAGTGAACTATGGATCCTGGTCCTTGTCTTTTACATACAATCTATAAATTGTTACTGCTTTGTGTTTACTTTCTACAAACTTTTACTTCTTTCCATTCGATATGTTTAATCCTTTGTTTTCCACAAAACACGGTGAGATTGACAACCTCATCGCAAGTTGGGGACAAAGTTCTGTGGTTGTGTTGTGCAGGTCTCCACGTTGCTACTAGCACCGGTAGTGCGCCCTGCCAAAGCTCAGCTAGTAACACCTTTGAGGTGTTTCCTTGCTCCTACTGGTTCGATTAAACCTTGGTTTCATACTAAGGGAAACTTGCTGCTGTGCTCATCATACCTTCCTCTTGGGGTTCCCCAACAAGCTCATCAATCACGAGCCATCAAAGTATTTTTATGGCGCCGTTGTCGGGGAGTCAAGGACATCTTCACAAGGGGAGTCCCTCATAACCAATCTCTTTACTTTGTTGTTTTTGTTTTGCTTAGTTTCTTTTTGCTTTGTTTGCTTGTTTTGTTATCAAAAACACACAAAAAAAATTAGTTTTAGTAGTTTGTTTTCTTTATTAAAAAACACAAAAAAATTAAGTCTCCTCTAGTTTTTGCCTCTTCTTTAGCTCATCATGTTGATCCCTAAATTCACCCTGAAAGACCTTTCAATAGGTAGTGGTTCAATAATTGGAAAATATAATATTGAAGAATTCTTTAATCATGTTAGCAAACATGAGGATGTTGAGGATAGATCCCTTGCAGAACTTGCTCCAAACTATGAGATTGCTGCAGCTTCTTTAGTTCACATGTTGGAAGCTAGGTTTGTTAACCTCAACCCCTTAATGCATGTAATGTTTCTTAATCTTAAAGAAATTGAGGACCCTGAAAAGAGGGATTTTATTCTAGAAACTTTGTTTAAGGAATTCTATGATGTTGCCAAGGAAGCTAGAAATGTCTTTGACCATTTCAATATGCTAGGATCATGTGTAGATGTTGTTGGTACACGAGAAAAGATGAACAAAACTGGACCTAATGGGGAGGAGACTAAGATACCAATACCCTTTAAACTGGTAGCAATGCATGAAGCCATAGAAAAGAATCTTAACTGGATCGTTCCCGAAAACCCGTTTGATGAAAATAGTGAACCTAAGAGCATTGAGAGAGGATCCACTTGAACTTATTTGGATGAGATACCTTGCCTTGTTGAAGATATTTCTGATATTAATCTTAATGCTTCTTCATTTGAGAACACTTGAGTCTTTTTCTTGCTTCTTATGCCTAACTTAAAGGCGTTAAAGAAAAGTACTTATTGGGAGATAACCCAAAAGTTTTAGATGAGTCTTGGAAGTTATTACTTTAGTAATAACCGCTCCTTATCCTTTTTATTTGCTTTTTGTTCCAAGAGTAACCTCTCATGAGAGAGAAGTAATGATTGGGAAAGTTGCTGTCCTGAAACAGATTTCTGTGCTTCACCGTAAAAATTCGTGTGAAATCTCTGAAAGTCCTTTTGAGGCATGAATTTTTGTTCTTATGCCCCAGGTTGTTATCTAACTTCGTTAGTTCAACACTTTTTGATTTGAGCAACAGAAGGTCTTCGAAAAAATTCGTCTTTACCTGCTGGTCTGTCTTGACAGATTTCTGCCATTTTCTGCATTTGCTTCTTGTTGGTTTCTTTTTGAGTTCTTTTGGGGAATTGAGATTTTCGAGGGAAGTGCTACGGTAGCTAGTGTTCTAATGGAAGTTTATTGGTGTTAGAACTGAACCTAAAAGACTTATTATCTTGAGTACACTAATGTTGCTAATAAAGATTGTGTGAAGTTTTGTATGAAGGAAAAATTTCAGGTGTATGGAAGGAATGAGTAATGAGATGAAGGATGGACTAAAGCTCAAGCTTGGGGATGCCACGCCTGTCACCCTAAGAAATATCCAAGAAGTACAAGCGTCAAAGCTTGGGGATGCCCAAGGCATCCCCCTCTTCATCAATAAAAATCTCAGGTTTCTTCCAAACGCTTTATTTTTATTGTTTCATGCACAGTTGTGTTGTTCTTGGAGCGTCTTCTTTTTTGTTTTGATTTTGGATTTTCTTTTTGTTGGTTTTCTTAGTTTGCTGAATAAATTGTTTGGACACCCTCTTTCATACATTGGTTTTCAAATAGTTTGGTTTGGTTTGGAAAAGAGTAGGAAAGGTCATGCTTAAGTGGTAAAGAGAGCTTGTTTTTTACTGTGGCCTACGCTTTGTCATGCCATGCTTGATATTGTTTTGGCTTTATGCTTAGTATTCTTTGTTGTAGAATGACATGTTATAAACAATTGATATTTCTTAATGTGCCTTGGAAGAATCATACGTTGTTTTAGCATATTAATGCATAGTATTGTGGTATTCTTCGTTGATGCTTTATTTGGGTTGACTTGGCGCATGCTCACACCATGTTATGACTATCCCAAGTCACCATAGCCTTTATGATCCTTTAGTTTTTGACTCGTAGTATCACTTTATGCTTTGATCAATGATGTTTTGTCGCTCTACATGATTATGACCATTATTGCTCTCTTAGTTTGTCGCTCCCAGTCTTTTGCTAGCCTCCGCAACCAAGTATGAGTTCCACTCATGCATCCAACTCCCTAAACCAAGTTATTCCAAAGAGTCCACCATACCTACCTACTAGCTTATACTATTCCAAGTATATTTATGTTTTTGTTTACCTTCCAAATTAAACTTGTTATGAGAAAACTAGTGATTAAAGCTCTCACGAACTTGATGACACAATTTACTTTTTGTTGCCCTTAATAAACTTGAACCATTGTGTCGTCTATGTTGTATATGCTTGCACTTATTTGTTGGGGATTAGCAGAACCATGCTGTCATGGGGAACGCTTTCAACATTGCACGGGTACTTTGTACCTAGTTGATATCATGCTCTTTTGTCTATGGATGTCGTCGGTGTGAAATGAAAGGGGAGCTTGTAAGTCCATGGAGTTATGTATATGTGTTAGAGAAACGCCTGGGCCGCTGGTCTAATCCATGCTGGCATGGTGGAAACCTGCAGCGTAACCATAATGAGCTGTCTATGAAGCATTCTTCTTATAAAAAAAGAGTCCTATATTGAGAAAAAAGAGAAAAAGAGAAAAAAAGAGATTATGAAAAGAGGAAAGAGAGAAAAAACACCATTTTCCCATGGTAAATAAGAAGATTGTTGAGATGCTCGTTGTCTGCTTACCTTACCATTTTGATATGGGGATTCTTCCGTATCATCGGCAAGGGGTACCCCGTTGGCGGTTCTCTATGATACACATGTACTTACGATGACAAGAACTTACCGGTGACTAAACTTGAGTAGCATGAGGAGCGGCCCTCGTATTCAAGGGACATGAGATTCCTAACGTATACTTCGTCAAGCATGTACACCATAGTTTGTTCACTTTAACCTTAATCACTTCAAGATGCTTATGATAGGGGCAATGAGAGCTGAAAGCTATAAGTACCATAATTTTTGGAAGCTCTTTATGAGACTTGAATCCCTACTTCCTTCTATGAAGGCCTTTCTTCCACCATTATATTGAGTCTCCACCTTCTATCTTTATGCACCTACTTTGAGAGCATAGTGGCCATTCTTAGTTCTATGTGCATTGTCCCAAGACTAGTTGATTGATGCATAACTTGATTTTGCTTGTTTTAAACTATTTGTATCTAGTCACTCTTATGAACTTTGAAGGTGTCCTATGCATTTATACTTGCTACTCTATGAGGGACAAGCTGAATACTATTATGCTATGTTTTCTTTATGAGAAACAAACAAACATCTTGCAAAGCATTGTTATTCATGAATCTTTTGTTTGTGCCTTTTCATGTTGCAACATAGTTTCTTTGTCTTATTGCTAGAACTTTGTCTTTCATGTTATGATTGAAGTACTATGATCCTAGCTTTGAATATTTTACAAATACTTTGATCAAGTTTTTGATGGTGCATGTCACCTCAAAAATTATTCTTTCTTTTTATCACTTACCTACTCGAGGACGAGCAGGAGTTAAGCTTAGGGACGTTGATACATTGCAAATGTATCTATAATTTTTGACGTTTCATGCTTGGTTTTATCTACTTTCTTGTGTTTTGTCCACACTTTGGAGTACTTTTCATATGATTTCTTGGACTAACCTATTAACAAGAGCCACAGTGCCAGTTGCCTGTCTTCTGCTGTTTTTGGTTCCAGGAAAGTCATAAAATGAATATTCTCGGAATAGGATGGGACAAAAGCCAAAGTCGCTAATTTACCGGAAGACATCTGGATCCAGAATACGAGACGGAGAAGGGCTAGGGCCCTGCCACACCACCTGGCCGCGCGTCCAGGCTTGACCCGCGCCAGGGTGTGGTGTGGTCGACCCCAACACCCCCTCGGCCTCTCCTTCCGCCTATATATTGCCTTCGGGACCAAAACCCTAAGTACCTGATCAAAAATCCATGAAAGAGTCTGTAGCGACTGTCATCTCCATCCCTAGATCGGGAGGGATCTGAAGCTCTTCCCGGCAGCCTGCCGGAGAGGGGAATTCACCCTGGAGGCCTTCTTCATCATCATGCAAGCCTTCGGTGTGATGCGTGAGTAATTCATCTCTGGACTACGGGTCCATGTAGTAGCTTGATGGCTGGTTCTCCTCCTTTGTGCTTTCATGTCTAGATCTTGTGAGCTCCGTTCATGATCAAGATCATCTATTTGTAATTCTGCATGTTGTGTTTATGGGATCCGATGGATATTGAGATGCTATTTTAGATTGATTATTGATTCTATCATGTCTTTGTTATTTGTGATCTTGCATGCTTTCCGTTGTTAGTAGCTATCTTGGCCAAGTAGATGCTAGTAACTCCAAGAGTTAGTATTTATGCTCGATAGTGGGTTCATGCCTCCGTAACTGGGAATTGATGAAATCTCTAAGGTACTAGATGTGTTGTTGCTACTAGGGAGAAAACAACAATCCTTTGTTCATAGAACAATCATATTGTTTACTTTACACGCAATTCGTAAAGCAATAATCTGTTGCTTGCAACTTAATATTGGAGGGGATTCGAATGATAACCTGAAGGTGGATTATTAGTCATAGATGCAGTTGGATGGTGGTCTATGTATAATGTTGTAATGCCCAATCAAGTCTCAAAGGAGTCAAGATGATTAGTATATGCTTGTATGCTTTCTTGATGTTTGTCAATTGTCCCGTTGTAATTTGTTCACCCAGCATGTTATCTATCTTAAGGAGAGCCACCTCTAGTGAACTATGGATCCCGGTCCTTTCTTTTACATACAATCTACAAACTATTTACTGCTTTGTGTTTACTTTCTGCAAACTATTACTTCCTTCCATTCGATACGTTTAATCCTTTGTTTCAACAAAACCGGTGAGATTGACAACCTCATCGCAAGTTGGGGACAAAGTTCTGTGGTTGTGTTGTGCAGGTCTCCACGTTGCTACTAGCACCGGTAGTGCGCCCTGCCAAGGCTCAGCTAGCAACACCTTTGGGGTGTTTCCTTGCTCCTACTGGTTCGATAACCGTGGTTTCATAACTGAGGGAAACTTACTTCTATGCTCATCATACCTTCCTCTTGGGGTTCCCCAACGATCTCATCAATCACGAGCCATCAGGAGGTGGGGGCCGATGGCGTTTGGTTTTGATTGGGGGTTTTGGAGGAGAGAGCGAGCGACAACTAGCAAGGCGAGACGGAAAACAGTCTATCAAACTGGGCGCCGAAGATGACCCTAAAGCGGCATGGCGGCATTGGTGCGTGCCTGTATTGGTGTGCGAGTGGTAATGGCCGTCGCCGGGATGCTGGAGGTGAAGTGAGGATGGAGATCGAGGTAAAGAGAAATATGGAATGAAATCAAACCAAGCGTGCCTTCTTTCTCTCTGCTAAATCTACAGTGCCTATCGAACTGGGCTACGGAGATGCTCCGAAAGCGGCATGGCGGCGTTGGCGTGTGCTAAAGGTGGGCGAGTGGGGATTAGCGAGAAGATGGAGAGGAAGAGGACGAAGAACAAAGGAAAATAGAATAAATCGATTGAAATCATACCGCCTACCGAGCGTGGTTTTTCTCTCTTCTCTGCGTTTCCTGGTGCCTATCGATTAAATAGGCCAGGCCTAGCCTAGCACGGGATGGAGATGTACTGTCCTCTCAAATAAATGGTCATGGCAGAGAGATGGTTTGGACTATACTCGGATCTCCTCTTGCCGAACGTAATACTAATCCTTTGATCTTCTACATTCATCATCTTGTGCAGTCACTACTGTACTACTACTACTGTAACTAATAAACACATAAAGGTTCCACCGGTAATTAATTAAGGAACCAAAACTAGAATACTACTACTCTCGAACTCTTGTGTAGTACAATAACAAAATGCTCACAAAATGGGTTACCAATACGGCAGTACCATCTGTACACCCACACGCTGCCACCGCAAATAAGCTTGCCTGCCACACCGCCAATTTCCTCTCCTCTGTCGGCCTTACCGGACCCAAAATCGAACATCTCTCAGTTCAATAAAGAAAAAAAGTCGACCATCTCTCAAAAAATCAACCATCCACCAAAAGAAAATCCATTGTCTAATGCTTCCCGTCCATTATGAACGGACGGTCGCAATTGCTCGAGCGCTGCGCAGGAGTAGTAGTTGTCTGAGCTACTGGTTGTAGCTCCGTGAAAGCACGCGCCTGAAAGCGGCAGAAGAATTTATTCTCTGTTAGTGACAGAAGAAGATCGACGATATACAGTACCAAATCAACAAGTCAGTGGCTTTATTCGTCTAACCAGTGAGAGCTGACACGAGTGGTGAACATCTTGAAGCGCAGCGGAACAGGTGCCTTTAAGGCATACAGTACGCACACCTCCATTCTGATTTAGGATGGTCACATAGTGCTAAATAACTTAGACTACTCCAGTAACTTGCACATGTACCTTCATCATAGTGGGTAACAACATGTGTGTAGTGTCACGCAAAAGCCTAATTAATTAGGTTATACTCCCTCCGTTTAAAAATATAAGACGTTTTAGCTTTGTGAATCGAATGTATCTAGACGTCTATTAGTGTATGGGTTCGTAGAGGTTAAGAGTGAACCTATACACTAAAAGGCGTCTAGATACATTCATCTCACAAAACTAAAGCGGCTTATTTTTTAGAACGGAGGGAGTAGAATCATATACTACTAGTCTTGGTATGTGTGATGTTATGGTAACTAGCTAAGTTATTACATCACTTTTTTTTCATTAATTAACTCTGAAAGACATTTTATTTGAGACAAGTATCTACGCATACTTGTAGTTCAAGTTTGTCAAGATGCAAAATCTTAGGAAGAAGTTGAACCTCTTGTCAAAACTCTATGTGGTTTCTGATATGGAGTATATTAATTGACTGTCCGATGGGTGCCTCGAAAAGCTTTTTCTTAAAACTTTCAAAGCAACCTACAATTTACTTGTAGTTCAAATTTGACCTAATTTTGATTAATCTACATAGAGTAATTCAAGTGGCGGAGTTAGCTAGGAAGTTTGAAAACTCATAAAACATAGGAATCGTTAGTACACCATGTTGGTCCACTATATATACTAGTAAATTGCACGTGCCTTGCACGTGAGACTCAGATAGTAGATGTATGACATATCATCACTATATGTAATTATAATTGGTAAAACACAAAAAATTATAAATTTGATCAACATCTATAAAGTATGGGTGTATATTTGGTCCTTGTAGTTTGTATCATCATGTAGAAGTCAAAGATTATTAGCTACCTAACACTGAAATTTTTGATAACATGGTCTAGAGAAACAAGGGAGAAGATTCTAGTATGATTGAGAAGTGTGTTTTGAGGTTTGTGCATAACATTCATTATGCCGAAGACTATCAATAGAATCTTCTAGATGCTAGAATGGAAAAAAAGATCCAACAGCTAGAGAAGTTGGGATTCGTGAGTCTTGATCCAACGGTCAACATTCAAAGTTATTCGTACACTATATAGTGGTTTGTAATGAAGACTATCAATAGAACTTTTCAAGATTCTAGAATAAAAAAGAAGATCCAACGACTAGAAATGTTTGGATTCGTGAGTCTTGATCCAACGGTCAATATTTAAAGTTGTTTGTACACTATAGTGGTAATATCATGTAGAAGTCAACGATTATTAGCTACTAGTAACTTGCACATGAGACTCAGATAGTAGACGTATGACATATCATCACCATATAAAATTATATTTTTGTAAAGCACAAATTTTTTTATAAAATTGATCAACATCTATAAAGTATGGATGTATATTTGGTCCTTATACTTTGTATCATCATGTGTAGAAGTCAGAGATTATTAGCTACCTGCTAACACATGAAGTAACATGGTGTAGAGAAACAAGGGAGGAGATTCTAGTATGATGGAGAAGTGTGTTTTGAGGTTTGTGCATAGAATTCATTATGCCAAAGACTATCAATAGAATCTTCTAGATGCTAGAATGGAAAAGAAGATCCAAGAGCTAGAAATACTGGGATTCACGGGTCTTGATCCAGCGGTCAACATTCAAAGTTATTCGTACACTATATAGTGGTTTGTAATAAAGACTATCAATAGAATCTTCAAGATGCTAGAATGGAAAAGAAGATCCAACGACTGGAAATATTGGGATTCACGACTCTTGATCCAACGGTCAATATTCAGTAAGTTGTTTGTACACTATATAGTGGTAAAGTTAACGATTATTAGCTACTAGTAAGTTGCATAGGAGACTCAGATAGTAGACGTGTGACATATCATCACTAGATAAAATTATAATTGGTAAAGCACAAAACATTATAAATTTGATCAGCATCTATAAAGTATATGAGTGTATATTTGATCCTTGTACTTTGTATCATCATGTAGAAGTCAAAGATTATTAGCTACCTAACACATGAAATTTTTGATAACATGGTCTAGAGAAACAAGGGAGAAGATTCTAGTATGGTGGAGAAGTGTGTTTTTAGGTTTGTGCGTAGCATTCATTATGCCGAAGATTATCAATAGAATCTTCTCGATGCTAGAATGGAAAAGAAGATCCAACGGCTATAAATGCTGGGATTCGCGAGTCTTAATCCAACGGTCAAAATTCAAAGTTATCCGTACACTATATAATGGTTTGTAAAGAAGACTATCAATATAATATTCAAGATGCTAGAATGGAAAAGAAGATCCAACGACTGGAAATGTTGGGATTCGCGAGTCTTGATCCAATGGTCAATATTCAAAGTTGTTTGTACACTATATATAGTGGTAGGATCATGTAGAAGTCAACGATTATTAGCTACTAGTAAGTTGCACATGAGACTCAGATAGTTGACGTATGACATATCATCACTATATAAAATTATAGTTTGTAAAGCACAAAAAATTATAAATTTGATCAACACCTATAAAGTATGGGTGTATATTTGTTCCTTGTACTTTGTATCATCATGTGTAGAAGTCAAAGATTATTAGCTACCTGCTAACACATGAATTTTTGATAACATGGTGTAGAGAAACATGGGAGAAGATTCTAGTATGATGGAGAAGTGTGTTTTGAGGTTTGTGCATAGTATTCATTATGCCGAATACTATCAATAGAATCTTCTAGATGCTAGAATAGAAAAGAAGATCCAACGGCTAGAAATGCAGGATTCATGAGTCTTGATCCAACGGTCAACATTCAAAGTTATTCGTACACTATATAATGGTAAGATAAGATAAGATAATAAGATAAGATAAGATAATATACTAGTAGGTTGCACGTGCCCTACAGGTGTGGCTCAGATAATAGACGTCTGGCATATCATCACTATACAAAATTATAATAGGTAAAGTGGAAAAATATAAATTTGATCAACATCTATAAAGTATGGGTGTATATTTGGTTCTTCTACTTTGTATCATCATGTGTAGAAGTCAAAGATTATTAGCTACCTAACACTTGAAAATTTTGGTAACATGGTCTAGAGAAACGAGGGAGAAGATTCTAGTATGATGGAGACGTGTGTTTTGATAGGTTTATGCATAATGCATTCACTGTGTTCAAGACTATCAATAGAATCTTCTAGATGCTAGAACGGAAAAGAAGATCCAATGGCTGGAAATGTTCGGATTCATGAGTCTCGATCCAACAGTCAATATTCAAAGTTATTCGTACACTATATAGTGGTAAGATAAGATGTCTAAAAACATAGCTTGTGGCATTCAGATCCATACTCTTCAGACTGTCTTTACAGAAAGGAACAATCTCGTCGTCACTCGGAAAATTAAGAATGATATTTCCTGATATTTGGAAACTCACATCAACGACATTGTTTACTACAAGAAGATGCACCTGTCTACCTCCCAAAAGACAATTAACTCAAGAGCAATCTATCATATTTACTTGTAGCTCAAGTTTGATATAATTTTATTAAATTGTCAAGATGCAAAATCTTAGCAAGAAGTTGAACTTGTTGTAAAAACTATCGGTGGTGGTTTGTGATATATTAAATCAGCCCCCAATGGTTACCTCCAAAAAAAGTAAATCTTTCAATGCAACCTACAATTTACTTGTAGTTCAAAATTAAACTAATTTCAATAAATCGACATAAAATCAATTTCAAGTGGGAAAAGTTAGCTATAGAATAAGTTTGAAAACTCATAAAACACGGGAATCATAAGTACAACATGAGGGTCCACTATATATGTCTGAAATCTTGGCTTGTGGCATTCAGGTCCATATCCTTCGGACTTTGTTTACGAAAATGAACAATAATCTCATCATCACTCGGAAAATTGAGAATGTTCTTTCCTGATAGTTGGAAACTCACACCAGTGGTACTGATTACTACAAGAAGATGCATCCATCTACCTCTAAAGAGACATTTAATTAAAGAAAAATCTACCGCGCTTACTTTTAGCTCAAGTTTGAGCTAATTTTTCGTTAAATTGTCAAGATGCAAAATCTTGATTAGAAAGAAGTTAAAAACCTATTGTCAAAACTCTCGGTTGTTTTCTGATATATTAACTGAGCCCCCAATGGGTACACCTCCAAAAGTTTTTTGTAATTCTTTAGAAGCAACCTACAATAATTTAGTTGTTGTAGTTCAAGTTTGACCAAATTTCGATAAATATAGGCATGAAGTCATTCAAGTGGGGCAAAGTTAATTAGCTACATCGGGAGTTTGAAAACTCATAAAACATGAGAATCATAAGTAAAACACGTTGGTCCACTTAATATGTCTAAAAGCTTGGCTTATGGCACTGGGATCCATATTCTTCAGACTTTCTTTACATAAAGAACCATCTCTTCATCACTCAAAAAACTGAGGATTTTCTTTCCTCATAGTTAGAAACTCACATCGATGACATTGTTTACTAGAAGAAGATGCACCCATCTACCTACGAAAATACATTTAATTTAAGAGCAATCTATCGCGCTTACTTGTAGCTCAAGTTTCATCCAATTTCGTTAAATCGACAAGAAGTCACTGAAGTGTGCAAAGTTTGCTAGGACGAAGCTTCAAAAATCCTAGTATAAAAACTTGGGCATTACGTATAAGAAACCGTTGGTCCAGTTTGTGTGATAATTGGGGTGGTTGCATTTTCTTTTAACTATGGTAGGTTGAAACGTTACAAATGTATCCATAATTTTTGATGTTCCATGCTTGGTTTTATCTACTTTCTTATGTTTTGTCCACACTTTGGAGTACTTTCTATACACTTTCTTGGACTAACCTATTAACAAGAGTCACAAAGCAGCCTCATTGCTTTTGCTGTTTTGTTTTTGGTTCCAGGAAAGTCAGAAAATGAATATTCTTGGAATTGGACAGGACAAAAGCCAAAGTCAGTTTTTCACCGAGAGGGACACAGATCCAGAATACGAGACGGAGAGGGGCCAGGGGGCCGCCACACCACCTGGCCGCGCGGCCAAGCCTGGACCACGCCAGGGGGTGGTCTGGCCGCCTCGGGCACCCCCTCGGCCTCCCCTTTCGCCTATAAGATGCCTCCGATACAGAAACCCTAAGTACCCGATCAAAATTCCACGAAAGAGTCTGTAGCCGCCATGATCTCCATCCCTAGATCGGGAGGGATCTGAAGCTCTTCCTGGCACCCTACCGGAGGGGAGAACTCACCCTGGAGGCCTTGTTCATCACCATGCAAGCCTCCGATGTGATGCATGAGTAGTTCATCCTTGGACTACGGGTCCATGTAGTAGCTAGATGGCTGGTTCTTCTCCTTTGTGCTATCATGTTTAGATCTTGTGAGCTCCGTTCATGATCAAGATCATCTATTTGTAATTCTACATGTTGTGTTTGTGGGGATCCGATGGATATTAAGATGCTATTTCAGATTGATTATTAATTCTATCATGTCTTTGTTATTTATGATCTTGCATGCTTTCCGTTGTTAGTAGCTATCTTGGCCAAGTAGATGCTAGCAACTCCAAGAGTTAGTATTTATGCTCGATAGTGGGTTCATGCCTCTAGTAATCTGGGAAAGTGACAGAAATCTCTAAGGTACTAGATGTGCTGTTGCTACTAGGGAGAAAACAACAATCCTTTGTTCATAGAACCATCATATTGTTTACTTTACACGCAATGCGTAATGCAATTATCTGTTGCTTGCAACTTAATACTGGAGGGGGTTTGGATGATAACCTGAAGGTGGATTATTAGTCATAGATGCAGTTGGATTACGGTCTATGTATAATGTTGTAATGCCCAATCAAATCTCAAAGGAGTCAAGATGTTTAGTATATGCATGTATGATTTCTCGATGTTTGTCAATTGCCCCGCTGTAATTTGTTCACCCAACATGTCATCTATCTTAAGGAGAGTGATGACCCACAAGTATAGGGGGTGTATCGAAGTATTTTCGATAAGTAAGAGTGTCGAACCCAACGAGGAGCAGAAGGTGCTGGCTAGTGGCTAGGAGCAGGAATTCTCTGTAAATACTTAGCAAACAAATTTTCAGGGGTTTTTGATAATGCAGGTAAATAAAGTACGAGTAAATAAAAGACAATAAGAATAAATGCAGCAAGTGGCCCAATCCTTTCTTTAGCAAAGGACAAGCCGGTTGTATTACTTAAGATGACCAAACATTCTCGAGGACACACGGGAATATCGTCAAGTGCTTTCGCTTCATGTAGTTGATTAATCTTCTTTAGTTTGCTAAGTGTTGTGTGGGTGAACCTGTGCTAATGTACCGACCTTCCTAGGACTAATACATACTTGTGATTATACCCCTTGCAAGCATCCACAAGTACAAGAAAGTAATTAAGGTAGAAACCTAACCACAAATTTAAACTCTAAGACCCTGACATCCCTTGTGCAATGGTTTCCTAACGGGGGTTCAGGTTTCTGTCACTCTGGCAACCCCTACGATTAGTAGCCAAATACACAATGCATTCCCCTAGGCCCATATAGGTGAAGTGTCATGTAGTCGACGTTCACATGACACCACTAGGCGAAGTACACCAAAACTTAAATATCAAACTACTGAATCTTTCTCAACACAATTCCACTACTAACAACATGACTTCTCCCATGTCCTCAAGAACAAAATGAACTACTCACAAGACATCATGATCAGCGATGAAATAATGATGTATAACAATCTTAACATAAACAATAATTCAATGGTTCACTCAATAGCATCAACTACAAAGAGTAATCAACACCGAGAAAGTTTCCCCTTAGAACTATGCAAGATTCAACCCAATTGTTACATCGGTATGGAGGTGGTGATGATGGTGCTGGTGGAGATGATGGTGGTGGTGATGATGATGATCCCGTTAAAGTCCAGCTTGATGGTGGTGTTGATGGCGATGATCTCCTCTCTCCGGGAAGGAATTCCCCAGGTAGAATTCTGTTTGCCGGAGAGATCTTTCTCTCTCGGTGTTTTCCGCCCCGCAGAGGCGGCTGAATCTTTCTATGGTCGCTCCCCGAGCCTTAGGGTTTCGGGAGGATAATATACGCCAGAGGGGAGAGCCAGGAGTGGACCAGGGCGTCCACACCACCTGGTGGCGCGACCTAGGGTGGCCCGCGCCAGGGGGTGGTGTGGGCCCCCTGTGGCCCATCTCCACTTCCCCTTCTGGCTTTCTTCGTCATCTAGAAAAATAGGATTTTCCATGTATTTTCCCGGATTTTCTGATCTTCGCGAATTTTGCCTCCAAGCAGCACATTTTCCATCAGAATCCTGACTGCAGCGGTCCATGCTCCAAAAGTTATCAACCATGCAAAAACAGATGAAATAACATAAGTATCATCTCTTAATATGAAATATATCAACGAATAACAGTAAATTATGATATAGAAAAGTGATGCAAAATGGACGTATCAACTCCCCCCAAGCTTAGACTTCGCTTGTCCCCAAGCGAAACTGAACTCTATAAACATGACCTCAGGTTTATGGAGTGAAGAGTCGATAAAAGAATACGGACAAGAAGCACCACATTCATCAATAAATAAGTCATAATAGAAGACAACTCACTATTATATAACTTAACTTGCAATAAGTAAAGGAAACATAGTAAAGATACATAAAGTAAATCATAATAGGTAATGGCAAACTTAGCTCTCGGTCGAAGGATAGTTGACAATTTGCTGGAGTTCACAAATAACTGATTTTCAAAGATGGCTTTCAAAGTAGTAGACACTAAGATAAGATCAAAGTGCAAAACAAGGAACATAAGAAACATGATTGAATAAATCATCATATGAATGAATGAAACACAACAACTCAAAATACTTGCTGAGATAGAAGGGAATAGGTTTACTGACTCAACTAAAAGGTAAAAGAAAGCCCCTTCGCAGAGGGAAGCAGGGATTTCAAGTTTCATAAAGAGCTTCTAAAAATTATGGTACTTATTAGCTTTCAGCTCTCATTGCCCCTATCATAGGCATCTTTAGGTGGTTAAGGTTAAAGTGATCAAATATGAGGATATGCTTGACAAGTTGCAAGTTGAAAATATCATGTCCCTTGAATACGAGGGGCGCTCCTCATGCTACTCAAGTTTAGTCACCGGTAAGTTCTTGTCATAGTAAGTACATGTGTATCATAGAAAACCGCCAATGGGGTACCCCTTGCCCGATGATACGGAAGAATCCCCATATCAAAATGACAAGGCAAGTAGACAACAAGCATCTCAGCAATCTTCTTATTTACCATGGGAATATGGTGCCTTTTTCTCTCTTTCCTCTTTTCTCATCTTTTTTTTCCTTTTTCTCTTTTTCTCAATCTCTATCTCTTTTCTCTTTTTTATAAGAAGAATGCTTCATAGATGCTCCTTATGGTTACGCTGCAGGTTTCCACCATGACATCATGGATTAGACCGGCGGCCTAGGTGTTTCTCTAACACACATACATAACTCCATGGACTTACAAGCTCCCCTTTCATTTCACACCGACGACATCCATAGACAAAAGAACATGATATCAACTAGGTACAAAGTACTGGTGCAATGTTGAAAGCGTTCCCCATGACAGCATGGTTCTGCTAATTCACAACTTACAAAGTGCAAGCATATACGCAACATAGATGGGCACAATGGTTCAAGTTTATTAAGTGCAAGAAAGTAAAGTGTGCCATCAAGTTCGTGAGAGCTTTAATCACTAATTTTCACATAACAAGTTTAATTTGGAAGGTAGATAAAAACATGAATTTACATGGAATAGCAATAGTGCTAATAGGTAGATATGGTGGACATAAATGGCATAGGTTTTGGTTTAAGGATTGGATGCACGAGAAGAATTACCTCTTAGTACAGGTTTTTGGCTAGCAAGGCTGGGTAGCAAGCATAAGAGTTGAAGGAAACAAACATACAAGTGATAAAAACAAAAATGCAATCTTCCTCAAAAGCACAAAAGATCTTAACTAGAGAATACTAAACTTATGAGAAAATCAAGAAAGAAGGATGATGAAATTATATTTCCTTAAGAGTACTTTTATCTTTTTATTCAATTCTCAAAATAGTGTTGCTACTGATCGAGCCAGATTTGCCAAAACCAACTAGATTAACTCAATGATCCCAGAGTGATACCAATACTAACAACAAGATCAATCAAATAACCATGAATTGAAAATTAAAATAAGATATACAAAAGTGTAAATGCTAGAACTTCTCATTAATATTCCATAACGGCAACTCACACCAAGGGATACATAGATATCTAACAAGAGGGGAGACACTTGCATAATGCAAACCATCCTACATGATAACTTCTCTATTCATGATATGGATCTACTAAAAAGGTAAAAAGGTAGAAGATAGTGATGTGATACCGCGGCACTCCCCCAAGCTTGGAACAAACGAAGGGGATGCCAAAACCTGATGACGAATTACTCCTTCGGTGGTGGTGGTATTCTCTCTATGAGCTTTTTGATTAGTTTCCCCAAGTCCTCAATCTCGAAGGTGAGATTATGAATCAACTATGAGTTTTTCTCAATGCGGCTCATGATCATGTCGGGTTGAGAATTCTAGCTCTTGCGATTCTTTCCCCACTCTTCCTCCTTGAAGTCTTCTTTTCCTGCATGGCTAGAACGAGGCAAATCCCAATTGGAGGGTAGTTTCTCCTTGGGCATATTCTGGTATTGATGCTCATGGATAAGGGTATGGAAAGGATTCTTGGTGCGTGGAGGAAGTGACCGTGGAGCCAAAGAGTGACATGGAGGTTTCCCTCCAGTTGACATCCGTGCAGTCCTTCTGATCCTGGCAGGTTTTGCCAACACTCTAATGCTTGCAATGGTAGTGCCGGTGTGTGGATGTTGGCTTTGCTTTGCCTCCTCTTCATCTTCACTCTTGATCTCCTTCTCCTGCCGGGGTCTTGGAGATCTTCCTCCATAGGGTCCTTTCCCTTATCCTTGGCGGACACCATTGTGCTTCTAACTTTCAAGAATAGTTCCTGGCAGAAACAGATCGAAACGAAAACACGACGAGAACACGATATACGAACCTCGGGGATCCGGGATTATATATTCTAAGTTTTACAACCAAAGGAAGGTATCGAGAAAACGGGTCGAGATTTGAGTCCGGGCGGCCACACCACTGGCCGGGCGGCCGGGGGCTCGCGCCAGGTGGTGTGAGCCACCCTGGCTTCGTTTTCGTCCCTCTTTCGCTTCGTAGCTTTCCTTGTTGGATAAAAACTACAAAAATTTAACTGGATAGAATTTTCGTGGAACTTTTCTTACCAGAACTGTTACCTATTCGAAAACAGACTCTGCAGGTCTCTAAATTTGGCATTTGGTAGATTCTTACAGAGTCACCACTTGGATAACATCAATATCTTCATCTTCATACACTTATTGCTCGAGTCATGAAACCCCTCACTTTCTTATTACGCCATTTTCTCCATTAACCTGAAAATTTCTTTCAAACAAACTTCACACATTTCTCATTAGCAACATTAGTGTAAGCGAGGTAATAAACCTTTTAAAGTCCAAATTCAACTGAAATCCATCAAAACATAAGCTACTGTAGCAACTCCTTCCGAAAACCGAAAAGAATTCAAAAAGGAAGTCGATTTAAAGAAGCAAATGCAAGAGTGGCAAAATCTGTCAAAACAGACCAGCAGGTAAAGATCAATTTTTTTATAAAATCTTCTATTGCTCAAATCAAAAAGTGCAAAACTAACGAAAGTTAAATAATAACCTGGGGCAGAAGCACAAAAAATTAGCTTCAGAGTCAAGATTGTAAGCATTTTTAATAATAATCTGTCAAAACATAAGTTGCAATAGCTTGAGAGTCAAGACCGTAAGCATTTTTAATATTTTGAAAGTCATCAGTTCCCATAAAAGATTCAATGCATTCATAATCATAATTTATACCTGACTTTCTTCCTTTGTCATTCTCCCATGCTTCAGCATTGTCTTGAATACGGTCCAGAAGATCCCATTTAGCTTCTTCTTCCATGCGAGTGAATGATCCAACACAAGAAGCATCCAATAAATCCTTATCATGAAGAGAAAGCCTTGCATAAAAGTTATTGATAATAATATTGTTGGGGAGCTCATGAATGGGACATTTGAGCATTAGTAACTTCAATCTCCCCCAAGCTTGAGCTGTACTCTCTCCATCAAGAGGCCAAAAGTTGTATATTTGATTCCGATCTTTATGAATCTCACTAGGAGGATAAAACTTTGAATAAAAGAGAGGTACTCTTTCCTCCCATTCAAGAGCTTGACCATTCTTCAGCAGCTTATGCCAGTCCTCAGCTCTTCCTTTTAGTGATAATGATAATAACTTCTTCTTTGCTTGATCTGTTGTAATACCTGCACACTTGAACAACCGCATAATTCGTGTATAAAGAGCAAATGATCACCAGGATGGACAGTTCCATCTCCAACATAATAGTTATCCATAACACGATCAATAATTCTTGTAGGTAGTTTAAAAGTATCATTCTCAGCAGGTGGTGGTTCATCTACTACCTTAGCAGTGGTAGTAGCATTACGAAATAAGAAACTCAGCAAATTATCCATATTGAAAATAAAGCAACCAATGTATAAACAATACTCACAGTAGAAGTTTCCTTTACCGGTTCCACTCTCCAATAGCGCTTATCTCCTCGGCAACGGCGCTAGAAAATAGTCTTGATGACCCACAAGTATAGGGGGTGTATCGCAGTATTTTCAATAAGTAAGAGTGTCGAACCCAACGAGGAGCAGAAGGTGCTGGCTAGTGGCTAGGAGCAGGAATTCTCTGTAAATACTTAGCAACCGGATTTTTAGGGGTTTTTAATAATGCAGGTAAATAAAGTACGAGTAAATAAAAGACAATAAGAATAAATGCAGCAAGTGGCCCAATCCTTTCTTTAGCAAAGGACAAGCCGGTTGTATTACTTAAGATGACGAAATGTTCTCGAGGACACACGGGAATATCATCAAGTGCTTTCGCTTCATGTAGTTGATTAATCTTCTTTAGTTTGCTAAGTGTTGTGTGGGTGAACCTGTGCTAATGTACCGACCTTCCTAGGACTAATACATACTTGTGATTATACCCCTTGCAAGCATCCACAAGTACAAGAAAGTAATTAAGGTAGAAACCTAACCACAACTTTAAACTCTAAGACCCTTACCTCCCTTGTGCAATGGTTTCCTAATGGGGGTTCAGGTTTCTGTCACTCCGGCAACCCCTACGATTAGTAGCCAAATACACAATGCATGCCATAGGCCCATATAGGTGAAGTGTCATGTAGTCGACCTTCACATGACACCACTAGAAGAAGTACACCAGAACTTAAATATCAAACTATTGAATCTTTCTCAACACAATTCCACTACTAACAACATGACTTCTCCCATGTCCTCAAGAACAAAACGAACTACTCACAAGACATCATATGGACCATGATTAGAGATGAAATAATGATGTATAACAATCTGAACATAAACAATAATTCAACGGTTCACTCAATAGCATCAACTACAAAGAGTAATCAACACCAGGAAAGTTTCCCCTAAGAACTATGCAAGATTCAACCCAATTGTTACAGTGGTATGGAGGTGGTGATGATGGTGCTGGTGGAGATGATGGTGGTGGTGATGATGATGATGATCCCGATGAAGTCCAGCTTGATGGTGGTGTTAATGGCGATGATCTCCCCTCTCCGGGAAGGAATTCCCCGGCAGAATTCTGTCTGCGGGAGAGATCTTTCTCTCTCGGTGTGTTCCGCCCCGCAGAGGCGGCGCAATCTTTCTGTGGTTGCTCCCTGAGTCTTAGGGTTTCGGGAGGATAATATACGCCAGAGGGGAGAGCCAGGGGTGGACCAGGGCGGCCACACCACCTGGTGGCGCGACCTAGGGTGACCCGCGCCAGGGGGTGGTGTGCCCCCCCTGTGGCCCATCTCCACTTCCTTCGGCTTTCTTCGTCTTCTGGAAAAATAGGATTTTCCATGTATTTTCCCGGATTTTCTGATCTTCACGAATTTTGCCTCCAAGCAGCACCTTTTCTATCAGAATCCTGACTGTAGCGGTCCATGCTCCCAAAGTCACCAACCATGCAAAAACAGATGAAATAACATAAGTATCATCTCTTAATATGAAATATATCAATGAATAATAGTAAATTATGATATAGAATAGTGATGCAAAATGGACGTATCAGAGAGCCACCACTAGTGAACTATGGACCCCGGTCCTTTCTTTTACCATCAATATACAATTGTTTACTGCTTTCTGTTTACTTTCTACAAACTATTACTTTCTTCCACACAATACGTTTAATCCTTTGTTTTCAGGAAAACCAGTGAGATTGACAACCTCACTGTAAGTTGGGGCAAAGTTCTGTGGTTGTGTTGTGCAGGTTTCCACATTGTCCGGCGCCGGTAGTGCCTCTGCCAAAGTCCATCTAGCAACACCTTGGAGGTGTTTCCTTGCTCCTACTGGTTCGATAAACCTTGGTTTCATAACTAAGGGAAAACTTGCTGCTGTGCTCATCATACCTTCTTCTTGGGGTTCCCCAACGAGCTTGATATATTTTGGGCCATCAAGGACTTTTTCTAGCACCGTTGCCGGGGAGTCAAGGTCATCTTCACAAGGGGTGTCTCTCATAACCAATCTATTTACTTTGTTTTATTTATTTTGCTTAGTTTATTTTTGCTTTGTTTGCTTGTTTCTTCATCAAAAAACACATAAAGAAATTAGTTATACTAGTTTGCTTTCTTTATCAAAAACACACAAAAAATTATTATTAGTTCGCACTTCAAGTTGTTTTTATGTCTAGCATTGCTCCAATCACTATGTCACCTGAGGAAATGATTTTCACTTTTAAACAAGGAATTGAAGAGAGTTTCAAAGAAGCTTGGTCTAGAATCTCTGATCTACATGAAATAACTGAACCTAAAATGACTCAAAGCTTGTTCCTTAGTAGTTTTTACCTTGGAATTGCTATGTGCTATAGATATGCTTTGGATGCTGTAGTGGGAGGAGATTTCCTCCAATGCAATGAGGATGGTGCTTTTAATGCCATAAAGAAGTTGGTCTTTACTTACAACTTGCCTAGCAAATCTGATTCTTCCTTCATAAACAGATTTGCTAGATTGAATACTCTTGAGACCAGCACTGCTAGTTTGAAAGATTGCTATAATACACTTAGAGAGCATCATGACTATGTTCCAATAAATTCTGAACCCTCAAAATGGCTTCCCACAGTAAAGATTGCTATAAATAGTGAAACTTTTCATGCTCGCTGTGATATCATGTCTAAATTCTGTCTTATGCCTAAAGATATCTATGAATCTTTGAATCTTTGGGGACTTTCTGAAGGAGGAGAAGAAATATTTCTTGCTAATAATGCCACAATATCACCAATTGGAATAGCTTAAGGAGTCTTTACAAAGATCCTAGCGAAAATGGTTTCTACTGATTATCTTGTTATTGAATGTGTAGGAAAAGGACAAATTACACTTGGAAGATCCCTACTTAAACTCCTTGGAGAAATAATAGATGTGGAAAAGGGCACCATGCACTTTGCTTCTCCACCAAACAATCATATGTTCCCCAAGGTTAATAAAAGTAAGAGAGGTAAGGGCAAGAAATTTGGTTTTAATGCTTCTTCATCTGAGAATACTTGATTCTTTTTCTTGCTTCTTATGCCTAACTTAAAGGCGTTAAAGAAAAGTACTTATTGGGAGATAACCCAAAAAATTTAGATGAGTCTTGGAAGTTATTGCTTCAGTAATAACCGCTCCTTATCCTTTTTATTTGCTTTTTGAGCCAAGAGTAACCTCTAATGAGAGAGAAGTAATGATTGGAAAAGTTGCTGTCCCGAAATAGATTTCTGTGCGTTCACCGTAAAAATTCGTGTAAAATCTATGTACGTCGTTTTGAGGCGTGAATTTTGTGCTTCTGCCCCAGGTTGTTATCTAACTTTCGTTAGTTCAACACTTTTTGATTTGAGCAATAGAAGGTCTTCGAAAAAATTGGGTTTTACCTGCTGGTCTTTTTTGAGAGATTTCTGCCATTATTTGCATTTGCTTCTTGTTGGTTCCTTTTTGAGTTCTTTTGGGGAATTGAGCTTTTTGAGGGAAGTGCTACAGTAGCTTGTTTTTTAATGGAAGTTTTATTGGTGTTGAAACTGAACCTAAAGACTTATTATCTTGAGTGCACTAATGTTGCTAATAAAGATTGTGTGAAGGAAAAATTTCAGGTGTATGGAGAGAATGGTGTAATGAGATGAAGAATGGACTAAAGCTCAAGCTTTGGGATGCCACCCCAAGAAATAATCAAGAGGTACAAGCGTCAAAGCTTGGGGATGCCCAAGGCATCCCCTTCTTCATCAATAAAAATTCCAGGTTTCTTCCAAACACTTCATTTTTATTGCTTCATGCACAATTGTGTTGTTCTTGGAGCGTCTTTGTTTTTGTTTGCTTGGTTTTCTTAGTTTGCTGAATAAATTGGTTGGACCCCCTCTTTCATGCATTGGTTTTCAAATAGTTTGGTTTGGATTGGAAAAGAGTAGGAAAAGTTCATGCTTAAGTGGTAAAAGGAGCTTGTTTTTTACTGTGGCATATGCTTTGTCATGCCATGCTGGATATTGTTTTGGCTTTATGCTTAGTGATCTTTGCTATAGTATGACATGTTATAAACAATTGCGATTGCTTAATGTGCCTTGGAAGAATCATGCGTTGTTTTAGCATATTAAAGCATAGTATTGTGATATTCTCATTTGATGCTTTATTTGGGTTGACTTGGCGCATGCTCACACCATGTTATGACTATCCCAAGTCACCATAGCCTTTATGATCCTTTAGTTTTCGACTCGTAATATCACTTTATGCTTTGATTAATGATGTTTTGTCGCTCTGCATGATTATGGCCATTATTTCTCTCTTAGTTGGCGCTCCCAGTCTTTTGCTAGCCTCCATAACCAAGTATGGGTTCCACTCATGCATCCAACTCCTAAAACCAAGTTATTCCAAAGATTCCACCATACCTACCTATTAGCATTTGCTATTCCAAGTATATTCATGTTTTTTATCTACCTTCCGAATTAAACTTGTTATGAGAAAACTAGTAATTAAAGCTCTCACGAACTTGATTGCACACTTTACTTTTATTGCCCTTAATAAACTTGAACCATTGTGTCGTCTATATTGTATATTCTTGCACTTATATGTTTGGGATTAGCAGAACCATGCTGTCATGGGGAACGCTTCCAACATTGCACTTGTACTTTGTACCTAGTTGATATCATGCTCTTTTGTCTATGGATGTTGTCGGTGTGAAATGAAAGGGGAGCTTGTAAGTCCATGGAGTTATGTATGTGTGTTAGAGAAACGCCTGGGCTGCTGGTCTAATCCATGTTGTCATGGTGGAAACCTACAGCGTAACCATAATGAGCTGTCTATGAAGCATTCTTCTTATAAAAAAAGAGTCAGATATTGAGAAAAAAGAGAAAAAAAGAGATATATGAGAAAAGAGGAAAGAGAGAAAAAACACCATTTTCCCATGGTAAATAAGAAGATTGTTGAGATGCTCGTTGTCTGCTTGCCTTGTCATTTTGATATGGGGATTCTTCCGTATCATCGGGCAAGGGGTAGCCCGTTGGCGGTTCTCTATGATACACATGTACTTACTATGACAAGAACTTACCGGTAACTAAACTTGAGTAGCACGAGGAGCGACCCTTGTATTCAAGGGACATGAGATTTCCAACTTATACTTTGTCAAGCATATACTCTATAGTTTGATCACTTTAACCTTAATCACTTCAAGATGCTTATGATAGGGGCAATGAGAGCTGAAAGCTAAAAAGTACCATAATTTTTGGAAGCTCTTTATGAAACTTGAATCCCTACTTCCTTCTATGAAGGACTTTATTTTACTTTTATGTCGAGTCTCCACCTTCTATGTGCATTGTCCCAAGACTTGTTGATTGATGCATAACTTTGATATTGGTTGTTCTTAAACTATTTGTATCTAGTCACTCTTATGAACTTTGAAGGTGTCATATGCATTTATGTTTACTGCTCCATGAGAGACAAGCTGAATGCCACTCTGCTATGTTTTCTTTATGTGAAACAAACAAACGTCTTGCAAAGCATTGTTATTCATGAATCTTTTGTTTGTGCCTTTTCATGTTGCAACATAGTTGCTTTGTCTTATTGTTAGAACTTTGTCTTTCATGTTATGATTGAAGTACTATGATCCCAGCTATTAATGTTTTACAAATACTTTGATCAAGTTTATGATGGTGCATGTCACCTCAAAAATTATTCTTTCTTTTTTATCACTTACCTACTCGTGGACGAGCAGGAGTTAAGCTTGGGTATGTTGATACGTTGCAAACATATCCATAATTTTTGATGTTCCATGCTTGGTTTTATCTACTTTCTTGTGTTTTGTCCATACTTTGGAGTATTTTCTATACACTTTCTTGGACTAACCTATTAACAAGAGCCACAGTGCTAGCTGCCTGTTTTCTGTTGTTTTTGGTTCTAGGAAAGTCAGAAAAATGAATATTCTTGGAATTGGACGGGACAAAAGCCAAAGCCACTTTTTCACCGAGAGGGACACGGAGCTAGAATACGAGACGGAGAGGGGCCAGGGGGCGCCACACCACCTGGCCCGCGCCAGGGGGTGGTCTGGCCGCCTCGGGCACCCCCTCAGCCTCCCCTTTCGCCTATAAGATGCCTCCGATACAGAAACCCTAAGTACCCGATCAAAATTCCACGAAAGAGTCTGTTGCCACCGTGATCTCCATCCCTAGATCGGGAGGGATCTGAAACTCTTCCCGGCACCCTGATACATTGCGAATGTATCTATAATTTTTGATGTTCCATGCTTGGTTTTATCCACTTTCTTGTGTTTTGTTCCAACTTTGGAATACTTTTCATATGATTTCTTGGACTAACCTATTAACAAGAGCCACAGTGCCAGCTGCCTGTTTTCTACTATTTTTGGTTCCAGGAAAGTCAGAAAATGAATATTCTCGGAATTGGACGGGACAAAATCCAAAGTGCCTATTTTTTCGGATGTCATCAAGTGCCAGAATACGAGACGGAGGAGGGTCAGGGCCTGGCCACACCATGTGGTGGCGCGGGCTAGCCCTGGTCGCGCCACCAGGTGGTGTGAGCCCCTCTGGCCTCCATCGACCTTGCCCTTTCGCCTATAAGAGCCTCCCGATACCAAAACCCTAAATCATCAAGCCTCCAGCCACGAAAAGTTCCACAGCGCCGCCGCCACCGAAAAGGAGATTCGGGGGACAGAAAGTCTCTGTTCCGGCACCCTGCCGGGACGGGGAAGTGCCCCCAGAGCCATCTCCATCAATCTCCACCACCATCTCCATCGCCATTGCTGATTCCCATGATGAGGAGGGAGTAGTTCTCTCTCGAGGCTAAGGGTTCTACCGGTAGCTATGTGTTCATCTCTCTCTCTATGCATGATCATATTGTGATCATGAGCTTTGTAATCAATTAGATCTACCTTGCTACTCAAGTGCTTTAATAGATCTCTGCTCTCCCCATGTGTGTGAAAGTGACAGCGTGCACACCATGGTGGCACTTAGTCTAGAGATTTCAAATACTTGTTATGAGTTATATTTGGAGTTGGATGTCTTTATGAAATTATGGTGTTTGTTGGAGTCATCTAGTACTCAAGGTAATAGTGTGGGGTTTTCTAGATGGGAAAGGCTTACTTTGAGGTGTGCTGTTATAGCCCTACCATCGATTAGAGTGTCCAACCGGAGAGTAGTTAAGAGTAGTATCATAAAGAGAAGATATTTATATGAGAGTGTTCACTAGTGAAAGTATGATCCCTAGGCCTTGTTTCTAAGCATTGAAACACCGTTTACAATCAGTCATGTTATATGTTTGCTTGCTTCCATCTTTATTTCAGTTTTACTTTAGTCTTTTCCACGCCTTCAAGCTATTTTCTATCACCGTTACCACTTATAATTATCCATACCACTTGTATTTCACTATCTCTTCACCGAACTAGTGCACCTATACACCTGACAAGTGTATTGGGTGTGTTGGGGACACAAGAGCCTTGTTGTATCTTGATTGCAGGATTGCTTGAGAGGGGATACCTTTGACCACTTCCTCACTGAGTTCGATAAACCTTGGGTGATCCACTTAAGGGAAAACTTGCTGCTGTTCTACAAACCTCTGCACTTGGAGGCCCAACAACTGTCTACAAGAATAGAAGTGCGTAGATATCAAGCTATTTTCTAGCACCGTTGCCGGGGAGGTAAGGTAAAAGGTACTCACATCCTCCGGTGTGAGTGCTCGAAGTTATTTCTTTTAGATTCTGCATTTTTGTCTTTTTGTTTCTTGTTTTCACTAGTTAGGCTTAATGGAAAACAACAAAAAAATTAGAGAGCTTTATAGTATTTATCTTGAGTTAGGACATGAAGTGTTTGAAGAGAAAACTAAAAAACCTTTGGAACTTTATTTGCATGCTAATAGCAATGTTGTTAGTATGAATTCTTTGGACACCATTATTGCTAATGCTATGAAAAAGTCTAAGCTTGGGGAATCTAGTTTTTATGTAAACGATCTTTTTAGTTCCCCAGCTTTGGAAGATAGCTATTCTATTGCTTATGATGATACCAAACCTCCAATTTATGATGATTACAATGATGAATACGATATTTTCAGTCCACCTACTATTGAGGAGGAAATTAATTATGACTACAATATTCCTTCTATATTTGATGATTATGGTGATGAGAATAATAATGATAGCTATTTTGTTGAATTTGCTCCCACTATAATTAAAAAGAATAACCATGCTTATGTGGAGAGTAATAATGATTATATGCATGTGGCTCATGATAAGAATGTTTCTTGTGATAGTTATATTGTTAATTTTATTCATGATGCTACTGAAAGTTATTATGAGTGAGGGAAACATGGTTTTATGTATCTCAACAATATTAAGTTTCCCCTCTTTATGTTGAAAATTTTGAAGTTGCACTTGTTTTGCTTTCCTATGCTTGTTGCTTTGTGCTTTCATGACTTGTTTCTTTACAATATTCCTATGCATAGGAAGTGGGTTAGACTTAAATGTGCTTTAAATTTTCTTCTTGATGCTCTCTTTTACTTCAATTCATATTTCTTATGTGAGCATCTTCTCAAACTATCATGCCTAACTTAAAGGCGTTAAAGAAGAGTACTTATTGGGAGATAATCCAAAAGTCTTAGATGAGTCTTGGAAGTTATTACCTCTGTAATAACCTCTCTGTATCCTATTTAGTTGCTTTTTGTGCCAAGAGTAACCTCTAATGAGAGAGAAGTAATGATTGGGAAGTTGCTGTCCCGAAACAGATTTTTGTGCTTCACCGTAAAAATTGGTGAGAGAGATCTGTATGTCGGATTGAGCTGTAATTGTTTGTGCTTCTGCCCCAGGTTGTTATATAACTTCCGTTAGTTCAACACTTTTTGATTTTAGCAACATAAGGTCTTCGAAAAAAATCGTCTTTACCTACTGGTCTCTTTTGACAGATTTCTGCCATTTTCTGCATTTGCTTCTTGTTGGTTTCTTTTTGAGTTCTTTTGGGGAATTGAGCTTTTTGAGGGAAGTGATACAGTATCTAGTGTTCTAATGGAAGTTTATTTGGTGTTAGAATTGAACCTTAAGACTTATTTATCTTAAGTGCACTAATGTTGCTAATAAAGATTGTGTGAAGTTTTGTATGAAGGAAAATTTCAGGTGTATGGAAGGAATGAGTAATGAGATGAAGAATGGACTAAAGCTCAAGCTTGGGTATGTCACGCGTGTCACCCCAAGAAATATCTAAGAAGTACAAGCGTCAAAGCTTGGGGATGCCCAAGGCATCCCCTTCTTCATCAATAAAAATCCCAGGTTTCTTCCAAACGCTTCATTTTTATTGTTTCATGCACAGTTGTGTTTTTCTTAGAGCATCTTCTTTTTCGTTTTCGTTTTGGTTTTCATTTGCTTGGTTTGCTGAATAAATTGGTTGGACCCCCTCTTTCATACATTGGTTTGCAAATAGTTTGGTTTGGTTTGGAAAAGAGTAGGAAAGTTCATGCTTATGTGGTAAAAAGAGCTCGTTTTTGACTATGGCCTATGATTTGTCGTGCCATGCTTGATATTGTTTTAGCTTTATGCTTAGTATTATTTGCTGTAGCATGACTTGTTATAAACAATTGAGATTGCTTAATGTGCCTTGGATGAATCATGCGTTGTTTTAGCATATTAAAGCATAGTATAGTGGTATTCTCCTTTGATGCTTTATCTGGGTTGACTTGGCGCATGCTCACACCATGTTATGACTATCTCAAGTCACCATAGACTTTATGATCCTTTAGTTTTCAACTTGTAGTATCATTTTATGCTTTGTTCAATGATGTTTTGTCGCTCTGCATGATTATGGCCATTATTGCTCTCTTAGTTTGTCGCTCCCAGTCTTTTGCTAGCCTCCACAACCAAGTATGAGTTCCACTCATGCATCCAACTCCTTAAACCAAGTTATTCCAAAGAGTCCATCATACGTACCTACTAGCTTATGCTATTCCAAGTATATTCATGTTTTTGTCTACCTTCCAAATTAAACTTGTTATGAGAAAACTAGTGATTAAAGCTCTCATGAACTTGATGGCACACTTTACTTTTTTGCATCTAATAAACTTGAAACATTGGGTCCTTCTTAGTTGCGTATATGCTTGCGCTTTATAAGTTGAAATTAGCAGAACCATGTATCATGGGGAACACTTTCAACATTGCACTTGTACTTTGTACCCCGTTGATATCATGTTCTTTTGCTTACGGATCCCGACGGTGTGAAATAAAAGTGGAACTTGTAAGATCATGGAGTTTGTATGTGTTTTAGAGAAACGCCTGGGCCGCTAGCCTAAGCCATGCCTAATCATGGTGGAAACTTGCAACATCACCATAATGAGCACTCTATGAAGCATCCTCAATAAAAACCTATGCAAATAGTAAATAAAAAGATCGTTGAGATGCTCATTGTCTGCTTGTCTTGTCATTTTGATTATGGGAAAGCTCCCGTATCATGTGCAAGGGGTACCCTGTTGGTGGTTCTTAATGATACACATGTACTTACAATGACAAGAGCTTACTCGTGACTGAAGTTGAGTAGCATGAGGATCGGTCTTTGTAAGTAAGGGGCATGAGATTTCAGCTTATAACTTGTCAAGCATATCCTCTTAGTTGTGTCACTTTAACCTTAATCACCTAAAGATGCTTATGATAGGGGCAATGAGAGCTGAAAGCTATAAGTACCATAATTTTTGGAAGCTCTTTATGAGACTTGAATCCCTATTTCCTTCTATGAAGGCCTTTCTTTTACTTTTTTGTTGAGTCTCCACCTTCTACCTTTATGCACCTACTTTGAGAGCATAGTGGCCATTCTTAGTTCTATGTGCATTGTCCCAAGACTAGTTGATTGATGCATAACTTGTCATTGCTTGTTTTAAACTATTGTATCTAGTCACTCTTATGAACTTTGAAGTTGTCCTATGCATTTATGTTTGCTACTCTATGAGGGACAAGCTGAATACTATTATGCTATGTTTTCTTTATGTGAAACAAACAAACGTCTTGCAAAGCATTGTTATTCATGAATCTTTTGTTTGTGCCTTTTCATGTTGCATCATAGTTTCTTTGCCTTAATGCTAGAACTTTGTCTTTCATGTTATGATTGAAGTACTATGATCCTAGCTTTGAATGTTTTACAAATACTTTGATTAAGTCTTTGATGGTGCATGTCACCTCAAAAATTATTCTTTCTTTTTATCACTTACCTACTCGAGGACGAGCAGGAGTTAAGCTTGGGGATGTTGATACATTGCAAATGTATCTATAATTTTTGATGTTCCATGCTTGGTTTTATCCACTTTCTTGTGTTTTGTTCCAACTTTGGAGTACTTTTCATATGATTTCTTGGACTAACCTATTAACAAGAGCCACAGTACCAGCTGCCTGTTTTCTGCTGTTTTTGGTTCCAAGAAAGTCAGAAAATGAATATTCTCGGAATTGGACGAGACAAAAGCCAAAGTGCCTATTTTTCCGGATGTCATCAAGTGCCAGAATACGAGACGGAGGAGGGCCAGGGCCTGGCCACACCATGTGGTGGTGCGGGCTAGCCCTGACCGCGCCACCAGGTGGTGTGGGCCCCTCTAGCCTCCATCGGCCTTGCCCTTTCGCCTATAAGAGCCTCCCGATACCAAAACCCTAAATCATCAAGCCTCCAGCCACGAAAAGTTCCGCAGCGCCGCTTCCACCAAAAAGGAGATTCGGGGGACAGAAAGTCTCTGTTCAAGACCGCCGGACGGGAAGTGTTCTTGAGCCATCTCCATCGATCTCCACCACCATCTCCATCGCCATTGCTGATTCCCATGATAAGGAGGGAGTAGTTCTCTCTCGAGGCTAAGGGTTCTACCGGTAGCTATGTGTTCATCTCTCTCTCTATGCATGATCATATTGTGATCATGAGCTTTGTAATCAATTAGATCTACCTTGCTACTCAAGTGCTTTAATAGATCTCTGCTCTCCCCATGTGTGTGAAAGTGACAGCGTGCACACCATGGTGGCACTTAGGCTAGAGATTTCAAATACTTCTTATGAGTTATATTTGGAGTTGGATGTCTTTATGAAATTGTGGTGTTTGTTGGACTCATCTACTACTCAAGGTGACAGTGTGGGGTTTTCTAGATGGGAAAGGCTTACTTTGAGGTGTGCTGTTATAGCCCTACCATCTATTAGAGTGTCCAACCGAAGAGTAGTATCATAAAGAGAAGATATTTATATGCGAGTGTTCACTAGTGAAAGTATGATCCCTAGGCCTTGTTTCTAAGCATTGATACACCGTTTGCAACTAGATCTGTTACATGTTTGCTTGCTTCCATCTTTATTTCAGTTTTACTTTAGTCTTTTCCACGCCTTCAAGCTATTTTCTATCACCGTTACCACTTATAATTATCCATACCACTTGTATTTCACTATCTCTTCTCCGAACTAGTGCACCTATACACCTGACAAGTGTATTGGGTGTGTTGGGGACACAAGAGACTTCTTGTATCTTGATTGCAGGATTGCTTGAGAGGGGATACCTTTGACCACTTCCTCCCTGAGTTCGATAAACCTTGGATGATCCACTTAAGGGAAAACTTGCTGCTGTTCTACAAACCTCTGCACTTGAAGGCCCAACAACTGTCTACAAGAATAGAAGTGCGTAGACATCACACCCTGCCGGAGGGGAGAATTCACCCTGGAGGTCTTCTTCATCACCATGCAAGCCTCCAATGTGATGCGTGAGTAGTTCATCCTTGGACTATGGGTCCATGTAGTAGCTAGATGGCTGGTTCTTCTCCTTTGTGATATCATGTTTAGATCTTGTGAGCTCCGTTCATGATCAAGATCATCTATTTGTAATTCTACATGTTGTGTTTGCGGGGATCCGATGGATATTGACATGCTATTCAGATTGATTATTGATTCAATCATGTCTTTGCTATTTATGATCTTGCATGCTTTCCGTTGTTAGTAGCTATCTTGGGCAAGTAGATGCTAGCAACTCCAAGAGTTAGTATTTATGCTCGATAGTGGGTTCATGCCTCTAGTAATCTGGGGAAGTGACGGAAATCTCTAAGGTACTAGATGTGCTGTTGCTACTAGGGAGAAAACAACAATCCTTTGTTCATAGAACAATCATATTGTTTACTTTACACGCAATTCGTAATGCAATTATCTGTTGCTTGCAACTTAATACTGGAGGGGGTTCAAATGATTATTAGTCATAGATGCAGTTGGATTACGGTCTATGTATAATGTTGTAATGCCTAATCAAATCTCAAAGGAGTCAATATGTTTAGTATATGCATGTATGCTTTCTCGATGTTTGTCAATTGCCCTGCTATAATTTGTTCACCCAACATGTCATCTATCTTAAGGAGAGCCACCACTAGTGAACTATGGACCCCGGTCCTTTCTTTTACCATCAATCTACAACTATTTACTGCTTTCTGTTTACTTTCTGCAAACTATTACTTTCTTCCACACAATAGGTTTAATCCTTTGTTTTCAGCAAAACCGGTGAGATTGACAACCTCACTGTAAGTTGGGGGCAAAGTTCTATGGTTGTGTTGTGCAGGTTTCCACGTTGCTGCTGGCGCCGGTAGTGTGCCCTGCCAAAGTCCAGCTAGCAACACCTTGGAGGTGTTTCCTTGCTCCTACTGGTTCGATAAACATTGGTTTCATAACTGAGGGGAAACTTGCCACTGTGCTCATCATACCTTCCTCTTGGGGTTCCCCAACGAGCTTGATATATTTTGGGCCATCATAGGTCTCATAGGAGAGAGGTGCTTGAGAGTTAACACGATCGATGGAAGTACAACTTACATCAAGGACCTCATAAAAAATGAAAATTGCATCCAAGTCCATCCATTTAACACAATGACCGTAAAACTAAATAATGAAGTGTGTGTGTTTTGTGGTTTGCGCATACTAGCGTTCATCGTCCTAAAGACTATCAATAGAATATTTTTCGATGCTAAGGGAAAAATAGAAGATCTAACGGTTAGCAATGTTTGGATTTGGCAGTCTTGATCCAGCGGTCAATGTTCGAAGTTAATTCGTACAGTATACAATGGTGGTATGGTATTGTAAGAGATAAGACAAGATAAAGATAAGATAAGAAGTACCACGAATGGCTGATCTAATGGTTGGTCTCGTAGGAGCGAGGTGATTGAGAGTTAAGACGGTCAGTGGAAGTACAAATTACATCAAGGACCTCGTAAAAATGAAAATTGCATCCAAGTCCATGCATGCATTTAGCACAAGGACCTTGAAACTGAGCAATGAAGTGTGTGTTTTGAGGTATGCGCATACTAGCGTCCATTGTGCTAAAGACTATCGGTAGAATCTTTCTAGATGCTAATAATGGAAAAGACGATCCAACAGTTAGCAAAGTTTGGATTTGCCAATCTTTATCCAACGGTCAATGTTCAAAGTTTGGATTTGCCAGTCTTGATCCAACAGTCAATGTTCAAAGTTTGGATTTGCCAGTCTTGATCCAATGGTCAATGCTCAAAACTGGTTCAAAATTGCCTTCCCTCCCGATGTTTGGCCGATCTTTTGGATAACCTTCCCTCCCGATGTTTGGGAAGCAAGTGAAAATTTCGAAAACCGATTTTTTTTGAATTTTTTTGCCGCCAAGGACCAAAGTGGTTTCCTTCCTATGTACTCCTCCTCGTCCCTACTCCACACCAACACGTGGTTGTCAAACACGCCAGAGACACAGAGCCACCATACCAAGGCACACGTGCACAGCGCCACACTGTGAACGAGGGGAGAGAGATCAGCCGGACTGGTGCGCGAGGGGAAAGGGGAGGAGAGATGGAGCATACGGAAGGAGAGAGAAAACACACGATTTGTTTTGCATGCATAGGTCCTGAAATTTACTACTAGTAGAGTGTACACTGTAAGGCCCAGGAGTATCTCGTGTCAGAAACCCATCATAACTTTGCTCTGACATGGAACCGCCTGCAACTTCTCTTTGTTGCTGCCCTCTTCCCCTGCCAACGTTTTATTCTCTCAGCATGTACAACGCGTAGACAGAGGTGACCATATATCTAAGCAAAGAAATATACTACTCCCGCATTGTGTAAAAAATCACACCTTAATAAGGCTCAGATAGTAAATGTATGACATATCATCACTATATAAAATTATAATTGGTAAAGCATAAAAAAATATAAATTTGATCAACATCTATACTATACTACTATAGTGGAGCAGTTTTGAATTGGATCCATAGCACCAATCCTGACCGTTGGGCTATTGGATCCAATGGTTCAGAGAAGCTGGATTCGTGTTGAATAGTACCTAGAGCAAACTCCACCATGCATGTTCTACAACCATCATGTCACCACCCCCAAAATTTCATAGCACAATAGACTATATTCTCTCTACTTATATACTACTATAGTGGAGCAGTTTTGAATTGGATCCATAGCACTAATCATGACCTAATGAACATTAGATCCAATGGTTTAGAGCAACTGGATTCGTGTTGAATAGTACTCCCTCCGCCAAAATATAAGGCGCCCAAGGATTAGTCAAAAGTCAACATTTTTTAAGTTTGACCATGATTATATACAAAAATATAAAAATTTATAATACTAAATTAATATCAATAGATTCACCATAAAGTATATTTTCTTAATATGTCCATTCAATATTGTAGATGAAGATATTTTTTTAAAATATTTGGTCAAAGTTAGTAAGGTTTGACTTTTGACCAATCCTTAGGCGCCTTATATTTTGGGACGGAGCGAGGGAGTACAAACCTAGATGCTAGAATGGAAAAGAAGATCCAACGGTTAGCAATGTTTGGATTTGCCAGTCTTGATCCAACTGTTAATGTTCAAAGTTAATCTCTACACTATATGTAGTGGTATGGTATTTATTGTAAGAGATAAGAGACAAGATGAAGATAAGATAGAAGTACTGCGAATGGCCGATCTAATGGTAGGTCTCATAAGAGTGAGGTGCTTGAGAGTTAACACGGTCGGTGGAAGTACAAGTTACATTAAGGACCTCGCAAAAAATGAAAATTGCATCCAATAAGTCCTTGCATTTAGCACAAGGACCCCTAAACCAAGTAATGAAGTACTATGTGTTTTGAGGTTTGTGCATACTAGTGTTCATCGTGCTAAAGACTATCTGTAGAATCTTTCTAGATGCTAAGAATGGAAAAGAATATCCAACGGTTAGCAATGTTTGGATTTGCCAGTGTTGATCCAACAGTCAATGTTCAAATAAGTTAATCCCTACACTATGTAGTGGTGGTATGCATGGTATTGTAAGAGATAAGAGACAAAGATAAAGGTCAAATAAGAAGTACTGCGAATGGTCGATCTCATGGTAGGTCTCGTAGGAAGCTAGGTGCTTTGAGAGTTAACACGGTGGGTAGAATTAAAATTTACATCAAGGACCTCATAAAAAATGAAAATTGCATCCAAGTCCATGCATTTAGCACAAGTACGACCCTGAAACTAAGCAATGAAGCGTGTGTTTTGAGCTAGAGGTTTACGTATACTGGCGGTCATCGTGCTAAAGACTATTAGTAGAATATTTCTAGTTGCTAAGAATGGAAATGAAGATCCAACGGTTAGCAATGTTTGGATTTGCCAGTCTTGATCCAACGGTCAATTTTCAAAGTTAATCCGTACACTATATGTAGTCCGTGGTATGGTATGTTATTGTAAGAGATAGGACAAGATAAAGATAAGATAATAAGAAGTACTACAAATGGCCAATCTAATGGTCGGTCTAGTAGGTGCGATGTTCTTGAGAGTGAACACGGTCGATGGAAGTACACGTTACATATCAAGGACCTCATAAAGCATTCATCGTTACACGGTCGATGAAATTTGTGTTTTGAGGTTTGCGCATACTAGCATTCATCGTTCTCATCAAGACTATTAGTAGAATCTTTTTAGACGCTAGGAATGGAAAAGAAGATCCAACAATTAGCAAAATGTTTGGATTTGCGAGTCTTGATCTTGTCATCAAAAATCTCGTTGGATGGTTTCTCATCTATTAATTGTGACCCTGATGGGTACCTCCAAAAGTTTTTTCGTAGAACTTTCACAGTAACCTAAAATTTACTTATACAAGTTCAAATCTGACCTACTTCCGATAAATCGACATAAAGTCATTCAAGTGGGTGGAGTTAGGTAGGTAGTTTTGAATTGGATCCATAATACCAATCGTGGTCGTTGGGCTGTTAGATCCAATGGTCTAGAGTAGTTGGATTCATGTTGAACAGTATCTAGAGCAAACTCCACCATATTCTAGATAGTTATTATTAATATACTTAATGTATGCCTTTTTATCTAACAAGACTATTGGTTAATAACAACTTAATATTCGTTAAATCACATTTCATACAATATATACGAGTGTGGCATGTGCATGTGTGTGTGTGCGTGTGAAAACTTTGGCTTGTGGCATTTATTTAGATCAATATTCTTTGAACTTCCTTTACTGGAGAGAATGATCATGACATGACTCGGAAAATTGAGAATGTCCTTTCCTGGTAATTAGAAACTCACACCGACGACATTGTTTACTACAAGAAGATGCACCCATCTACCTCTGAAAAGACATTTAATTCAAGAGCAGTCTATCATGCTTACTTGTAGCTCAAGTATAACTTAATTTCATTAAATTGATGCAAAATCTTAGCAAGAAGTTGAACCGTACCTATATATCATCAAAACTCTTGGTGGTTTCTCATATATTAATTAACCCCTCCCCTCGATAGATATGGGTACCTCCAAGAGAGATCTTTCGTCAAACTTTCAAATCAACCTTCAATTTACTTGTTGCAATTTAATTTGTACCTAATAATTTCGATAAATCGGCATAAAATCAATCAAGTGGGTGAAGTTAGCTAGGAAGTTTGAGAACTCATAAAACATGGGAAATTGTAAGTACAACATGTTGGTCCACAATATATGTCTGAAAACTTGCCTCGTATGTCATTCAGATCCATATTCTCCAGACTTGCTTTACGGGAAAGAAAAATCTCGTCATCACACTCAGAAAATTGAGAATGTTCCTTCCTGAGATAGTAGGAAACTCATAGTGATGGAATTGTTTACTACAACAAGATGCACCTATAGACCTCCAAAAAGACATTTAATTCAAGAGCAATCTATATCGCGCTTACATGTAGCTCAAGTTTGACCTACTTTTGTTAAATTGTCAAGATGCAAAATCTATCTTAGCAAGAAGTTGAACCTATTGTCAAAACTCTTGGTGTTTTGTGATATATTAATTTAACCCTCGATGGGTACCTCCAAAAGCTTTTTCGAAAAACTTTCAAAGCAACCTACAATATTCTTAGACACGAGACTAGTAAATTTCTAAGCTACGTATAGTAAGGGCGTGTGCAGTGTCTAGAAGTAGCTATGAAAACTACTTTGGGTCCAGTTTTTAGAACTGAAGTGGGTCCACACAACCATGCTAAAAATAAAAATAGTCTGTTATCCACTGGATAGTGGGCCCTCCCAATTGATTCTCTTAGACATAAGTCTAGCACTAGAATCACCTTGAAGAATATTTTTGTTAGCACTACCCATTCCACCGTTAAGATATATGTGTAAGACTTGACACCGTTCTTGCTTTGATGTTTGGGTCCAATGGGCTCACTGCTGTGGGTCCCATTGTTATTAGTGGTCTAGTTATATCCTATAGCAGCCAACGAATGTTAGCTCTAACTCCTCTAGCTCTTCCTTCTCGATGAAGCCTCAATGCTCGGCTTTGAAGGATGGTTACGAGGGTAGTAGGTGCCTATGGTGACTTCGTCAAGCTTAAGCCCCCCACCGGATAGTCTGAAGACACAATCTTTCGCAGGTGCTCATAGGGGTAGGAAGTGCGTTCATGCATTCATAGGGGTGAGTGTGTGTATGCATTTGTGAGCGTGTGCGTTTTGTAGTGGACTTTCGCAAAAATGAGAGAGATGGGCCTTCCATTTGTATTAAGTTTTGCTCGGTTTTCCCAAAGTAATTATAATGGTCACTAGTGTCTAGGGTCTATGGGCTCACTACCGAGGGCCACATTATTAGTGGTTCAATTACATCCTATAGCAGTCAACGAATATGAGCTCCAACCCCCTAGCACTTCCTTCACCACGAAGCCTTGACGCTCGACTTTTAAGGATGGTTATGAGGGTAGTGAGAGGCGATGTTCCCGTCAATATATAGCGAGGTGCCTATGGTGACTTCGTCAATGTCAAGATCCAGTCTTTCTGAAGTGCTCATAGGTGTAGGGTGTGCGTACCTGCATTCATAGGGGTGAGTGTGTGTACGCATTTGTGAGCGTCTCTGTTTTGTAATGGGTTTTCGCAAAAAGAGAGGGGGGCCTTTGGTTTATTTACTTATTGAGTTTTGATCTGTTTTCCAAAAGTACTCCATGTAATGCAAGTCAAACTAGGTGAGTGATGTTTGGGGGCCCACGGGCTCTCTAGCACGAGCCCCGGTTATTAGTGGTCGAGTTAAATCCAATACATAGTAGTAGCCAGTGAATGTGAGGACCGGATCCCCGAGCTCTTCCTTCTCCATGAAGCCTCTGCGCTAGGCTTTGAAGGCGCGCTCTTTTTTCGAGCAATGTCGGCGGATTCAGTCATGCTAGTCCGGCGAACGACGGGGGATCTTGATGCGCAAGGCGGCCGGGTTGGGGTAAGTATGCCAGAGTTCATGGTATCAGTTTATTTTCTCGAATTCAGCTTATGGGTTCTCTCCTTTTGGGATTTTTCTCTATTCTGCCCGTCTCGATCGATGATGTTTCCTGGGTTTAGATGCCGGCACAGATGGTAGACGCGGAGTGGTACAACATCGTTACCGATGTGGATCTCCGGCTTTGGTGCGACTGCGCCCTGGCGCCCCGTCGTCATGTCGCGTTCGAGGGAACGAACTTCGGCCGCAGGTTCTTGGGTTGCAACTACGAATGTGAGCGCTGCATGTTGATCCACTGGGTAGATCTACCACACTCACTTTTGCTGCAGCGCGCGATGATGTCTCTATCATTATAGCTCGAGATCCGCGATGACCTCGAAGAGGAGGAGTAGGAGCACCATCAGATGCATGCCGAGGAGATGGCTGCAGAGTTAATGGATGTCTCCAACTCACTGCACTCAGTCGTAAATAGGATAGATGCTCTTAGATTTGGGTAATTAGAGCTGGACATTAGGTTCTCAACCAAGTATGGTCTGCAATCTAGATATTTAGCATGCTCATGATGCTTTTGGTGGCTGGCTATAGATTCCACTAATAATTAAGTAATCCCCTTTTGTTTACTAGTACTCACCATCTCATAGTACTACCATGTTAAATTACACCAGGTTAATTAATATGGGAGTAGTTGACAGTCTGCTTACAACCCTTCTGGAGTTTGTGGTTACTACTAATTGATCTGGTTTATGTGTTACTGGTATCTCTATCTATATACGAGTATCGCTAATTTTTTTGCACATTTGTGCACCTCCCCCACCACACACCTTCTTTACCCAGCAGCGTCCACCTTTCCATCACATCAGTGCAATCTCCGGTGAGTACGCAACCATCTGGATGGTTGTTTAGGAGATTGCTATTTGAAATTGTAGATCTATATGCCACATTAGGAAGCTGGGATCACCATGGATGTAGCCATGGAATTAGTTATAAGGTCCACTGAAAATAGGTAAGTATATGCTGCCAAGAAGAGTCTTTTGAGGATGGGAAGCTTGCCCCTGGCTTTATTTCACAGAACGGTCCTCTGCTGAACAATGCAGACGTAATTTGCTGCATATCGTTCATAAATAGATTGTTGTTTACCGGTGTCCTGCATTGCTGAGTTCTTTAAATTATATTGTTCGTTAAAGGGAAACACGCCCAATCCTTGGCATCAGATTAATGCACGTATCCTTCTTTGCATTGCGAAGTTGATGTGTGCTTTCCTAAAATTTACTGGTTTTGCTGCATTTCATTTAGCATCATGCGCATGTCCCACCCGTGGAGGAGGCATTATCGAGTGACAAGTGTTTTTATGTATCAAGCTGCTTTGCTAGAATTTTAGTAACTTATGCTTTGTCCCCGAAAACATTTCGATAAAGAGCGCTTTATTACTTAAAATGTCACCTAAAATATACTGATCATTTTTGTTGCATCATGATTTGTAGAAACGAAGTCATTCTGATCTGTTGCCACTTATCACCAAGGCTAGGACTGCTCATGTGCCAGCTAAGAAGGCAAACCCTGAAGTACGGCCATTTTCATGTCGGTTCTGTTTCCCATGTTTGGGAAATATGCCTCTATAGTTCTTTGCCATTTGACTGCAGGATGGAATACATCAATTTCAGTTGCTCATGATGCTGCTGTTGATTTTCAAAAGTTCGTGGCTGACAACTTAGTCCCTGAGTTGCCTGATGTGGATGGCGACAAGCTGATTGGCCAGGTGTACGACCGAATCTTGGAACAGGTGGGAATGCAAGCTGACAATCTTTTCAATTCGGCTCTAGAAGCAGATGAGACCCTGACAGAAATTTGAGATTCTCCACGCCCATACAGTCCTGAATCTGCAAAAGAAGAGGAAATCTGTAAACCATATTGATCGCCCTACTTTCATTTTTGAAGGGTTTAGGTCTCTTGTGAGGATGACTGTTTGTTAAGTCAGGTACTATAACTTTTTTTTTTGCTCTGCTGGTGTGTGGTGTCCATGAATCTATATATTTGATGTACTATTATGACATATATATTGGACCTAGCTTTACGTGACTATATTTGGCAACAACAGTCATCTTATTCGAACTTGCGGTGGTTTTTTATCTTTCAATTTTTTTCCTTCTGAGATTTGTTAATGATGATGTTAATGCCAGTTGTGAGTGATTTTTTAGCATGTTTCTGGTAGTAAACCAAAACTTGTAGTTGTAGATTGTGGAATTTCAGGTCGATGTTTGAACTCTAGATCTTGATGTCATAGAAAGGGCTGGCTTCTACCACCTGGAATATTTTACCCAGCAATTGATTGTATCACATGAATAAGTGCACAAACTTGATGTCTGTAGGTGGGAAACTGAGCAACGCAAGTGCACAAACTTGTATTAGTCGTGTGGTTGCTACTATTAATACAGTCGTGGTTTCCCCTAAAAAAGGCGGGGTTCGCAAAAAAATAAAAATAAATAGTGGGGCGAAAGTTAGTTTCGAGTTCGAGGTAGCTCAGTCGTGTGCCCCTTGACGCCATCGTCATGTTCTCCGCCTGGCCGCCCTCCCTCGATCGGACCGTCCTCGCCGCTCCACCATTGAACACCACCTCACCGCCGTTCGCTGGTATGTACGTCCCCAACCTCCAGCCATTACGGGCTTTCTAAAGGATAGAATGTATTTATGTTTGGGCATTGCGAGCTAAATAAGCTCGTGGCGTTTACAGGAAATGGAATCAGTGTTGGCAGATGCATTTGCTACGACGACGGATGCTTGTAAAGCAGAGGTGGATGCTGAAGCAGCACCAGCGGATACATGTGAAGCGGATGCGGAGGCCGATGCTTGTACCGCATCGGAGTCTTGGGCAGTATTGAGTGATGTTGGAAAGAGGTAGAGTCACAGTCAAAATCCTCGTCGACTGCTGCTGGAACAAATTCGGCTATGTTGGCTGCCGTTACCAAAGCGACGGCTGCGTGGGATGCTAGGAATGCGTTAGCTCGTGGTCGTGCTTCTTCAGCGTCAACGGCTATGGCTCGTCATTCGTCAGCGGCGCCTGCTCCATCTGCTCAGAGCTCGTCTACCCCATTGTAAGCTTTGCATTGGATTTTGTCTCCCTGACTTCCTCCCTCTTTTGTGTATTCTGCTCCGGGGGTTTTTCTGGATGCAGTGGATATTAGTTTAAACTAGTAGTAGTGGGAACATAAAAAACTATTTAATCACAAACTAGTGATCCGAATGGGATGAAACTTTCACAGGATTCAAACCTAGGCACCAATGATTTACTATTTTTTGTCAATTTTTTCGAATAGTTTTACTTTTTAGTTCAAATCTGAACTACTGTCATACGTTTGATCTAAGATGGAAGGTGGATCCTGGGGCAAGTCACCGTGAGACTTGGGTTCACCAAGTCACTGAAGCTGCATCCGTTTTTTCTCCTCTTCTTTATGATAAAACCATAAAATTTAGATGGGGGCCTTTCTGTCCTCCCCGCTGACCTAAAAAAAAGGTTCTTCATTCCATTTACCCAGTTCCGATATGCTGAAGCATTTTGCAGTGCTTTTGTACTACACTGGTTGATTGCTTGTGCTGTTTAGGTTATTTTGTTGACAGACTCTGCTTTTTAGGTAGTTTTTCAGATGTGTGCAGTTTAGGAAATTTCGATGATAAATTTTCCTATCAAAATGTTTGATGCATTGTGGTGTTTACTTAATTATTTTTTTAGGGTTGTGCATTGTGCATTGTGCTGTTTACTTAATTATGATAATGCACTTGTGCTATTTGCATCATCCTACCAGCTTCGGTGGAAGAACATATGCAACAATCAACGACTTGTCAGGTGATGTATTTGGTCAGATTCTTGTCAGGCTTCCTCCGCACCCATCCTGCATACTGAGGGCATTAGTCTCCCAAAAATGTTGGATGGACTTCATGGGAAGCAACGATTTCAAAAGGCTAACCCTGTCACACAACAGAGGAATGTCGTTGCTTGGGTTTTTCACCAACATCTCCAAGGACGCTCGATTCTTAATAGATCATAATCTTGATCAATCCATCTTCCAGAAGCTGAACAGGCTGGTAGTACATAAAGCCTACAAACCATATGTACTCGGATGTCGCAATGTTAGGGTGCTACTTCATTATCCGCAAGGGTCTAACATGATAAAGGCCTGGGATCCAATCAGTGGAAGTAAAAGAGTGATACCAGAACCACCAATTTGGCGGAGACGTGAGTATGATTTCTGCACAATTCTCTGTTCGAGAAATCATGGGCAATTGTCTTCACACCGTTGCAGCAATTTCTGGGTTGTATGAATAGTAACCAATGGTAACCAAGCACTGGTGTAGAGGTACTCATCAGAGTTAGGAAAATGGGAGGGACTGGATTGAACCTGCTGAGATGCTGGCTAAGATTGATCGCAGGCCGTCAATTCTCATAGGGGACATTTTGTACTGGCCAACAATGAACTCCAGATATATAATTGCCTTCGATAACGTGACAACAAAACTGTGTTATATTGAGTGCCCCCATGAGACACATGATATTTCCAGACGCAATTTTGTCATTGCTAAGGGGCATAATGGAGATGTTGCCCTTGCGGTTATAAGAGACTTCAGTCTAAACACGTGGTCTAGTGCAAGATCATCAACAGGCAAATGGGAAGCTTGGGTGCCTCATATAAAGGTTGAGTTGGATACTCTCCTTGGCCTTGATAAATCCTGGGCATATGGTGGGAAAGATGCAGTAAGGTTACTCTGTGCATTTGAGGATAGAGAAATGGTGGTTATATGGGCGAAGGAGGGAGTATTCGAATTAGATCTTAGCGGCATGAAGTCTAAGAAGTTCAGATCTCGTAAACATTGGTGTACTTTACATCCCTACATTATGACACCTGGTTAGTGCAGTCATTCATGTGTAACCCTTGCATTTTTGAACACCTATGATTTTGCTGATCATTTTGTTCATTTCCTTCAGCAACCGATGTGATTCGGACTGCTAAATCAAAGAAACAAAAAGGAAGTCCTGTCAGCAACACAGCTGATTTAGACTGCAACATCAAGGAGATGAAAATAACACTCAGATGAACAAGTAAGGCTTGTTTGGGAAAGCATGTGTTTGCCCAGGTTGTGTTATTTGGAGTTGCAGTCTGATATTTGTTTGTTTTGGTAGCTGATGGAACTATGGCAGGATTTTTTATTTGATCTGAATTAGTACTACCATTTAGTTAGTGCTTCCTGTAGAAGAGTCTGTGCCGACACCTAAATAAATACTAGACCTTGGTTGCACACCATTTTCATATGCTTTAATCAGAGCTAATTCAGACATTTGTTTGTTGTTATGTTAAACAAACATTCTTATATCGGAGATCTGCATTTTCATACCCGTGGTAGATAATCACTCTCCCTGACTTGGATCCCTGAAATAGAGGGAGAACAGCCTATTTTTCTAATTATTATTTGGACAATCTCATATTCAAAATCACTGTCGACCGCCAAAACCTACCGCCTACCCGTTTGAATCAGAGGCATGAGTTGATGTGAGTCTCGCCTTAAATTCCTGACCAGATGGCGTCCGAACTACATAACCTTTTTTCTAGTAATAAAAACTTGGCCATCAGCCAAATTCAAAATCGTAATCGAGCAGGAAAATAACCCACCGACCCCGAAGCATTTCGCACCCCCTCTGTTTCAAACATTTTCAGGGAAAATCACCCACCGAGGTAGTACCATTTTTATATTATTACATGGACCCTAGACAAATTTAAAATCCGAGTCAAGCAGCAAAATTTACCGCCTATGCTATGTGAATGGAAGCTATCCAAGTTTTTGTGCAAAAAAATGTTTATGGATGATCAGTTGATGTGACTCTCGGCCTTGAATTCCTGGACAGATAGTGTATGGTCTACTACCTTTTTTCTATTAGTAGATGGAGGCTAGCCAAATTCAAAATCTCAATCTAGCGGCAAAATCACCCACCTACCAAGCATTTCCCGCCCCACCGTTTCAAAAACTTTGAGCCAAAATATCCCACCGACCTGGAGAGTACCATTTTCTATATTATTATTAGATGGTCGGAAGCCAAATTCAAATTCTCAATCGAGCGGCAAAACCACACACCGACCTTGAAGCATTTCGCGCCCTTCCATTTCAAAAACTTTAGAATTTAAAATTCCAAATCTACCCATTTTTCAAACGACAAATGGGCATGCTAAAGTCGGTAGCTCGGGGGCATGATCATAATTATTTTTTTAGCTCACCTCTATGGTCCCGATTCCCCCAGTTTTTCCCGCCGGCCCTCCCAAAAATCCCAAGCTCATATGTCCCCTCCACGACCACCGTGCGCACCGGCTTGAGCTACGGTCTCGTGCACCACCGTGCAGCCGCTTCACTGATGCTCACCCACCAGATCTAGGAGCTACGGTGTCGTTCACCATGCCGATGGCGTCATCGACCACCCAAGCTCTGCTTCCTTGCCGCCGAAAGCTACCCAACTGTACCGGATCCACTTCACCGGTGTCCACCAGGCGTGATGTAGTTCAAAGAGTTCCATGTCCACCGCTCTAGACCAGCTGCACGGCCGTCACTGTTCACTGCACCGGATCTTCCTCAGCGATGCTCTCATCCACCGCTTTCAAGCCGGCATCGACCGCCTAAGATCTGCTTCCCCGACGCCAACAGCCACTGCAACCGTAGCACCCTCGGTGACCTGGATGTCACTCGCACGGTACTGAAGATGCTTAGACGCCTCTCTAACCAAGGTTAACCAAATCTCCAACCCGTTTTTGTTTTGTCAGCGGTATAGCAGGTTCAAGCCTGTCGCGGTGAACAACATTTTTGTAATCGTGCTAGTACATACAAGTCACTGAGCACGCCTGTTCTTCGTGCTAGTACATACAATGTCATTGGACATGTTGGTTTGCATTCGCTGCTCTACAAATATCAAGTCATGCACATGTCTGTTATTTTGTCATGCACATGTTCTTATCTTAGCTACTCCGTACACCAGTAAATGCCTGCTCATGTGTAGCTCTTGCAAAATGTAATGTCAGTGGAAAATATTAGTGTGGATTCCCTGCTACACAGTTACTGACTCAATCTGGTTATTCCTGAGCTAAGTTCTTGCTATTATTTCCTCCCTGGCATCGTTCTTCTCTTGGTACCCGTTCAAACTCTTCGTACTAGTTCGATTATAATTTTGTTGTTGCCATCTGGTTCTTCAAAAGCTGCAACACTGACTATTATTGTCTTCTTTGTGTAGAGCTCAAAAAGGCAACACTGAACGTGTTGGTTTGCACAGCCTACAGGTCCACCAGCGATGCCATTATATATTTTCTATATCTGGTGTTGGTTCGTCCTAATCAACGGCATAATTATTCTTTACTGTATAGTTCATTCGTGTTTTCCATTCCTGCTCAACAAGTTCTGGTATGATGCGGTCATAATTTCTATGTGGTTCATTCTTAGCTATGACAGTAATTGCATGCCATTGTGTAGCTCACCGCAAATATCGAGTTACCCGATGTCTCTTGCATTCCAGGAGATACGACTGCTTCCATATATATTTGCTGAAATGACCTGGCTAGTTTATACTGAAATTCCAAGAAACACTTTATTTGATTGCTCATTTCATTGTTGGCATACTTTTCTAATGCTTGTTTGTCCTGCTCTATAGGTTCACAAGCCACACCATTATATCTCGTATCTGGTTTTGATTCGTCCTAGGCAACGACATAACTATCCTCTACTATATAGTTCATTCATGGTTTGCATTCCTCCTCTACAAGTTTGTATTATGCAATTATAATTCCTATCTGGTGCATTCTTAGCTATGAGTAGTTTGTCTTCTTTGCTGTATTAACTTGTTATTAGTTAGTTTCAGACTGCAATTATTGCTATCGCCGCCAAAGAGGGGACTGCAAGATCATATCTCAAGGTGGTTTTCCAATGTAGCTGTCACACTCAAAGGGAGATGCAGTTGATGGATTGAGAAAGCAAATTGAGGACTCTGCTATCAACTTGATTCGCAATTGAAGTGCTGAATTTTCTTTCCCTTTTGTTCATATTTTGTAATATTTTTAAGAAGTTTGCAGCTGATGTAAAATCTAGATAACTCGCATAGGCCATGTAGGCATTTAGTTGACGCCGTCCACGCATGGCTGTACCATAACTACACCAGCCAGGTCGATCAGGTTTCAGAGTTACCAAAAGCGATGTGATCGCCAAAACAGAATATGACAAAACAAAGGACCGACCAAAACAGCAATAATGGCGGCTAGAAACGACAACATGACAAAACAGATATGATCGAACGAGAACATGCCAAAAAATAATGTGAGTAAAAACTTAATAAGCGAAGATTACTAGGTCAAAACAGTAACATGCCAAAAACAGTAATAGGCCTAAGCAGTAATAGGCCTAAATAGTAACAAGCCAAAACACCAGTAGACCAGAACAGTGGCAAATCCAGCACAGTAACATGCCTAAATACTAACATGCTAGAACAGTAACAGGCCTGAATAGTAACAGGCCAAAGCAGGGGCAACTAGCATAGTAACGGGCCAGAACAGTAAATGGCCACAACAGTAAAGGACATGAATAGTAAACGACCAGAACAGTAACGAGCCAGAATAGTAAAAGGCCAGAACAGTGTCGAACCTTCTCAAAAGTGGGCCATTCGTAGGCGGCCCATGACGTGCTGGGAGAATAGTGACGGGCTGGCCGTGGGCTTTAACAGTATCGGGCCTACTTGATGCAGCCTGTTAACAGGCCGCACAGTATTTAAATAGTGTGGGCTTTTGTCGGCCAAAACAGTAACGGGCCTGACATTCATGGGCCGCTGCTGGCCACATCTTTGGGCCCATTTCAAACATTGTCGGGCAAAACAGTAACGGGCCGTAATCTTATTGGGCTTTCTTGATGGGCCGTCCCACTTAATTATGAGTAGTCCTTGGCTGGGCCTGGCTTCTACCATGGTTTCCGTGGCCGTTAACGGCGGTAACCGACCGTTAATGGCGGGTGCCACGTGGCATTTTGCATGACGTCAGCAGTCAACGCGGCTGGCAAACAGATCTACGACGGAACAAGTTTTCATGGTTGAAGGGTGCGATCTGCCACGGTCAGGAAAAAACATGGTAGATTCTTTTGTGACGGGGCTTTTACCACGATGGGCATCTATCATATAAGACTTTTTAGCCACGAAAAATAGGCCTTTAACCACGAAAATCGTCCATTGTAAAAGCCAACTTTTCTTGTAGTGTGTTGGCGCGAGAATGGAACTCATGGAATAAGTGATGTAGAGCGTGAGATATTTCATGTCTGCCTCCTCCAGTTGTGGAATTGTCTTCTTGAGTGATGTGATGGTTGCTTGTCTCTTGCCCTTCATTTCTACTACTTTGTCATAAACTTGATTGCCGCTACATCAATCCCATAGGAAACTCCTTTGTCACTGTTCGGCACACCTATGACCTCCTTGATAGATATTTCTGTGACGTCGATGGAACCTCTTCTAGGAAATACCATCTTGCATGTTGATGGATCAAAACTTTCCATGAGGAATTTGCATAGATTGGGCTGCAGTTTTGAACACTTTATGTTGACCAAGCCTTTGTACCCCCACTCCTCGATTAATTTTTTCTATTTCAGTAAAATGCTCAGATACAGGCTCACAAGTTTCATTGGTGATGCACGCTGAAATGGTTTGTCTTTTACCCTCAATGAAAAAATTTAAAAATAGTTGAGCAAAAGTTCTAGGATTCAAAAACTAGAGACAATGTGTGGATAAAAAAATAAAAAGCTAACATTTCCAGTTGTTGTGTTGTCTATCATGGGTGCTACTTCAATGTTTACTGGAGCATTCCTTGCTGAGGTACTTGGAGATATCCGAGTACGCAGACTATGTTTTGTACGCAGCATTTTGAGTTTCTTGGCTGACTGGTCCTTCTTGTTACTATTTGACTTCGTCATTTGCACGCTGGCTTAACTGAACTAATATCAAAAGGCACTAAATTAACATTATAAAAACATGGAATAAACTACCATCACCACTAAATCAAAAGGGCAAAATTATCTACTACACTTTTTTTTGCAAAAAGTGGGTGTGTGAAAAAAGAACTACCCACTACACTTTTTTGCAGAGATGTGCCCACAGTTCCTTGCTATCATTCAGAGTTCAAGATACCATCAAAAAACATAGACATGTAAGAAGCAGCCTTAAACTGAACTTAACATCAAAAGGGTAGAATTATCTAATGCGCTTTTTTGCAAAAATTTGGTGTGTGAAAAACATAACTATCCACTTCACTTTTTTGCAGAGATGTGCCTGTAGTTCCTTGCTATCATTTAGAGTTCAAGCTACCTAAAAAACACACAAACATGTAAGAAGCAGCCTTAAACTGAACTTAACATAAAAAGGGCAGAATTATTTACTGAACTTTTTTGCAAAGAGTGGGCGTGATAAAAATAGAACTATCCACTGCACCTTTTTGCAGAGATGTGCCTAGAGTTCCTTGCTATCATTAAGAGTTCAAGCTACCATCAAAACAGATAGAGACATATAAGAAAAGCAGCCTTAAACTGAACTTAACACTATAAATTTTACCCCCTTGAACTAACAGGGGCTACAATCCTACCAACAAAAATGTAAGAAGCAGCTTTAAGTGAATTAACATTGGAAAACACTAAAATTAACATCATAGAAACATGAAAAAACACTGAATACTACCATCACCACTAAATATCAAGTACATAACTATCTACTTCACTTTTCTGAAAAAAATCAGAGTTAAAAAATCACGGAACTCTGAAAAAAGGACTACCATCATACCAGGAAGGAACTACCATCCTACCAGCAAATCTACTATCCAAAATATCATCTCCCATGAAGATAAACCTACCATCCTACCAACAAAAATGTAAGAACTGGCCTTAACTAAACTAACTTCGAAAAAACACTAAAAAAGCATGTAAGTTTTTGTGGGTCATCTGCCATCCTTGAACTACCATCCAGAACAACATATCACTGACACCCTCCCCCTTACAGTAAAAAACTACCATCAGAACAGGGAACTATCATACATATCAACAAAATTAGCTAGGTGTGGTGGGATCTACCATCCCTAGCAAAGGATCTACCATCCCTGGCCATACAAGAAACTACCATCCCTAGCAGAAATCTACCATCTATCTACCACCCCTAGCAAAGAATCTACCATCCCTAGCAGAAATCTACCATCCTCTATGCACAGGCATGTACAGAAGGAATGTGATTCATCCCCACAGTTGGGGGATCTACCATCCCAAAAAAAATTCATCTCCGCTCATGGGAAGGGGCTACCATCCTAACACAAACATGTGAGTTTCCCGGGTCATTTACCGTGAGGAACTACCATTCTATAAAAAATCGGATAGATGCAAGGAACACACAAGCAAAAATCTTTGTCGAAATTCGGTTATGGAAGCACGAATCGTTGCAAATCACATCCCTAGGACAACTCCAATGCACGTGTGGAGGTAGATCGACATGGTATATACTCACCGGAGAGAGGGAGAGAGGGGATCTGTGGAAGATGTTGTTCGCCGGAGCAGCGAGAGATGCGGTGATTTTGGACGACGCGGCCAGCGGTGCGTCAAGCCATGCTCCTCCGCGCAAGAAAATCGCCACGCTCACCGGTGTTGTCGAGGTGGTCAGGCGGAATGGTGAACGGAATGGGCACCGACCGTGCGATATGTGTCTCCAACGGGTCGCTACCCGATGTTTGAAATTCCCTGCTACACGTACCCCTAGAAACGTACACACTAGAAAGACTGCGGGAATAGGAACTCGCTGAGATACATCCGATCGTGATCACGCGGTTCTGAAGACTGAGCTGATTGTAGTGTCACATTCAGGTCGATAGACGGATAGATTTCCCATTCTTTCTTTCTGTTTGCACAACATATTATAGGAAGGAGGGAGTGTGTCAGATTTTTGTTCTTCGATAGGATGCTGCAAGATTGAGCGGACCAGACAAAGTGAACTGGTTTTGGTTTCCAATCGGATAGCCCGCAAAATCGCATATAGTCAAATGTTGTTAATGTCAAACAAAAATTGCACCTGTTGATTTTTAGAACACTTATCATTCACGAATTTATGCGTCCTCTTACTCGTAACCCTAGTCGCCAATGACAACAAACAAAAGGGTAGGCTATTGTTTCTAGGTACACAATTCATTCCTTTAAAAAAGGGAATGTCATAGCCTACGATACATAGAGAAATAAAAACACTAAATATAGAGTGCATACAAACAACTTACAAGTCTAGGAATAACAAGCAAACAAAACATAGAAAAAAATCCAGTTGAAACGTTGAAGCCATCTTCTTCTAGAAAGGTCGACACTAGAAGAGAAGCGGGGATGGTAGGATACACCATCAGCAAAAGAACGTGCTCTCTTCGCTTCCAAAAATACCATCGGTGACCTAGCTCACTGTCTATGTCTTCAAATATGGGATTTTCCCTCTCGTCGTGTTGCGGGTGCCTTGGGGATTGACCCTCGGGTGGCCTGATGTTCGCGGATTTGGGTTGGAAGTGAGGAGAAACATGAGGAACATCATAAACTCAACACAAAATTCAAGATAAATATACAAACCCACTCAAACACACACTATCTGATTTGCTCCCCTTGGTTCGAATAACCAATCCAATAGAATCCCGAGGCGAGAGACCTTGCGGTAGAATCACCCGAGGAGAGATTGACAAGCAAATGGTAGAATCCAAATCAAGGATAGAGTATCACCAAGTAGAACACAAAGGGATATACTAAGTAACTACTAGAATCCTTAACTTGGAGAGACCAAGTTCCTGAGGAGGGCCTTGTGCAACTCACATATTCAATCTAGAGAGGGGTTCCCATCTAGGGTTCTTAGGCACATGCCAAGAGTATCAACTCAATTCATCTCTAGGCTTATGATGTGGTGGCTTATTTATAGGCCATCCACTTGAATAGGGTATTCTAGGTATAAATAGGAAGTTTGGGGTGTTACATGGGTTGAGGCCCAGTTGTAGTGCACGCAGGCACTAGCATGACGAGTAGTACCAGGATAGCCGCGATTGGAGTGGTAGCACTAGGCTTTGAAGGGGCATGCGACCTCCAGGTCTGGTAGTAACAATGTCATTAGCGGTTGTACCGGTTGTTGGTACTGGGAACGCCTAGTGAGTTGTCGTAGCTCGTCGAGTCAGGCTGGTAGTATCGGTCATCAGAGCGGTAGTACCGGTGCATGCGGTAGTTCTAGCCTTATATACCAGAGGTTCCATAGGCGTTGGGTGCAGCTCGGTGGTTCGGCCCGGTAGTACCGATCGGTTTAATGGTAGTACTAGTGGCGCCTGTTTCTGCTGCTTTCTTGAGTCACCTCTTCTAGGCTTCTTTCTTGGTGGTCTTGGATCCTTGGACATCCTTTATATATCCTCTTGGCATCATGATCATGAGTAGGGACTGATGGCAACAAATGTGGCCACTTTTCGTTGGGACTCCAAGTGCATAGTTTTGTAGCAAGCTTCTTTCCCCACAAGGGTGACTCGAGGGTGTATATCAAACTCTCGAGGAATTGGTTATGGAAGGATGCTTGTCTTCTCCTATTCAAGCAAGCTGTAAAGCAAAATAATTTGTCTTGTGTCCCCAACTCCACCAAGTGGTTGTCAAGCACAAGGTTTCGTATTAGTAATATAACTAAAATAAAATGTAAACTGAAATAAAAGTAGTAAATAAAGTAAAGTAATGCAAACTAGATGATATGGAAGATAGTAGAGTTATTTTTGGGTTTTTATAAGTGATCACAAAACAATTCATCAATGATAAAGATTCATGAAAATTCTACATGTGCTTGATAAAAGGAATTAATATGGGTATCACATTCTAATATTGATATGGAATACATCTCTCTCTTATACTCTTCGAGAAAGGGAAATCTCCATACAATCTTGATTTAAGAACAAATCAGAGTATAGCTTTAAGAAATATTATATGATGTTTGAAATACGAATATGCTACCTTGATCTAACAAGGTCATCACACTGTCACGTGATAACTATAGCACCTGATTTCACTTTACCCCTAGTGAGGTAGCAAAAGAAAGGTAAAAACCAAAGTAGATCTTAAATATTATGTATCACAATCCAGTCTCCACCCCCATGCTACTCCATCTAACACACACGTCTCCCCATACAAGTTGGATCAAAACAAGCAATGAAGAACGGGGTGCATGATATGCATCTATTAAAACATCTTACACAAAATAGATTCCAATCTCAAATATCAAATCATATAACAAAGGTCCACCACATAGGAATTACAAATATGACCATAATCATGTTGGGCAGCTCATATGGTACTAGATCTATGAAGAACAAGAGAGAAATAGATCAAGCTTCTACCACAAACCCATAGCCCGGAGGTGGACTACTCTCTCTTCATCATGGTGATGAAGCTGGAGATGTTGGAGAGGGTGGAGATCTCCCCAGAGATGGCTCTGGCGGAGTTTCCCCCTCCAATCTTCGCTAGATCTGGTGATTTTTTGTCTCTGGTGTCTCTTGTTGCTTCTTGTCACTTCTGTTTCGAGGATGCCCCGAGGGAACCTTATATAGGGATTTTTAGGTCAAGAGAACCCCGTGGGCGAAAGAATCAAGGAGATCGGACGATCGAGGAGGTAAAGAGCATGGGTGGCATGCCCACCAGGCCTGGGCGTGCCTCCTGGGATCTTTTGGCCCTCCTGGACCTCCTGGTGAGATTCCAGTGCTCCATATGCTTCTCGTGGATAAATATTGGCATTCTTAAAAGTGCAGGTCCATTTGACTTCGTATATGTCCTGAAACATCAAAAACATTGAAAACAGGGTTTTTCTGCCCTGCAGGTTTATAACAAAAATAAAGGGGATCATTGGTAAATCCCTAAAAATCAATACAAAACAGGGATATAACAGTATATATGATGCAAATATGTGGGAAAACATGTTAACAAACTACAAAGTTCATGTATGCATTTTACATGCATCAGGGACATAGACATGTGACACACATTTGGCTCAAGTAGGATCCCATTCAATTGAGGACTAAAGGAGGACAAGAGATGGAAAAAATTCACCTTAGTATGACTGGTTGGTGTATCATGATGTGGTCCAATGGTGATTGCCATATGTTGGGCTGCATCATCCCTCCCCCTCGCTTGAAAACTAGTCGACCTCGATGATGTTCCATTATCACCATGCAAGGAAAGAGATGTTCCTATGTTCTTGAACTTTTGTGCGGTCGAATATACGCTGTCCAAGTCTTGTGCATAGTTGTTGAAAAGCTTATAGTTGTTATTTCATTCATGTTATGGTTGGAGATCTTGTAGAATGTGTCTTGGAGGTGGTAGTCTATCTTGAGTACCTTACAAAACCGATAACAAAGAGAGATAATTGTATGATGACTTGTTAGCATGGCCACACTCAAATCACTCGTCTCGCTTTTGGAGGCATGCGTCATGGCAATCATGATTTTTTCACTCAATCGAGGCTTTTCTTGCTTTATCTTGGGTATGATTGTCATGTTTGAGGCACGTGAAGGTGGTTCACTCTCTCACCTCTCATCTCACAAGGATCCTTTTCTTGCTTTATCTTGGGTAAGATTGTCACGTTTGAGGCAATGATTTGGATTGGTGTCATAGGTTGGAGCACAAAGGTTTTGTTGTTCCACTCGAAGGAGTATTTGTTGGTGGTACCATGATGGATATCTCCTCTATCATATTGCCATGGTCTCCAAGAAGCATGTGACAAACCGTCATAGGTACTACATCACACTTAATAGTGTCTTCATAAGGGCCAATCTTGAAGGAGATGCTTACTTTGAGTTTTATCTTGAGGGGTCCATTGTTATCAAGCCATTTGGTACGATATGAATGGGTATGATCCATGTATGGCAACATGATTTTCTCGCAAAGTTCATTGCTCGCGTGGTTGTGACAACCTCCTCCATCGATGATCACTTTTATGGACTTGCCATCAATTCCTTCTCGAGTTTGAAAGATATTTTGTCACTGGTATCCTCTTGGAGCAGAGTTATTTGTCAATACTTGTGCGATGACTAGTGAAGTACTTGGATCATGCTCACATTGAAGTGTGTCCTCATCTTTCATAGCAGCTTATTTTTCTTGAGCATCTTGTGCCAATGCTTCATATTCTTCACTCATGGAATACGATTCGTCGTTTTCATCTGTAAGCATAACTAGTGTATTGATGTACTCATATGATTCATGGCCCTTTCCTCCACACTTGTAGCAAATGATGTCACTACATGTTGTTGTATTGGATGAGCTTGGTTCTTGATATGTTGACTTGTTGGATGCATTTTAATTGATTGAAGCAAAGTATGCTTTTGTCTTCTCATAAGCATTTTCCTTTTGCAAGTGGTGCTCGGCTTTGGTCGCTTGGTGTAGAAACTCGACAAGGTTCTTGTATGGTCGGAAGTCAACAATTTTCTGTATTGGGCGTCTCAAACCAATCAGGAACCTTGCCATTGTTTGCTCTTTGAGCTCTTTCACGTCGGCTCGCATCATAGTCATCTCCATTTCCTTGTATTACTCTTCTATGGGCTTTGAGCCTTGCTTCAAGTTTTGTAGCTTGTCAAAGTGGTCTTGCCTATAGTGCTCGAGGATGAACCTTGCATACATTACTTGCTTCATTTCCATCCAAGTGCTCACCAAAGTCTCTTCTTGCTTATCATGATGGCTTTGATAGTCTTCCCACCAAACATTGATGTAGTCCTCAAACTCAAGGGATGCCATTGAAACTTCCTTATCTTTGGAGTAGTTGTGGACTCGTAAGATCTTATCAATTTGAGTTCCCATTCAATATATGCATCAACATTTTCTTCTCCTTTGAACTTGGGCATAACAAAATTTAGCTTCCCAAGCTTGCCATCATCATGCTCATGGTAGTTGTTGCGGAGTCCTTGTCTCATGTTTGATTCACTTGGTTTACATGGTGGTGGAGGAAAAGGAGGAGCTTGATTGCCTCAACATCATGTTGACGGAGGAGCTTGATGATCTCTCTCGTGGTCCCTTCAATGCCTTTGCTTGGGATCATTTGTGTCATGGTATTAGCCACGGCAGATGCTACAGGGTAGCTTACATAGAGGAAAGGGCAAGGCGACATAGGAGAATACGGGAGAAAGATTGGCACACGATGTACCCAGGTTCACGTCCCCTCGGTGGAGGATCGCTACATCCTGCTGTCAATCAAGTATATGATCATAGATTGGTTACACGGGAGCCGCTGTCGGCGGAGGGAGAGACTAGATCTAATATGACGTGGGAGCACCCTCCCCAAAGGGGTGCCCCTGGTGGCTTTATATATGCAGCCAGTTAGGGTTTACAAGTGCACTAATGGGCTTTGTGTTGGAGTCGTTGTCTTGGGCCTCTAGTCGGCGAGTCGTCTAGGTCCAGTATGCACCAGTCGCTATGTTTGGCGAGTCGGTTCGCGACGGGAGACTCCGCTTCGTGGGTATACCCCGATTGGCATCCCCCATCAATTTGCATTCACTACATGCCGATGCCGATGGTGGGGTTATGCATGCTAGTTGTTGAACCTATCATGTCGCGCATCCTCATCATCATCGCTTGGATCCTATGCTGGTTCGTGATGGTGTTGTTGTAGCACACGATGGTCATGAGGTGGATGGTGGCACCTATCATTTTGATGGTATTCACCATTATGTTTTTGATCTTGTTGCTATTGCACTTGTACGATTTCTTGGTGTGGTGGACGACCATAGTCTTCTTGTTGTAGTTGTTGATGATCATGGACCACTTGTTGTGGTTGGAGAGCTTGTGGATCACCCGCTTGTGCATGACAATGACGGGCTTGTCTTTCCCCATTATCGTGGTGGGGTTCTCCATGCTGGAAGTGTGAGATTGAGGACTCGCCATGGTGACTTCAAGAGCGAGTACAAGACAAGCCTGATGATCTTGAGTGATGTCCATGTCGATTGCCTAGATTGGCAATAGCTTGATGAAGAGCTTGGAATTGAGCGTGATTCTCCACTTGATAGTTCCAGTATCGGTATTCAAACTCTTGGAATGTTTCATTTATGTGGTTCTCAAGCCTATTAAACTTCTCATTGAATTCTTGATGTTGTACCCATAAGTTGTGGCATGTGGCGAATTCGTCTTGGTTGTGGAAGTTGATGTGGACATCTCCACTATCTCTTCTTCTCCTAGACATGTATCACAACCACAATTGAAAGGAAATGTGATAGTGCTGGAATGGTAGTTGCTACCTTGCCTCACCTTGGTCAAAGATTTGAAATATTGTTCTCGCTGAGAGCAAAGCGGATAGTGGAAACATAATACGCATGCAGATACCTATGGTTGAGGGTTAGGAAGGTGGATATCAATCAACCAAGCGAAAAGGTTATTATCAAAAGTGGGTAAAAAATCCAACAGGAATCCAATGACAAAGTAAAAGGTCAAAAGGGTGATGAGAACCTGCGACTATACACACGCGATGGAGATAAATGTGGTTAGCATAGCAACGAACAAAATGGTCCTAGCGAAGACTAATGCTCGGTGTCGTGAGAACACGAGGAGAGACCGTAGCTCATTTGACAAAAGTTTGAGAAGAAATGGATTTGTACGCTTGCCTTGCTCTATCACGCACTCTTGCTTACAAGCTTGTGACTCTTTTTTGTATTGGCATACTTTATTTTATTTTGATTTTCTCCTTTTTATTATTTTTCTCTCTTTCTATGCTATGGAGTCAACCTTTTCTATTCCCTATGCACTATCAATATGCAAGAGCAAGTGTACAATGCTTCAACAAACACAAAATTTTCTACTCTCGATAGGTTAGGTAACACACAAAAGAAGAAATGGGGTTAACAAGGGTGGTGCAAGTTATACCTTGTGTTGATGTATTACTTGCAACCATTTGTGTAGCATATGGTTTGAATTCTGTGGTGTCGATGTTAAGCACACAAAATGTTGTGGAAGCTTTTTAGATGATATACACGCACACGAAACACAAACAACAAAAGGATTGGTCAAACAGAAAGGAGGAGAAAAGGTTTAAGAACTGGGATTTGGGGCCGGTAGTACCGCCCTTCCACTATGGTAGTACCGCTAATGACCGGTAGTACAACTTATGGGTCCATTAATACTGCTTCATGGATTCTTGTTCGTGCAGATCTCGGACGAGAGCAGAAAATTGACCCAAAATTCCTCAAATCCGAGCGATTTTAACCAAATTGGGCAGGGTAAACACAGGTGTCAAGGTAACCGGTACCGGGTAAGCCCAGATCATCGAAAGGAGCCCATCTGGAACCATCATGGCCTAGCATGAACACTTATTGTTGGAAATATGCCCTAGAGTCAAATAGTAATAATGACTATTATCATATTTCATAAAGATTATGATTAAGTTTTATATCATGTTATAACTGTATTGAGTGGAAACATCAATACACATGTGATATATAAACAACCAGGGGTTCCTAGTGAAACTCTAGTCACTGGTTCATTGGTCAATAGATGATCAAATTTCCTGATCATGTGGCATTTATGCCAGTTGGAAATGGAGTCAACTCATTCTGTGAATGAGATGATGAACCAATACCCAACCTAAACATCGTGACCCGATCATGTCACGAAGTTCAAGTTATGATGATTAGAAATGGATCCTCGTAGACTATTCTTTAGACCGTGAGGCTATATCAATCACTGTCTCCCGAGAGTGCCTAGATTGCATCAAGCGCCAGTTAGTAATACAGTGGTTATAAAGGTGTGTTCAGGTACTCGGAGGAAACCGTAGAGGCAATATATGTCAAGAGCAGGATTTGTCCGTCCACGTGACGGAAAGATACTCAAGGGCCCACTCAGAGAAGTTATATCCAATAGCTACGCAGCGTGTGATTTGATCACAGGGATATCACTTGTCGGAACGAGTCAAGTAGCATTGTTCGGTAACGAGATTGAATACGACATGGTGATGTCATTGATCAGATCTCGGGCAATGCAAGTATCGAGAGACAAATGGAATAAGACACGACTATCCTGGTTCAAACGACGAAAGATCTTCGTGGAACACATAGGGGTCACATGGCCATCCAGGTCCCTCTGTCGATCATTGGTGCGGGAGTGTCCCGACCATGTTTGGAGTGTTCCCGAACCTTGGGGTATCACACTTACGGGCTTAATGATGCTTAGAGAGTGTTTATAGGATCGGAAGAATCACCGAAGAATAGTAGAGAGAAAACCGGAAGGGTTTCGGTAAGTCCAGAGGGTGTCCGGAGTGGATGTGGAAGTGTTCCATAGCCACGGAGATTGAATAATATATGAATGAATGTTAAATATTAATTTAATCATTTATTCATAATTATTTAATAGAGATAAAATCAATTTAAAAGGTCAAAAGGCTTAATGGGCCAATTCCCGGAGGGGAGAGGGCCCATTAGGGAAAGGAGAGAGGGAGAAGGGACAAGGGGGTGGCTGGCTGGGCCTAGCCCCCCCGTCCAGGGCCCACTAGGGTTAGCCGGTGGCTGCCCCTCCTCCTCCTCTCCTTTAGTCCCACCCCGGGACTTTGAGGGAGGTAGTACCTCCCCCCTATATATAGTGGGGGTATTTGGCTAGATAAATACACACAATATTAAATAAAGGTCTTCTCACTTTTGGGGAGACCTCCAATTGATATTCTCTCTCTCTCTCTCTCTCTCTCTCGCTCTCTCTCTCTCGTGACCGTGATCCCAAGTTCGGACTGCACGAACAAGAGACATCTTCACCGTAGAGCGTCGTCGCTCCACGGGATTCGGATCCAGGAGCTGTACTTCCGCAACTGCTGCTGGATCGGGGAAGAGGGAGTCATCATCAGGCACCGGACATATGTAACTCCCCGCGAGGTGTCGCACTTGAGGCACTCAAGTCGTTGGAGCCAAAGGAGCACAAGGACTTCATCACGACCTTGAGGTCGGCTTCGGCTCGTCTACATCAACCACGCTCTCCTGAGCGTTGACAACGCTTTTCGGTCTTCAAGGGTAAGTTCACGAAAATCCCCTCCCGTTACTGTATTACTAATAGATAGGTCCTAGCAACATCAGGGGTTCAAGGGCGTAGGGTAAAATTTTATTGTTCTCATACGCGGAACCCCTATAGTGGTATCATAGCTAGTTCTATGCGTAGTAATGCTAGTACGGGTAGAACACACGAGATGTAGCGTGTGGGCGTTGATCTTTTAGTTGTTACCCTCCCATGTGTACTTGTGCATACCGCAGTAATGATTGATGAAGCGGCCCCCAACCGACTTTACGCGTTCATTCGCGAGACTGGTCCACACTTGACATATAGCTTGTACCATATAAAGTGGCTTAGGGGGTGTCTGTCTCTCTCGCATTAGTTGGTATGCCATTTACAATGGAGGGCCCGAAAGGGGTGTAGTAGAGACAACTACTTGATCAGCATTGTGCTGAAAGTTCATAGGTAAGAACGGTTCTTGTGCGAAAGCCCATTCAGCCACGTAAAACATGCAAAGATAAAGTAGAGGCGTCTAACTTTGTTTTGCAGGGGGCGTTGCTTTGTGATATGGTTGTGGCAAAGGTAAAGTGATTACCTTATGTTACATAGTAGTAGATAGTCACGGAGGTGACGGACTACCACGCCGAAAAGACACCGGTACCCTGGTGTCTACGGCGCCAGAACCCTGGCGCCGGAATCCGGTGATGACGGATGGAGATCACGACGTGAAGGACCATATCATATCACATTTACATTCAATGTTATTATTTGTATATCTTATTGTGTGCTAGTATTAGATACTCGACGGTAGCCTAATAAGATGATCCCTGTTAAAAATTACCAACGATTGTGTTCCCCCTTAGTGTGCACCACCAAGAAAGTTCTTCGGTATGAGGCGATCCATGGTACAGGCGTGGGTGTCAGACATATCTACGTTCACATACAGTGGGTATAAGCCATGTTGCACAGAGAATACACTAAGGTTGAGTTGGCGAGCCTAGCATGTGCAGACATGGCCTCGGAACGCGGATGGTCGAAAGATCGAGCACGAGTCGCATGAATGATGTGACCAACGTTTAGCGTCCACCCTTGAACCCACATTGATGGACGTGACGATCGGGGGAGATGTGGCTGATAGGGGTCATGTTATCACTAGGAACCCTTATGGGGATAGGTGTTTCTGAGTGGAGTTATTATTAACTCATTTAATTATAAATTTAGTCTAAATTCCTTTTGCAATTATATATGTAGAAAATGGTTATCCCCAAGATTACCTTCCATATTGACAATTGGTTAAAAGGAGAAAAGCTCAAGTTAGATGGATCCAACTTTTCTGCATGGGTCATGTGCCTTTATGATCTCCTTGGTGAGAACAAAGTGGCTAACTACATGATCTGCGAGATGTACTTGGAGCTACCCTATTCTCATGAGACCCAGGAGCAGCGGGATCTCCACTGCCGTCGTCGTGTGATGGCCACATTCATATCAGTAACGATGCGCCTCGAGATGGAAGATGGGCTATGGCCGATGGAGGGAAGTCTTAATCCACGAACGGTTATGGCACATCTAAGATCGCATTTCGTGGAACAAGTGCGCATATGGGAGTATGAGCTGATGGGGGACTTCCTCTCCATAAAGATGGAGGAAGGCTTCTCACTGGACGATCACTTGTTGAGCATATATGATGCATACATGAGTCTGGCATACTTCTTGGACAACTGGTTCACAAGCTCTTTTGCAATAGGAGTTGTGATGCGGTCGCTGCCACCAAGCTTCCAAACACAAGTCATGATTTGCATTGTGAGAGGCGACGCGGAAACACGGGATTTCCACGAGTTCATATCACATTTCAGAGATGTGGTGGTTGAACCCATTGTCACTGAGGTCATCATTGACAAAGGTATATATTTGATATACAATTTTATAAATGTTATAATCTTTCAAACACATTTGTAGTGTTAAGTATATTTGATACTTGTTCTGTTTTGCTGAAAATAGGCCCTTCTGCATGAGAGGTGCTTGCTGGAGAGGAGGTGACGTTGCGTGTTGATGGCGAGCATGACGATGATGGCCGACGACACTCTGCCTCGACATTTATCACTTAGTTTATGTTTTGGATAGTTATTGTAATCAAAATATTATGAACTTCTTTAGTGTGTCTCACACTTTGTGAGACGGTTATTCATATAAGCTTGTAACAAACAGTTGTTCCACTTTTATGAATAATTTCTATTTGTGTTCATATCTTGTTTGATTATATGTGAATTATCCTTGTTGTTTGAAACTAATTGATAATGCATGAACATTTGTAAAATATTGAAATGCCTTAAAATACCCAACTTAATGATATTTCATTACTAAATGAAACCATTGTTTAAATTCAAAGTTATAATGATAATATGTGAAAGTCATTCAATTTCTTATCACATATAAATCATGCCTAAGTTCGGCAAAATAACTTGAATACCGTGTATTACTTGAATACAAAGTGTTTAATGAATTGTTAAAAGTAAATACATATTCGATGTATTGTGTTTTAACGAAAATGGTAATTATCATCATATGATTGTTTAAAAGTGTAAAGTAGTTTACCAAAGGAAACATGAATATGAAACTATTTGATTTGATCAAAATGTTTCATCAACAAAAGGGTATAAATATAAAATAGAATCTAATTACTATGATTCGATCAATAGTAATGAAATTCAACTTTATAAGGTTGGCATAAAAGAAATTGTGAACTGCAAAGCGTTTTGAAATGTCAAAATGCAAAGCACCACAATATGATATTAGATATCAAAATGGGTAAATAGATGGCACCAAATAAATCGTTGTAGTGTAGATGTAGAGACCATTGGTTAGAAATAGTTAGCACTCAATTAGAATGTAGTGAACCATTTGAATTCGTGAGAATGACTCCATATCTAGTATGGATCACCGTAAAAGTTTTGGGGTTATTCGATATAACCAAAACAATAACGAATAAGTCCGTGTAGAGTATTCATTGGAAACTTTGAATACAAAATGCATAGCTGAAACCAAAAGGGAAGCAAAACTAGTATTGCTTAGATTTTGGTGCATTCTTGAGAAAGCTCACTTTTAGTGATATTTCTCGATTATGGAGCAAATGTTAGATAGTGTGGAACACGATGAGGATTCAAAACCCTGCATCAGAGTGTTGATAAGCGCAACGGACAATGTTCCTGAACGATTCTCTTCACAAAGGAAAGAATCAATGATATTGATCATTGTGTTTTCCCCACTGGTGTTTTCACTACATGAAGTAGGATTCAAAATGTATCCCATATCTTGTATGGAGACATTTGTGAATCATTTGTCATGATTCTTGGAATATGACATACGTACGAACTACTAAGGAAATAATGGTAAACTAGAATTATGAGAAATCCTAAAAGCAAAATTCACTTGAGATTAGAAAGCAATTCGTTGCTGAATCTCACAAGTAAAAGGGGTTACTTGAATTTTCCCAAATGACTGCAAAGCCATAGTGGAAAAGGGGGGTGAATGACAAAAGCACAATTTGTCAAGACGAATTCAAATGAATTTGATTCATGTGTGGTAAATGTCTAGTGGGTTTAAAACTAGTAAAAGTACTAGTATCTCATAGTAAATCTCCAAGTTTGATATTTGATCAAAGATTTTGAAGTTGTTCAAAATAATGAGTAGATATGCAATTTTCATGAAATTGAGTGGGATCTATGAAAGTCTTCCTAAAACAATATGTGAATGACATATTTTTGAGTGGGAGCAATATAAGTCTCAAATTCAAATATGTAGGAACATAGTTTGAGTAAGAGTAGTGACCCATACCCAAATATGTTAGGAACATATTTTGAGTGGTAGCTTATAGGAGTGATTCTTAAGTGTGTTAAGAATAAAAGCGCAAGTACCAATAAATAATGATTTATGAGGTGTAGAAGTTAATAATAAGTGTATTATGATATTATGTAGTATTCCTTAAGGGATTCTGAAAAGGGTTTCAAAATAGAAGTTAATTAAGGAACTAGTCCTTAATAACTCAAGTTAGGAATAGTATTAAGTTTAACATCAATGGTTGAAAGAAACAAAAGGATGATCATCATCCACTATGTTGAGACATAGGTTCTATCTTAGAAAACCATGATGATAACTTAACATAATATATGATCTAAGAAGGAACGTTTAAAAGGTGATTAAGTTTGAATCACAGAACGTTGAGCTAAGTTTGTCCGTAGTGTCTAATAGAGAACTGAAGACATGTTTTCCAAATCAATAAAGGATGACATATCTTAAAGGATAAAGGGTTATGTTATAAGGGAATATGTTGGAAACTCCTGTAAATACCGATTAAAGTCAAGTAGGAAGCGAGGTGAACAAAACATCGAAAGATGCATAGAGTGCACTAGTGTTTCGATGAATACATTTATAATAATAGATAAGGGTACCATCTAAAGTGTTGTATAATGTTATGGCGGGGCTAGTTCGCTTTTAACATAGAATGATGTGTCCCAGGGCATAGTGCCCATGAGAAAGACCTCGAGGTTCATCTAAAGTCACTGTAGGCTCCTGGAATGAGGCCTCGTTCTGCTGCCATAGCGACGATACATACACACAGATGTTATCATGTGATGATAAAGTATTAATGTCAATCAAGGTGACATTAGTAAGTTGCAAAGGATTTGGGAATGTAAAGTACAAACCCAAGACTCAACCTATTTCATGAGCAAGCATGTTCTGGGTACCGGATATGGTGCCAATGATTAAGAACAAATGCAGCTAGTGTATTTGTACTCTAGTGCTAGTGGGAGACTGTTGGAAATATGCCCTAGAGACAAATAGTAATAAGGACTATTATCATATTTCATAAAGTTTATGATTAAGTTTTATATCATGCTATAACTGTATTGAGTGGAAACATCAATACATGTGTGATATATAAACAACCAGGGGTACCCAGTGAAACTCTAGTCACTGGTTCATTGGTCAACAGATGATCAAGTTTCCTGATCATGTGGCATTTATGCCAGTTGAAAATGGAGTTAACTCATTCCAAGAATGAGATGATGACCCAATACCCAACCTAAACATTATGACCCGATCATGTCACGAAGTTCAAGTTACGATGATTAGAAATGGATCCTCGTAGACTATTCCTTAGACCATGAGGCTATATCAATCACTGTCTCCCGAGAGTGCTTAGATAACATCAAGCGCCACTTGGTAATACAGTGGTTATAAAGGTGTGTTCAGGTACTCGGAGGAAATTGTAGAGGCAATATATGTCAAGAGCGGGATTTGTCCGTCCACGTGACGGAAAGATACTCAAGGGTCCACTCGGAGAAGTTATATCCAATAGCTGCGCAGCGTGTGATTTGATCACAGGGATATCACTTGTCGGAACGAGTCAAGTAGCATTGTTCGGTAACGATATTGAACACGACATGGTGATGTCATTGATGAGATCTCGGGCAATGCAAGTATCTAGAGACAAAGGTAATAAGACACGACTGTCCCGGTTCAAACGATGAAAGATCTTCATGGAACACATAGGGGTCACATGGCCATCCAGGTACCTCTGTCGATCATTGGTGCGGGAGTGTCCCAACCATGTTTGGAGTGTTCCCGAACTGTGGGGTATCACGCTTAAGGGCTTGATGATTCTTAAAGAGTGTTTATAGGATCGGAAGAATCACTGAAGAATAGTAGAGAGAAAACCGGAAGGGTTTCGATAAGTCTGGAGGATGTCCGGAGTGGAGGTGGAAGTGTTCCATAGCCACGGAGATTGAATAATATATGAATGAATGTTAAATATTGATTTAATAATTTATTCATAATTATTTAATAAAGAGAAAATCAATTTAAAAGGTCAAAAGGCTTAATGTGCCAATTCTTGGAGGGGAGAGGGCCCATTAGGGAAAGGAGAGAGGGAGAAGGGACAAGGTGGTGGCCGGCTGGGCCTAGCCCCCCCGCGCGGGGCCCACTAGGGCCGGCCGGCGGCTGCCCCTCCCCCTCCTCTCCTTTAGTCCCACCCCGGGACTTTGAGGGAGGTAGTACCTCCCCTCCCCCTATATATAGTGGGGGTATTTGGCCAGATAAATACACACAATATTCAATAAAGGTCTTCTCACTTTTGGGGAGACCTCCAATTGATATTCTCTCTCTCTCTCTCATGACCATGGTCCCAAGTTCGGACTGCGTGAACAAGAGACATCTTCACCGCGAAGAGCCGTCACGCTGCAGGATTCGGATCCATGAGCTCTACTTCCACAACTACTGCTGGATCGGGGAAGCGGGAGTCATCGTCAGGCACCGGACGTGTGTAACTCCCCACGAGGTGTCGCACTTGAGGCACTCAAGTCGTTGGAGCCAAAGGAGCACAAGGACTTCATCACGACCTTGAGGTTGGCTTCGGCTCGTCTACATCAACCACGCTCTCCTGAGCATTAACAATGCTTTTTGGTCTTCAAGGGTAAGTTCGCGAAAAGCCCTTCCTGTTACTGTATTACTAATAGACAGGTCCTGGCAACATCAGGGGTTTAGGGGCGTAGAGTAAAATTTTATTGTTTTCATACACGGAACCCCTACACTTAGGCCTCAGGTGGAGACCCGAATGAAGATGCCTTGGCGTCCAAGCCAGGGCGTATCGCCGAACAGATTCTGTGGGATATTGTGATTATGTCATCATGATTAGATCTGATATTCTTGTTAGGATTTCACATGGGCGCCGCCACTTGTAAATCATTTCGGCAATCTTGTAACCCTAGCCTCGACTACATATATAAGGGGGGCATGGATGCCAAATGATAGGGAGGACGCACAACCTATAACCTAGAACACCCAGTTGATCCTTCTGATCGGACGACATCTTTCTGAGAATCCCTCAGATCATCTTCTACCACCAACCACTATTGGTGATATAGAGCCATATCTCGATTTCACCCAAGCACACTACGATAATTCTATTCACCACAAACAGGAAGTAGGGTATTTACCGAACACTGTTCGTCTGGGTTCTAAACCTGTATAAATCATTGTATTAGTGTGTGACATGGCATGACCCTTTGGGTGCCCACTGTTGGTATATATGCTGCGACTCGATGAAAGGCTCACTCGAAGAAATACCAAGATCCATGAAGCCCATGACGGTTTGGCTGATACGAAGCCTACAAGGCCACCAACTCCAAATATACAAGACAAGGAAAGTCCAAGACTAGACTACATACAAACTCTAACTTGTAACCAACTTGTATTGGTACCCGAGACCTAGCCTCCCTATATATAAAGGCTTGAAGGGGCCAACGAGGAGGACACCGAACCCACAATAGATCTAGACAATAGACATCAGATACACATGCCCCTCTCTCTCAACGAGATCTCATATAGTCGACTCAACGAGTTTGTACTCTCCATTGATAATACGAGCTAGACAAGAAGGAAGTAGGGTTTCCTCTATGAGGGAATGAACCCGGGTAAATCACCTCCCCTGTTTGTCTGTCGGGCCGATGAAATCACCAGCACTCTCCTTTTCACGAAACCCAAGTCCATAATCATGGACATTGCCGAGGTCACCCCTCGTCAATTGGCGTCGTCTGTGGGAACTCTGAGCGCTAGAGTCATGATTCGGCCGCTCTGTCTTCGTAGAGCAGCAACCCGACGATTGGGTTTGGTGAGGTGCATTGCCATACCACCGATCTTGATCCACGCCCACCCACCCCTCGTATGGCCTCCAACAACATAGATCAGGAGACATATCTAATGATCAGATGCTTCCACTTCCGCATTTGGTCGGCGGAAACTCTCTGCCTCTCAGATCTGATCTATTCGGGTCTATCAGCTGCAATCGCAACGCCTACGGTGACACCGGCATCATCGCGGACCGGGAGGATCTTGTCGATCTAAGCGACGGCGTCTCTTTCGGTTCCAATAACAATCTCACATCGGCTCTGGCACTCCACACCGTGAATCCGGCAGTCATCATCAATCGCGAACTCGACGACTGTTCCGACTCTGCCATGGGCTGTTTTGTGAACTCGGCGATTAGGAACGGTCAGATCCGTTTTGATTTAGTCAATTTCCTTGAATAAGGTTGGGCATACAATATAATCTCTCTCTCTTGATTGCTCCAATTGATTATTTTATTTGGACCTAATCTGGCATGCATATTACTTGTGCCCAATCGTGGATTCATATTTCTTGTACGCATACTTTTGAGGAGAGGTTTGGTTCAATTTGTGGTTAGGGATGGCAATGGGGCCCCGAAAACCGCAAACCTGACGGGTACCCGCCGTAAATGGGCGGGTCTGGTAAGAAAATAAACCCATGGGGCTGCTTAGTGGTAAAAATCTAGACCCATCAGGTCTAGTGGGGGCGGGTATGGGGGTGTCAAACCCGTACCCGTAGACCCGCGGACCCGCTAAAACATGAGGTCAACATATCCTAATAGCCCACGACGGCCACGATCCCACCCCAGATCCTAGGAGCCCAGACGCAATTCCCCCCGAGGCCCCGATCCTCAGTTCCCCACATGCAAGAGGCGACGCAAACCACGATCCCACCCTAGACCCTATCCCCCCAGGTTTGCTCTCTGCTTCTCTCCCTCTCGCGTTTCTCTTGCCACCACCAGCGCGCCGCCATCCCGTTGAGCAGCCACCGCCACCGATCCTCCTACCGCCTCCCGCTCCCTCGTCCTACTGCTGCAGGCCTCGGCGCCCAGCGCCACCGCCGCTCGTGGTCGATCATGCCCCATCACCACCACCTCTCTAGTCGAGCATGCCAGGCGCCGCCGCTCGTGCTTTTGCAGGTCCCAGCACCGTTGTCGCTGCTGGCCAAGCTCCTAGCGCCAGCGCCGCAGCCACGCAGTTCCCATCGCTATTGTGCATTGTCGCGGGTACCCATCGGGTCCCCATACCCGGACGGGTCGCGGGTCTGATGGATTTCCAGACCCGGCGGCATAATCGGGATGGGTCGCGGGGCGGGGGAAATGGGGCGGGGGAGGGTATGGGGGCCTTGACCCGAACCCGAACCCGGCGGGTGCCATCCCTATTTGTGGTTGTTAATCCAGGAGTCAAAGAAAAAGAAGAGTCCTTGCAGCAGATCAATTTAGCAATTTTATGAGGATAAATAAATCGAGTCGGATTAAACTTTGGCAGCAACCGCGTAAGCTTCTGACACATGGTGGAGAAGTCCTAGACACGCAAACGTGAACTGATCGATCGTGTGGGGATGTGACAAATAGATTTCTTTAATTCGATCATATCTTTCTCTTGCATTAATTAATACACAAATCATCCGTCTTGGCGGTGCTAGAGTTGGGCGGCGACCGCTAGCCATGGTGGTCGCGGAAAATTTTAGAGATTATTTTGTATTTCTCGATTTTTTAGGATTTTATCTGCAAACTCAGGATAATCAATTTATCTCGATCTGTTTTTTAAGTTTCCACATATGTTGCATCATGTAACCTAATTTTCTATTAATGAAATACGTGTGTTGTTCTAAAAAAAAATCAATTGATATTTTATTTTCTACCCTTTACGTTTGTTTTGGAATACATGCACTACAGCTACGGAATACATGCACTACACCTGCGATGAATTCGGTCACGGAGACCAGATGGAGCAAGGACGGCAAGTCCGCGACTATATCAAAGGCGGCATTTCCTTGACCAGATTTAATAGGCTGACGTAGAGATGCGACGATCTTGTCGGGACAGATTCTGGCGTCCATGTCAACTTCGGTGCAACGCATCGACTACATCCACCACGTGACTCCATCGATCTTGACTATACGTCCGCTGCATCGACTCCGTTCGACCGGTAGGTCACATCGGCTTTCGCGACCGCGACCCGTCGGTTGTATCGGCTCCCGCGACCCATCAACTACACTTTGGGGTTGTGCCGACTCCGCCATTTGACCCGCTAAAATCTTTGGCTGCGACGACCCGTTATAAACCTTCGGCCGCGACAACTCACTTCCGTCATCGTCTCCAACATCCCGCTGCTGCATCGACTTTGTTCGCCGGTGACCCGCTATGTTCTTCGGCTCTAGTGACCCGCCGCGGTCTTTGAGTCTGGTAACCCGCCAAAATCCTCGATTGCGGCGACCCACTACAATCTTCGGCCAGAGCAACCCGCTGCCACCATCGGTTGTGGCGACCTGCTACAATCTTCAGCTGCCACAGCTCGTTGCCGTCATCGGCTCCGGCATCCTGCTGCCGCATCAACTTCGCTCTCGTCATGCAACCTGCTACTGCAACAACTAAGCCCATGGCAACTACCAATAAAACTAATCTTCTCTCTACTTAGAGCAGATTCTTTTTTAACTTGCACTCAAAACACTCGGGGGATGCGCCCTCTTCGACTAACCTAAGTTTCATCGACTCCGCGACTTCCCGAGTAGTTAACTCTGCCTGAGCGTCGAATTCCTGAACTCCAACCCATTTGCAGCCCAACTAATAGGTCGGCAAGGTACTGAGACTAAGAGTGTCAGGCTAACGAAAAGGTCTCGCATCCACTGCAAAAGTGTTGAGTCCAATGGAACTAGAAAATATTATGACAAGCCGAAAGGCCAAAGTTCTTTACAAGGTGCAAGTACTTCACAATTTTTTATGTTTTCTACAAGGATGTCGACTACATCGAGTTATTCTATCTGACGAGGGTTTAACTCGTCAATGCCCATTGTTATGGACTTGGGTTTTGGAGAAGGAGGGAGCGCTGGAGGCATCAATCGGCTAGCAAACAAGCACATAGGGACATAAGGTTTACCCAGGTTCAGGCCTCGTAGAGGTCCCTACTCCTGCTTGTCTGCTCTTGGAATTATCGAGGGAGTCGAAAGTTACAGGGGTGCGCAGATGCAATATGGTGATGGTTATGAAAACTAGGGTTATGATTTTCCTCCCTGCCGCCCCCTCCTAGCCTTTATATAGATAGGCTAGATCTCAGGTAGCAGGTCGAGTCGGTTACAGATTATGGTGCGTCCTTTGAACTTTCTATCTTAAGCTTCTTCTTGCCCCCCAAGCAATCGGAGAGTCCGTGGGTCACCTGAATTCTTCATTGGGCCTTGACAACGCCGTGGGCTTCTGCCGTATGTGGACTGTATATGCCAAAATCGAGTACCTATAGGGTATACCCATGTCAGTAGCCCCCGAGTGTCCACTGGAATCGCAGATTCGCCTAGAGACTTTATGAAGTCTTTCGAGTGCATGACTGTGCATTTTTCGAGTGTTCTGTTTGTGTCTTAGGGATTGTTGATATACGTGCCTGATTTATCCGATGTATCGGTATCAGTTAACTGCCTTAGGGAAAAACACCGCAATCTACACAAACTTGAGTCCCCGGACTTGAATTCCGAAAAGTGCTGGCGTAATTCGACTCAGGCTGCGAAGGTCTTACATGAGTCGAATTCCAGTGTATAAATGTGAGCACTCGACACATTTGTCAAGGCATGTTCATCGTACCTTCAGGTACGGATATATTTCTAGTAGTGCGCAGCAGATGCGTTGCCAGGCCTTATTTAGGTCTTATCTTCACGTTGCAAGCGCGACATCCGAATTTTTGTTATCGCGGAGATGATTCGGGTGGCCTAGGAGACGTAATATCTTTGTAGGGAAAACATGTGGCGGAGTCACCATGGCTTTCGAGTGTGGATGTTATCGACACACAGTACGATGTTCAAAGAAAAATAATCATAGGGTGCGCGAGCAGCGCTCCCTATGGGAGTAGCCCCGAGTGCCTATTCGAGTTGTAGACTCGAGTGGGGACTAAAAAACAGTTGCGACTACTATCGTCTTTTGTTGCTTGTTTCAGCCGAATGTGCTTCCAGCGCTCCCTATGGGAGTAACCCGTAGTTCACAATCGAATCGTTGATTCGAGTGATGGTTTTTTTATATATACCTGCATAAAAGTTCTTTCGGGTGCGCGGCCAGCGCTCCTGTTAGGAGTAGCCCCCGAGTGCTTGGTTGAGTCAAAGACTCGAGTAAGGACTAAAGTAGTCAAAATATTCTTCTACTAGAAACTATGACGTCAGTGCTGACGACGTGATGACTGCAGTTGCCCGCGTGAGCGGCTTTGACGGGACGTGACGAGCGGTGGGTCCCACTTCCTGTCTTCGATTTGACCTGGCGTGCGTAATCTTCTGTTTTAACTGCGTCTCCTCGATTTCCGCGCGTAATGGGGGTAGTGGGGGACGGTTCGTGATTCACCTTCGCCACGCATCGATGGCGATGTGCACCATGCGTCCAATAGGGTTTCTGCTGGCCGTTGGATGACATCCGCGAGGATGTTAAGTAGCAGCGCAGCTGCGGTAAATTTCCTCATCTCTCTTCTTGCTCGTGCCTCCTTCGCCATTGTTGCTCTTTCTGCTTTTTTGCGCACTTCCTCTTCGTGGCACCGGACCAGCTCCGTGTTTTCCCTAGTTACTTCCTGCGCTTGCATCGCCATCAAAAAATGGGCAAGAAGAAAGGACGTTCTTCCGCTGGATCTGCGGCCACCATTGCCGCCACCAAGAAGAAGGGAGGCACCGCCACCGTGGGCACCAGCACCGCCGGTGCTGGGAAGAAGAAGGGCACAGGGACTCGCGTCACCAATGGATTCTGGCATCTTCATCTACAGATAGGCGTAGTGTGGTACTGCCATGAACCTTGTGAACATGACACGTCCAAGGATGAAGTGGTATTGTGAGGGCCAGTCGACGACTTCAAAGTCGATGCGCTCTGGCCGAAAGTTTTGCGACGTGCCGAAGATGACGTCGAGGTTGATTTTGCCCAGGGGGTATACGCCCTTCCCTAGGACGATGTCGTGGAACGTTGTGTCCGAAACTTCCAGATAGGTTAGAGGGATCCTCATCCCGTGCAAGGTACTTGCGAACATGAGGTTGATGCCGCTCCCGCCGTCCATGAAGACGCGACCCATATCGAAGCCCCTGATCTGTGCCTCGAGTACGAGGGGACACTAGCCTAGACGAGGAACTTGGCGCGGGTGGTCGCGCTTGTCGAAGGTGATGCAGGACTCGCTTCGACTGTGGTACTAAGTGGTGGAAGGTGGAGAGGTTATCACCAAATTGACTTGGCGAGTGATTGCCTTCTGCATTCGATTGGAGGGGCACCCTTTTTGGATCATTCCCATGTTGCCCACGGCTCGCGGGTACGGCTCACCTCCGTGATGCTGGACTAGCACAACCACAGGTGGTGGTGGTGGAGCTCCATGTGCCACAGTGCCTGGGGCAGCTCCATAGCCCCTGTTGATCGCGTCACAATTCATTTGGGCCAGGCCCTCGTGGAGTTTGAGGAACTCGCGGCAATCATTGAGAAGGTGGCTGGATTTTTTCTTGCCATCGTGCTTGTCGATGTAGACGTGCACGTTGCATGGTCCGGACAGTTTGTCCTGGATGGATGTTGTAGGTGCCTCTTCGCGAATGCGGCGTTGCCACACTTGTGTGGTTTTCCTAGCGTCGCGGTATCCTCCGCTGCGATATCCGCTATTGCGGTTGTCATCGCGTTTGTCGGTGTAGCCAGCCGCGACCATGTTGACGTCGTCGCGGTCCTCGTAGATCTGCATTCTACGTTTCCCTTGGCGATCGCGTCTGCGCCCGAGGTCGTCCTCATCGTCAGAGTAGGTGCGGTTTTTTACCGAATCTTGTCCGTCTGCCCACTGATACACGATCTCCATTAGGTGGTCGATTGTTTTGGGCTTCGAGCAGCCCAGCTCCTCCCTGAGCTCTATACGGTGAATGCCGCCGTTGAACGCGTCGATTGCACGGTCCTCCGAGATGTTTTCTGTGGAGTTCTTGATGATGGACCACCTCTGGATGTATGAGCACAGTGACTCGCCAGACCTTTGGTGGCAACCTCTTAGTTCTTCAATTGACGCGGGCCTTTTGTAAGTGCCCTTGAAGTTGCGCACGAAGCTGTAGACCAGATCTTCCCAACTACAAATGGATCCGCGTGGGAGGTTGTTGAGCCATGCGCGGGCGGCGCCTTGCAGCTGTAGCTGCAGGCATTGCATTGCCGGGCTTGAGCTTCCGCCGTGTAGCCTGACGGAGGAGATGTGATCCTCCAGCCAGATTTTTGGGTCCTATAGGCCATCAAATTTTGGGTGCTCCGATAGGAGTTTGAACCCCTTAGGCATTCGCTTCTGCCTGATGGCCCTACTGAAGCATCTGGCGCCGCAGAGCTCCGTCTCATCTTCCTCTGAGTCAGTCGAGCGAGCACGCCTTGCCCACATCTTGTCGACCTTGCGCTGCGTGATGTCATGACGCGCGTCGTAGTCGTGGTCCTGCCGCCGTGAGCGATGTCACCGTGAAAGATCGTGGCTATCGTCGCTGGAGGAGTACGAGTAATATTATTTGGCCAGAGCCTTCCTTTTCTTTGGCTCTGGCGTAGGCTCTTTGTCGAGGGTGGCCTCGATTAGCCCCGGGCCCGCGATCGTAGATCGGTGCATGGCAGCTCGTGGATCTCCGGCCGGTGGCTGGTTGTTGAGGAGGTACATGGTGGCTGCCGTCATCGCAACTTGCGGTGTCTTTGGGAGCATGTTGCCCCGCATATCCACCATCATAGAGCTGAAGTCGAGGACTTTTGCGGCTCCTACGCGCTCCTGGTAGGTGAGGTGGGCCAGTCGAGATCGTCATTTGTTGGCATGGTACTCATTGCCCTTGGAGGAGGATCCACCGTGGGAGGAGAGATGAGCTCGCCGAAGGCTCGACTCGTCCACCGCCTTTCTGCGCGCCTCGAGTTGCGCGATTACCTGCTGTTGGCGTTTGAATTCTTCCTTCAGCAGCCAATGGTATCCCATCAGCATGTTCTGCAGTGTGTTGCGGGGTAGAGGATTGCCCCATAGAGATTTTCGACAGTGGGCCCACTCGTTGTCGTTGAGCTTGATCAGCATACGCTCGCTGGTGTTCTCATTCGTCGTGAGGTGCGGTTCTCCTCCCGTCGTTATTGGTGGGCGCGCCATTGGTGGGGCCATCGTTTGCGACTGGTATACCATCGTTGGTCGGTCCAGTGTTGGTGCCGGTGTTTTCGTGATTGATGCCGGTGTCGCCCGTGTTGATGACGGTGCACATGAAGTGATTGGGGAATCTGATGCTCCCACAACTTTCAGATCTGGAGCCGTAGGCTCCATCTTCTGTGGCCAGGCCACCCATATCAAATCCACGACTGTTGTCGCTGTCCGTGCTCCTAGCTGTTGCTGGGGCGTTGAGCTTGCTGAGGATGCCGATTGGTGGCAGGAACCACGTTGCTGGAGAAATCACGGGTGCCGTCGACTGGCCAGGCATGCGAAGCGTGCCCAGTAGACCGATCTAGAAGCAGAAGCTCCCGATCGCTAGGTTGATCCCATCGCCCATGGACTAGAAAGCCGAGCGAGTGGCCGACGTGTGGATGGTGAAGTCAAAAGCGCCGAAGAGCTGGCGAATCTCCGCTGTTGCAGAGTTGTAGATCGCGGTTGATGGGGCCGAAGAAGCCGCGACATCAGCACACCCAATCCCCATGGACGGCGCCAATTTAAGAGGGTTTAACTCGTTAATGCCAATTGTTATGGACTTGGGTTTTGGAGATGGAGGGGGCACTAGAGGCATTAATCGGCTAGCAAACAAGCACACAGGGACACAAGGTTTACCAAGGTTCAGGCCTCGTAGAGGTCCCTACTCCTGCTTGTCTGCTCTTGGAATTATCGAGGGAGTCAAAAGTTACAGGGGTGCGCAGATGCAATCTGGCGATGGTTGTGGAAACTAGGGTTGTGATTATCCTCCTCGCCGCCCCCTCCTAGCCTTTATATAGATAGGCTAGGTCTCGGGTAGCAGGTCGAGTCGGTTATAGATTAGGGTTCGTCCTTTGAACTTTCTATCTTAAGCTTCTTCTTGCCCCGCAAGTAATGGGAGAGTCTGTGGGTCACCCGAATTCTTCATTAGGCCTTGGCAACGCCGTGGGCTTCTGCCGTATCTGGACCGTATATGCCAAACTCGAGTACCTGTAGGGTATACCCATATCACTATCAATTCCTACAACGGAGTCGACTAACACACACGCGTCAACTTACGCCAAGACCCGAGTCGAGTACCTCCTCGTATGAAGAAAATGCTCTGAGCCTATGCTTCGGTGCAAGCACCTGAATATAGCCTCAGGGGCTACTCCCATCGGGAGCGCTCGTCGCGTACCCGATATAAAATAATTTCCTCCCACATAGTCAACAGTTTTTTTGAATTCTTAGACCGTGTCTGCAGCGATAACATGTCTGAATGTCGTGTCCATGACATGAAGATAAGATCCTGGGATCCGTCCTGTGAGGCCTGGTAATCACACACGAATGTGCTCTGCTAGAAATTTTCTATATCAACAATATGATGAAAAATCCTGACGGACACGTTGGGTACCCGAAACATAAAATTGAAATTCAGTACTCGATAAGACCTCTACAGCCTGAGCTGAATTGCGCTAGCATATACTAGGTTCGAGTCCGAGGACTTGAGCTTGAGAAGGTTCACGGTGTTTTTTCCCGAGAGCAATTACTAGTTCCCGATCCGCCGGATGCACAAGACTTGTTATACCAAAATACCCATGAAAATATTATTGAACTTACAGTTCGCCTATCCAGTAGAAAAAATCCTCCTACGGAGTCGACATAAAAGTGTAAGTACAAGAAGAAGATGCTCCGAGCCTACAGAGTCGATAGCAGAATAACTTTGAGCCTACCCAACTGTAGCCTCAATGGTTACTCCCATCGGGAGCACCAAATGAAAATGCCAACATCACTTTAAGAACAAGACAACTTCATCCATTGCATCGTCCAGACAAGACAATCGAGAAGTTCACACATCCGAAGAAATCTTCGATTTAACCTTCCAGAAATATTCAAACAGACATGGAGACTCAACCTGAGTCTACGACTCAAGTGGAGTCTCGGGGGCTACTGACATGGGCATGACCCTTTGGGTTCCCACTATTGGTATATATGGTGCGACCTGAAGGAAGGCTCACTCAAAGAAATACCAAAATCCATGAAGCCCATGACGATTTGGTTGATATGAAGCCTACAAGGACACCAACTCCAAGCATACAAGAGAAGGAAATTCCAAGACTAGAGTACAAACAAACTGTAACTTGTAACCAACTCGTATTGGTACTCGAGACCTAGAATCCCCATATATAAAGGCTGGAAGGGGCCAACGAGGAGGACACCGAACCCACAATAGATCTAGACAATAGAAATCAGATACACACGCTCCTCTCTCTCAACAAGATCACGTCTAGTGGACTCAACGAGTTTGTACTCTCCATTGATAATACATGCAGACAAGCAGGAAGTAGGGTTTCATATATAAGGGCCTGAACTTGGGTAAATCACCTCCCTTGTTTGTCAGTTAGGCCGACGAAATCACCAGCGCTCTCATTTCCATGAAACCCAAGTCCATAATCATGGACATTGCTGAGGTCACCCCTCTATAGTGTGCTACCATCCTGATCTCCGAGCTGGACCCCTCCGAACATAAATCTATCATCGTAAATTACCTCAATAGCAAGAAAAAGTTAGACCAACTCCAAAGGAAAGTTTTCTATGTACCAAAACCACAATCAACTCACAAAAAAATAGATTGAACCAAAAGAAATTTGGGGCTATATTTTTGGTATTTTAAAAATTATGGTGGAATTCAAAGAACGAAGTCAAATCAGTGGTAACCAAAAGTGTTTGATACCATTATGTTACGATGATGCATGTAAAATGCATACATGAACTTTGTAGTTTGTTAACATGTTTTCCGACATATTTGCATCATATATAATGTTATATCCCTATTTTATATTGATTTTTGGGGATTTACCAATGATCCCCTTTATTTTGGTTATAACCTTGCAGGGCAGAAAAACCCTGTTTTCAATGTTTTTGATGTTTCAGGACCTATACAAAGTCAAATGGACCTGAAATTTTGGGAATGCCAATATTTATCCACAAGAAACATCTAGAGCACTAGAATCTCACTAGGAGGGCCAAAAGAGCCTAGGTGGTGTGCCCAGGCCTGGTGGGTGCGCCATCCCATTCTCTTTCCCTCTTCCACCGTCCGACCGCCTTAATTCTTTCGCCCACGGAGTTCTCTTGACCTAAAAAATCTCTATATAAGGACCCCTAGGGAGTCCTCGAAACATAAGTGACAGGAAGCAACGAGAGCCACCGGACACAAAAACACCACACGATCCAGCAAAGATTGGAGGGGGAACTCCATCGGAGCCATCTCCGGGGAGATCTCCACCCTCTCCAACATCTCCATTTTCATCACCATGATGAACATGGAGTAGTCCACCTCCAGGCTATGGGTTGATGGAAGTAGCTTGATCTATTTCTCTCTTGTTCTTCATAGATATGGTACCATATGAGCTGTCCAACATGATTATGGCCATATTTGTAATTCCTTTGTGGTGGAACTTTGTTCTGTGATTTGATATTTGAGATTGGAATCTATTTTGTATAAGATGTTTTAAGATGCATATCATGCACCCTATTCTTCATTGCTTGTTTTGATCCAATTTGTATGCAAGAACTTGTGTGAGGAGAAGTGTGTGTTAGATGGAGTATCATGGGGTGGGAGATTGAATTGTGACACATAATATTCAACATCTACTTTGGTTTTTACCTTTCTTTCGCTGCCTCACTAGGGGTAAAGTGAAATCATGTGCTATAGTTATGACGTGACAGTGTGATGACCTTGTTAAATCAAGGTAGCATATTTGTATTTAAAACATCATACAATATTGTTTAAAGCTATACTCTAATTTGTTCTTAAATCAAGATTGCATGGAGATTTCCCTTTCTTGAGGAGTATAAGCGAGAGATGTATTCCATCTCAATATTAGAATGTGATGCCCATATTAATTCTTTTTATGAAGCACTTATAGAATTTTCATGAATCTTTATTATTGATGAATTGTTTTGTGATCACTACAACCTAAAAAAAGAGTAGACAAGTGAACCCATGAACTCCGGTCCGATTTTATCATAAGAAACACCTTTCCATTGCATCTACTATCCTTTATAATTTCTGCAATTTATTATTTAGAAAATACCAAAATACTTTCTCTACTTGCAATCACCCCTAAAAAACCCCCAAAACAACTCTACTATCTTCCATATCATCTAGTTTGCATTACTTTACTTTATTTACTGCTTTTATTTCAGTTTACATTTTATTTTATTTTATTTTATTTCATACTACTAATGCGAAACCTTGTGCTTGACAACCACTTGGTGGAGTTCGGGGACATAGGACAAATTATTTTGCTTTACAGGTTGCTTGAAGAGGAGAAGACAAACATCCTTCCATAACCAGTTCCCCGAGAGTTCTATATAAACCCTCAAGTCACCCTTGTGGGGAAAGAAGCTTGCTACAACACTCTACACTTGGAGTCCCAACGAAAAGTGGCCATGTTTGTTGCCATCAAGACTATTTACTAGAGCCACTATCGGGGAATTAGTGAAGGTACATCACAATTGCATCCTCAGCAAGTTTGAAGAGCAAGGTAACTCCCACAACAACTATTTATTTTCTAGCGGACTCATCTTCATCAACTTGTGCAATAACCCAAGCTTGGGGAGGTTGCACCACTATGAGATTTTTCTTCTCCTTTTAGATTTTTAAAGTATTTTATTTTGTCTTTTCTAGTCTTTTTAAGTTTTTCTTTAAAAACACAAAAACACATAAAAATAGTATTACCTTTTTATTTGCAAAACATGGGGGAAAGAGGAACAAAACTTTGTGACTACACAAACACCCCTAATGATCAATTCATGGCTAAACTCATTACCACTTCTAAAATTATTGTTGAAAGTTTTGAAGTAAATCCTTGTCTTTCAATTCTTATAACTAGAGAACAATTTGGGGGGAGTGCTAGAGAGGATGCCTCTATGCATTTGCATGATTTCTATCAAATTTGTGATATCCAAAAGTTTAAAAATGTGGAAAATGACATTGTCAAACTTAAACTATTCCCATTTTCACTAAGAGGTAAAGCTAAATAATAGTTATTATCGCTTCCTGCTGCTAGCATAAACTCTTGGGATGACCTAAAGGAAGCTTTCATTAAGAAATACTACCCACCAGTTTAGATCCTACAAAATAGAAAAAGTATCCTATGATTTAGACAAAATGATAATGAACATGTAGCAACAGCTCGAGAGAGAGTTAAAAACATGCTTAGATCTTGCCCATCACATGGAGTAAATGAATGGGCCATATTGCATCTTTTTATAATGGCTGATACCTTCGATCCCTAGTATAACTCTTTTTCCCTAGTAGTATAACTCTTTTTCCCTAGTAGACCTAGGTTTATCGAATCCTCGGGAAGCAGAAAGCATAGTGAAGTTACTTTAACGGACCTTCCGGAGTTTTAGAATTCCGTTTATGTTTTTACCGGACCAAGTGTTTGCTGTCTTTTGTTGTTGTCGATGATGGAGAGAGAGGGCCTAGGGCTTTCGGTTTCACATGTAGTTGTACAAAACATCTGATGGGAATAAAACATAGTAATAAAGTATGCATGTAATTGTTAGAGCAAGATAAATTATATGTGGGCAGTGCATCCATAATTGCTATTGCCTATGCAACCGCTTATAGCAATAACCTACTAGTCTCATTAATAGAAGAAAGAGAACTAATGATATGCATAGTGACGTCACTATTAATCCCAAGTAAATCCCTCACATACAGCCATACTACCCCTTCTGTCACTAGCGTTCCCAACCTGCAGATTAGTCATTACTCATACTCCATATACCTGGCTCAATCCTCGGGTCTTGGGTACCTGATAAGTTCTTGGATTGAGGCAAGAGAGGATACAATAATCATCATGTCATACAAACTAATACATGATCCCATCTATGATAAATAACATGCACAAAAGCTACATGGCTAGGCCCAAGCCCTTAGCCAAATGAGAATTACTCACACATAGAGATGAGATCAAAGATCATAAACATTGTAATGGAAATCATGAGATTGATAGAAAATAGTCTTACAATGTCGCCAATCAAAGATGAGATCTACTATTACAAGTGGTGGAATATGGCTATGGTGGTGGAGAATGGTTTGGAGATTAGATCTAAGTCTATTCCTCCGACAGCTCTTCGGTGTTGTGGATGCAGGGTTTCGGTGGAGAGGGGGCGTGATCGAGCGAGAGCGGCCTGTTTCTCATTGCCGGATGACTCTTTATATAGGGGTCCATTCACGAAAATTGTTCTGTTTGACCTAGTGGTGGTGGCGACAACTATACGAACGCAACTATATGGCCGGAATTTTATTCCCGCCATATAGTTGGTCATTAAAGCATCTGTTTCCACTTCATGTCTCCTGGTTTCTTCGGGTTGTTGGAAATCTTGTATCTTTGACTTTAATGTAGTGATTCCCATCATCTAATGTCATTATGTGCGCAGGGAAAAATAGCAAGAAAGGATTGCATACCACTTTGATCATTTGGCATTAGTGGCAGGGTTTAGAGAGATATTTCATAAAAAATAAGAATAATATCCAATTTAAATGTGGACATAGATGGCTATATTTTAGAGCCATCAACCTCCCCAAGCTTAAACTTGATCGTCCTCGAGCAAGAAAACCAAAATCAAATAGGAACTTAGCATTTAAACTGAAATAACGAGATGGTGATCTTACTCATGATTGATAGTCTCATGTTTCCTCCACTTTATAAATCTGAAAAACTTCAGCATAGATAGAGTAATGGCAAGCATATCATACGGGTTTTATGCATCCATGTAGCGCAACAAAATTATTGTTACCATGGATGATTCAAATGAGTAAATTTTATTCCATGTCATGTAATCAACTCATAGGCTTGCCTTTAAACAATAAAGTATAATCATGTAAAATTGAGAGTGTGAGAATTGTCATAAAAATCATATATACTAGAGTATCTCGATTCTCCCACATCAATAAATCAAGGCTTATCAAGTACTACTTTGCCATTCATTGTCCTTCAAGAATTTCAGTTCTTAAGTAATTGAGAGCATGCCAAAAAAATATATTAGTTTATCAGGCTGTGATGGACACTCATGGCATCACTAAGGTTTTTGTTCCTTTTACACAATGATTACTCATATCAGCCAGAGAAGTGATTCCATCATGAACACAGCTACCCGGGAGTGCCAAGAATCTTACCCACTATAGCATTGCTGCGGTATATGTTTAATCAACTCATAGCCAAAATCTAGGAGTTTCCTCCATGAAGATTATTGGTAGGCCAGTGGAGTTGTTGGCATCCCATGAAGTTTGACACGCATAAAGCTAAATCATTCTTATGATTAACAAGCAAACTTTGGCATGCTCATAAAAACCACTAAACATTAATTCAATCGAACAAATCCTTTTAGAGAGAGCTATCAAGTCAATCATTATTTTCCGTGGTGTTGAGTGTCTCAAGAAATAAGCCTTCAAGACTAAGCACTACAACACCCAAGCCTTCAATTGTGAGACCTTTTCTTATTACAATTATTTAGCAAATTTTTAGGCAAGACTTGGTTAACTACAAGAGCTGGAACAAAACATACCCAACTAAATACCCATGCAAACAAAACTTTACTACAATATAAAAACTCACTACACCAATATAATATCTCAACATTTACTAGTAACTAGCATAGGTTTCTCAAACTTCAAAAGTGGGGAGTCATAAGGCGTACCTCTCATGTTTGGTTCCACTTCTATCTTCCCTTTTGATTTCTTTCTTGGAAACACGAAGTCAATCACTCTTCCTGCAAATACATGAGAACCTCAAGGCGGAAAGAAAAGAAAGAGGGAAAATAAAGACAAATTGAAAATCTTTTTGTTGTTTTTGAGAGGGGGAATTAAAGAATAGAAAATTGGCGGCAAAGCTTGGCTAGAAAATCTCGAAAACAAATAGAAATAACTAAAAATAAAGTGTCGGGGAAACCAACACGAGTGCTTATAAAATCGAACTAAAAACATAACCTCAAAATAAATAAAAGCAAATTAACGCCAAATAAAGATAATGAGGAAAACTTCCCCAATTTTAGGCTTTTGCAAGCCCTTCAAATCATTGTGGTGGCGGGGAAAAGTCATTACTCCAGTCTGCAAATTGAGTTGATAAATTACTAGTTGTTCCTCGGAGGTTCAAGGAGAGGCTATGTATCGTCTCCACAGTCCCTCCAAGTTCTTGGAAGTCTTGGTATGTAGCGAACCGGGTTGGTTGCTGCTCCTCTTGATAAGGAACTTCTTGCTCCTCTTCTTGGTCCTCATCCTCATCTGGAATCTCCTCCTTGGGTTGGTGTTGCTCAACCTGCAAGTCATAGAGCAAACGTCCTTCGTCGATAGAGAAAAGACCATTAGGCGTAGGAGCGAGGTAGAGACGCTCAGCTCTAGAAATATGCAAGTAATAAACACCACCTCTTCTAGTGAGCATTCCACAAGCCTTTAAAGTAGAGAAACCAACACTCACTCACCTAGCATAGGTTGCAACTCACCTAGGTCGTTGCCTAGGAGAATGGCAAGCACGATGATGACTCCTCCACCTGTGATTGGTCCTTGACTTTGGGAGGATTGGTGTTCCAGGTAGCGCACAAAGATTGCGCTCAAGTTGAGTGACAAGTTGCACTTGTTGTAAGCAGCTTTTGCGAGGACTAAGACGTCCTCCTCATTTTGTGCCTATAAGGTGTTAGCAATAACATAGAACAAATAGCGAATTGCAGGATGTTGAATGTTCTTCCCCTTACTCGCTCTAGAAGTGAAGCTTATTCTATTATAATATTGTTCAGGGGAAGGGTCTAAGCCAGTAAAGGATGCGCGTAAGGCATTAACATCATTTTTTTGGAAGATTAAAACATGCACACCATTCATCTAGTGTTAAAGTGTAATTGTTGTTCATAAGTCGGAAAGAAATCGTGTTCTCTCCTTGCCATAGTTTAATGGTGCTTTGCAAAGAACTTAAAAATTCAATAGTTAACCAATGATAATTAGGCACATCATTGAATACGAAGTTTTGCAGGCCAAATCTATTGCAAAGTAAATTGAAGTCATCAGAAATACTGAGTTGGTTCAATATAATGGTGCTAGCCCACTTGGTTGCCTTCACTTCTTGGTTCTTGATCTTGTTGAAGCGATCGCGTTGGAGCTCATTCCTGAACCATATCCCAATGCGTTCTTGAGTGATAGCCCGAGAAGCGCTAGCAGCGGCACGAGCATGAGTTTGGCTCCTTGTGTTCATCATCTATAATAAAAAAATAAAAAAATAAAACTTTTTGATCCAATCAATAATAAGAATAACATATTCCTCATCATAACACACTAAAGAATCTCCTCAAAATAATAATCTAGGCAAGATAATCATGGAAATTAGTTCATAGTAGGTCTCACACTAGATTGATAATGACAATAGATCGAAGATAAATTTGCAAAAAGTAATTGGAGGATTGGAGGAGAAACATATCGTAGATCATTTGTGTGCGAGGAAATCGAACGAAATTGAGTTGAGATGAAGATCCCTTGAGATTTTGAGAGAGTTTGGAGGTAGAAGAGAGAAAAAGGATTGAAGTTTTGAGGTTGGAGGTACCTTCCCGTGGCGTTTTTGTGGTTGGACGCAACTATACGGGCGGAGCTATACGCCAGAACAATGCGTTCCTGCCGTATAGTTGGCCTGCTGTCAAAATTTTAGGGTTTCCACCTGGCGGCGCAACTATACGGCCGGAACAATTTGTTCCCGCTGTATAGTTGGTCGTAAAACCTTCTGTATCTAGAAAAGAAATTGTACGAAAGCATCGATATATATACGGCCGGAACTATACGGCCAGATTTTTTATTCCCACCGTATAGTTGGTCGTTAAATCTTCTGTAAACATAAAAAAATTCTATTTCTTTGAGAATTATTTCTTATCCTGAAACTTTGTGCAATACCTTGTTTTTGACAGAAAATGACAGTAAATATCGTCGACCAACATCAGCATGTATAAAGCATGATTTTTAGTACTACCGAACTTCTTCTCCTCACTTAGAGTTTTCTAACACTCTTTATTAAGCAAAAACTTAAACTAAAACTTACAAACTTAACTCAAATATTTATCTCACATGGGTTGCCTCCCATGAAGCACTCTTTTATGGTTAATAGCTTGACCTCAATGTTTCTCACTTAGGCTAGATGAGTGGAACACCCACTCCAAAATAGTTGGCCTTCAAAGTGATGGCCTCCTTTTCATCATGCTTGGCTTTCTTCTTCCTGGGAAAATCAATAACAACAGGATCCCGTGAAGGCAATTGAAGCTTCATGTTCCCTTCATGTAGATTAATAAAAGCCTTAATAGTTCTTAAAAATGGATGACCTAATATAATAGGAACAGTAGCATCTTCAGGCATGTCAACAATAACAAAATCAATAAGAGCATGGCAACCTTTAATGTATACTAAAGTGTTCTCCTTAATTCCTACAGCTTGTTTGTGGGTAGAATTTGCTAGATGAAATTTTAGCTCGGTGATTTCAAAATATCCAAGATTTAACTTATTAAAAAGACTTTTTGGAATTGTTGTGACGCTTGCACATAGATCACAAAGTGGAGCTATCTCATTGGTCCTAATGTTAATCTTAATAGTAGGCTCAAATTTATCATCAAGCTTCATAGGCAAATTTTAGCAATTTTCTTCTATTCTTCCTCAAGCTCACGTACCTTTATTGCTACCTGATTAACGAAGTGTTGGTACATGGCTTCCTCATTTCCTTCACTTACCGGAATCTTGATATTGATCCTTTTTACAAGGTCTTCAACGGTGTAACTTGGTGAATGGGCATTACAATAATCAAGTTCTCCAGGCTCCTCTCTTTGGATTCTCATCATCTTGAGGTCTTCAATAGGATTGGGCTCAGCTTTACCTGCAAATTTAGCTAGAATGAGAGTTTGACTCTCGGTTATCTTACCTAGATGTGCCTCAACAATCCCCGTTCTTTCTTGGAGGGCCTGCAAATCATTCCTCAAACTAACAACTTGGTTAAATAATTTACCAAGCATAGCATCATGGTTCTCTGTTATTTTAACAAGAATATTGTTTTGTTCATTTTGTGAGTCTATAAAAGACTTAAGTGTTTCTTGGAGACTACCATTACTAGTTCCTATATTATTATTAGAGTTACCCGCATGACTAGAATAATGTTTCTGAAAATTAGGATTATAATTCTTCTTCCAAGCAGGGTTATAATCATTACGAGCTATGAAGTCTATTTCTTCAATATTTGATTCAGGGATGGCTCTTACCTAGCTTTCCTTACCTTTTACGGCTAATATGAGCTCATCCAACTTAGCATTGAGTTCTTCATTTTCTTGTGGTGAGATGGAGTTCACCTTCTTCGTGTTTGATCTATCCACATGCCATTGGGCATGGTTGTCTTGCATATTGTCTAGCAGATGCTTTGCTTCGATAATATGTTTACCCAAAAATGTTCCTCCAGCTTCAGTATCAAGCATAGACTTAGAATAGGGTTAAGAGCATTATAAAATAAATGGAGAATTAACCAATCTTCCATCCCGTGACTGGGACAATTTCTCATGCATTATTTCATCCTCTCCCATGCAAGCGCTAGTGGATCACGCTCTTCCTGTCTAAAACCAGTAATATTAGATCTTAGTTGCATAGTCTTTGCAGGTGGGAAAATTTAGTCATAAATAAAGAAATACATTCCACCCATGATGTAATAGTATTTCTAGGCAAAGATAACAACCATTTTTTTGCTCTTCCTCTAAGAGAGAAAGGAAATAAGCGCAATTTGACCGTATCAGGGTCAACATATTTTATGCGCATCATATCACATATTTCAGTGTAAGTGTTCAAGTGCATACCTGCGTCCTCAACAGCAGAGCCTCCAAATTGATTATGTTGAACCAAACTTAAATAGTGGGGCTTAATTTCATAATCATCAACAATGATTGTTGCCTGGGTAATAGGAGTACGCAAATAATCATTATTGGGAGTAGCAAACTCCCCAAGCTTCTTTTCAGCCATATTTCCTATGTTTTTGGGTTTTCTTAAACAGAGACTTATAATAGAAAAAACAAGAATTTAAAGACTAACTAATTCTTTTGGTTTTCAAATAAAGATGAAAGCAAACTAAAAACTAAAAACAAGAATTAAAACTAACATGGTTCCTACTAACCTCACCTGGGTAGCTATTGCTTCCCCGGCAACGGTGCCATAAGAAGGGTTGATACCTTCGATCCGGATTACGAATGTAGTATAGATCTTTTCCCTAGTACACCTAGGTTTATCGAATCCTTGGGAAGTACAAAGCGTAGTGAGTTACTTTAACAGACCTTCGGCAGTTTTAGAATTCCTTTTGTGTTTTTACCGGACCAAGTGTTTGCTGTCTTTTGTTGTTGTCGATGATGGAGAGAGAGGAATTTCAGTTTCACATGTAGCTGTGCAAAACATCTGATGGGAATAAAAGATAATAATAAAGTATGCATGTAAATTTTAAAGCAAGATAAATTATATGTGGGCAGTGCATCCATAATTGCTATTGCCTCCGCAACCACTTATAGCAATAACCTACTAGTCTCATCTAAAGAAGAAAGAGAACTAATGATATGCATAGTGATGTCACCGTTAATCCCAAGTAAATCCGTCACATACAGCCGTACTACCCCTTCTGTCACTGGGGTTCCCAACCTGCATATTAGTCATTACTCATACCCTCTATACCTGGCTCAATCCTCGGGGTCTTGGGCACCTGACAAGTCCTTGGATTGAGGCAAGAGAGGATACAATAATCATCATGTCATACAAACTAATACATGATCCCATCTATGATAAATAACATGCACAAAAGTTACATGGCTAGGCTGAAGCCCTTAGCCCAAGGAGAATTACTCACACATAGAGATGCATGAGATCAAAGATCATAAACATTGCAATGGAAATGATGAGATTGATAGCAAATAGTATTACAATGTCGCCAATCAAAGATGATATCTACTATTACAAGTGGTGGAATATGGCTATGGTGGTGGAGAATGGTTTGGAGATTAGATCTAAGTCTATTCCTCCGGCGGCTCTTCAGTGTTGTGGATGCAGGGTTTTGGTGGCGAGGGGGCATGATCGAGCGAGAGCGGCCTGTTTCTCGTCGCCCGAGGCCTCTTTATATAGGGGTCCCTTGATGAAAGTTGTTCTATTTGTCCTAGCGATGACGGCGGCAACTATACGACCGCAACTATACAGCTGGAATTTTATTCCCGCCATATAGTTGGTCATTAAAGCGTTTGCTTCCACTTCACGACTCCTGGTTTCTTCGGGTTGATGGAAATCTCATATCTTTGACTTTAATGTAGTGATTCCCATCATCAAACGTCATTATCTGCGCAGGGAAAAATAGCAAGAAAGGATTGCATACCCCTTTCATCATTAGGCATTAGTGGTAGGGTTTAGAGAGATATTTCATCAAAAATATGAATAATATCTAGTTTGAATGTGGACGTAGATGGCTATATTTCAGAGCCATCAATGGCCTAAATATTATGTCAAGAAGCATTCTAGATTTTGTTGCGGGGGGTGCATTTATGAGTAAAACTATGTCTGAAGCTAAAAATATCCTAGAAAGCATGATCCACAACCATAGTCAATGGCATACTGAAAGAGCACCAAACCCATCTAAGAAAGTTAACTCCATTGAATAAGTAGACTCCAAAGGAAGTAAACTTGATGCCACATTTTCCTACATATCTAAGCAAAATACCAATAATATTCCCCTACAAGAACTAGTAACAAACACCAATGAAAGTGTAGATGTCAAGTACATAAGAAACTTTGGTAGTAATGGATATGGGAACAACTATAATAACTCATATGGTAGGCCACCTTTTGTTCCTAATAAATATGCTAGTGGTAAAAATGCTCTTAATGATTTAGAAAGCATCATGAGATCCTTTATAGCCACTCAAAAGGAACTTAACAAGGAATTTATAACTAAATTTGAAAGACAAGATGCTTTGTTTGAAAGGGTAGATATCCTAACACAATAATTCACATCATTCAAAAATCTTATTCAAGCTCAAAAGAACCATGAGGAAACAATCAAGTATGTGCAAGAAGTAATAGATAAATCATGGGAAACTCTTAATATGATAGAGGAAAATGAAACACTAATGATAACAATGATAAACAAGTAGAAGAAGTCAAGATGATAAGTGAAACAAAAGAAACTCTACTTGATCTTGATAAATGTAGCTTGCATGAACTCATCAAATTGTTGCAAAAAAATTCTAATGATCCATCCTTTAATGGTCATCAAGCAGGATTTGGTTCCTACCTAGCAAATTATGCTATAAAAGAAAAGATTGAAAGATACAATAGAGAAGCTAAGATACCACCTAAGCTTGGGGATGTATGGATCCCCAAGGTATTAATCACTATTGGAAAAGAGACACATCATGATATTCTAGATTTAGGATCTATTGTGTCAGTTTTAGCTAAAGATTTATATGACTTACTTGAATTGAAACCTATGGAAAAATGCTCAATAGATCTTCAATTGATGATGATTCAACTAAACATGCTCTAGGAAAAGTTCAAGGTATTACGATTGAATTAAATATGACACTTGTACCTGTTGATTTTATTGTCGTGGATATGGGGAGCAATATCTCAAGTCCTATAATACTTGATAGACCCTTTTTGAGAACCACAGGTGCAGTCATTGATGCAAAAGAAGGAAATGTGAAGTTTCAATTTCCTCACAAGAAGTGTATGGAACACTTTCCAAAGAAGAAGGAGGTGGTGTTGACTCGTGTATTAACGAGCTCGTTGGGGAACCCCAAGAGGAAGGTATGATGAGCACAAAAGTAAGTTTCCCTCAGTTACGAAACCAAGGTTATCAATCCAGTAGGAGAAAGGGAACACCCCAAAGGTGTAGCTAGCTGAACGCTAAGTGAGCACTGTGCCAAAGCAAAGAACGTGGAGACCTGCACAACACAACCACAGAACTCTGTCCCCAACTTGCGATGAGGTTGTCAATCTCACCGGTTTTGCTGAAAACAAAGGATTAAACGTATTGAATGGAAGGAAGAATAGTTTGTAGAAAGTAAACACAAACCAGTAAACAGTTTGTAGATTGTATGTAAAAGAAAGGACCGGGGTCCATAGTTCACTAGAGGTGGCTCTCCTTAAGATAGATAACATGCTGGGTGAACAAATTACAGCGGGGCAATTGACAAACATCGAGAAAGCATACAAGCATATACTAATCATGTTGACTCCTTTGAGACTTGATTGGGCATTACAACATTATACATAGACCGCCATCCAACTGCATCTATGACTACTAATCCACCTTTAGGTTATCATCCGAACCCCCTCCAGTATTAAGTTGCAAGCAACAGATTATTGCTTTATGAATTCCATGTAAAGTAAACAATACGATTGTTCTATGAACAAAGGATTGTTGTTTTCTCCCTAGTAGCAACAACACATCTAGTACCTTAGAGATTTCTGTCACTTCCCTAGATTACCAGAGGCATGAACCCACTATCGAGCATAAATACTAACTCTTGGAGTTGCTAGCATCTAGTTGGCCAAGATAGCTACTAACAACAGAAAGCATTCAAGATCACAAATAACAAAGACATGATAGAATCAACAATCAATCTGAAATAACATCTCAATATCCCTCGGATCCCCGCAAACACAACATGTATGGATTACAAATAGATGATCTTGATCATGAACGGAGCTCACAAGATCTAAACATGAAAGCACAAAGGAGGAGAACCAGCCATCTAGCTACTACATGGACCCGTAGTCCAGAGATGAACTACTCACGCATCACACCGGAGGCTTGCATGGTGATGAAGAAGGCCTCCAGGGTGAATTCCCCTCTCCGGCAGGGTGCCGGGAAGAGCTTCAGATCCCTCCCGATCTAGGGATGGAGATGACGGCAGCTACAGACTCTTTCGTGGATTTTTGATCGGGTACTTAGGGTTTCCATATCAGAGGCAATATATAGGCAGAAGGAGAGGTCTTGGGGTCGGCCAGACCACCTCTGCATCGGCCAGGCCTAGCCGCATGGCCAGGTGGTGTGGCCGGGCCCCAGCCCTTCTCCGTCTCGTATTCTGGATCTACATGTCTTCTGGTAAAATAGCAACTTTGGCTTTTGTCCTGTCCAATTCTGAGAATATTCATTTTCTGACTTCCTGGAACCAAAAATAGCAGAAAACAGGCAGCTGGCGCTGTGGCTCTTATTAATAGGTTAGTCCAAGAAATCATATGAAAAGTACTCCAAAGTGTGGACAAAACACAAGAAAGTAGATAAACCCAAGCATGGAACATCAAAAATTATAGATACATTTGCAATGTATCAACATCCCCAAGCTTAACTCCTGCTCGTCCTCGAGTAGGTAAGTGATAAAAAGAAAGAATATTTTTTTAGGTGACATGCACCATCATAAACTTGATCAAAGTATTTGTAAAACATTCGAAGCTGGGATCATAGTACTTCAATCATAACATGAAAGACAAAGTTCTAGCAATAAGACAAAGAAACTATGATGCAACATGAAAAGGCACAAACAAAAGATTCATGAATAACAATGCTTTGCAAGACGTTTGTTTGTTTGTTTCACATAAAGAAAACATAGCATAATAGTATTCAGCTTGTCCCTTATAGAGTAGAAAATATAAATGCATAGGACACCTTCAAAGTTCATAAGTGTGACTAGATACAAATTGTCTAAAACAAGCAATATCAAGGTATGCATCAATCAACTAGTCTTGGGACAATTTACATAGAACTAAGAATGACCACTATGCTCTCAAAGTAGGTGCATAAAGATAGAAGGTGGAGACTCAATATAATGGTGGAAGAAAGGCCTTCATAGAAGGAAGCAGAGATTGAAGTTTCATAAAGAGCTTCCAAAAATTATGGTACTTATAGCTTTCAGCTCTCATTGCCCCTATCATAAGCATCTTGAAGTGATTAAGGTTAAAGTGAACAAACTGTGGTGTATATGCTTGACGAAGTATAAGTTAGGAATCTCATGTCCCTTGAATACGAGGGCCGCTCCTCATGCTACTCAAGTTTAGTCACCGGTAAGTTCTTGTCATTGTAAGTACATGTGTATCATAGAGAACCGCCAATGGGGTAACCCTTGCCTGATGGTACGGAAGAATCCCCATATCAAAATGACAAGGCAAGCAGACAACGAGCATCTCAGCAATCTTCTTATTTACCATGAGAATATGGTGCTTTTTCTCTCTTTCCTCTTTTCATAATCTTTTTTTTCTTTTTCTCTTTTTTCTCAATATAGGACTCCTTTTTTATAAGAAGAATGCTTCATAGACAGCTCATTATGGTTACGCTGCAGGTTTCCACCATGTCAGCATGGATTAGACCAGAGGCCCATGCGTTTCTCTAACACATATACATAACTCCATGGACTTACAAGCTCCCCTTTCATTTCATAGCGACGACATCCATAGACAAAAGAGCATGATATCAACTCGGTACAAAGTACCCGTGCAATGTTGAAAGCGTTCCCCATGACAGCATGGTTCTGCTAATCCCCAACAAATAAGTGCAAGCATATACAACATAGGCGACACAATGGTTCAAGTTTATTAAGGGCAAGTAAAGTAAAGTGTGCCATCAAGTTCGTGAGAGCTTTAATCATTAGTTTTCTCATAACAAGTTTAATTTGGAAGGTAAACAAAAAAATGAATATACTTGGAATAGCATATTCTAGTAGGTAGGTATGGTGGAATCTTTGGAATAACTTGTTTTAGGGAGTTGGATGCATGAGTGGAACTCATACTTGGTTGTGGAGGCTAGCAAAATACTGGGAGCGACAAACTAAGAGAGCAATAATGGCCATAATCATGCAGAGCGACAAAACATCATTGATCAAAGCATAAAGTGATACTACAAGTTGAAAACTAAAGGATCATAAAGGCTATGGTGACTTTGGATAGTCATAACATGGTGTGAGCATGCGCCAAGTCAACCCAAATAAAGCATCAAAGGAGAATACCACAATACTATGCTTTAATATGCTAAAACAACGCATGATTCATCCAAGGCACATTAAGCAATCTCAATTGTTTATAACAAGTCATGCTACAGAAAAGAATACTAAGCATAAAGCCAAAACAATATCCAGCATGGCATGACAAAGCATAGGCCACAGTCAAAAACAAGCTCTCTTTAACACTTAAGCATGAACTTTCCTACTCTTTTCCAAACCAAACCAAACTATTTGAAAACCAATGTATGAAAGAGGGGGTCCATCCAATTTATTCAGCAAACTAAGCAAACAAAGAAAACGAAAAACCAAAACAAAAACGAAAAAGAAGACGCTCCAAGAACAACACAACTGTGCATGAAACAATAAAAATGAAGCGTTTGGAAGGAACCTTGGATTTTTATTGATGAAGAAGGGGATGCCTTGGGCATCCACAAGCTTTGACGCTTGTACTTCTTGGATATTTCTTGGGGTGACACGCGTGGCATCCCCAAGCTTGAGCTTTAGTCCATCCTTCATCTCATTACTCATTCCTTTCATACACCTGAAAATTTTCCTTCATACAAAACTTCGCACAATCTTTATTAGCAACATTAGTGCACTCAAGATAATAAGTCCTTAGGTTCAGTTCTAACACCAATAAACTTCCATTAAAACACTATCTACTGTAGCACTTCCCTCAAAAATCTCAATTCCCCAAAAGAACTCCAAAAGGAACCAACAAGAAGCAAATGCAGAAAATGGCAGAAATCTGTCAACACAGACCAGCAGGTAAAGACGAATTTTTTCGAAGACCTTCTGTTGCTCAAATCAAAATGTGTTGAACTAACGAAAGTTAGATAACAACCTGGGGCAGAAGCACAAAAATTCAAGCCTCAAAAGTACGTTCAGAGATTTTACAAGAATTTTTATGGTGAAGCACAGAAATCTGTTTCGGGACAGCAACTTTCCCAATCATTACTTCTCTCTCATTAGAGGTTACTCTTGGCAAAAAAAGTAATAAAAAGGACAAGGAGCGGTTATTACTGAAGTAATAACTTCCAAGACTCATCTAAAACTTTTGGTTATCTCCCAATAAGTACGTTTCTTTAACGCCTTTAAGTTAGGCATAAGAAGGAAAAAGAATCAAGTGTTCTCAAATGAAGAAGCTTTAAGAGCAAATTTTGTTTTCATATGAGAGGCAAAAGAAATCTTCTCTCTCTTCTTAGGGAAGTGTTTTATACCTTTCTTGAGTGGGAGTAGATATTTAATGGTGCCTTCTTTCATATCAATAATGGCACCAACAGTTCTAAGAAAAGGTCTTCCCAAAGTAATAGGACAACAAGCATTGCATTCAACATCCAAAACATATAAATCAACGGGGACATAGGCATTGTTAACCATAATAAGAACATCATTAATAATCCCCATGAGTTTCTTTTTAGCATTATCATCAAGTGGGACATTCAAATAACAATCTTCAAGTGGTGGCAGATCAAGCATATCATAAATCCTTCTAGGAATAATAGAAACACTACTATCAAGATCACATAAAGCTTTGAAATCAAAATCATTCACTTTCATATTAATGATGGGTTCCCAACCATCTTCTTGTTTTATAGGAATAGAAGCTTTATGTTTCATCTTTTCTTCTTTAATCTTTATGAGAGCATCAGTAATGTGTTTTGTAAAGGCCATGTTCATAGCACTAGCATTAGGACTTTTAGCAAGCTTTTGTAGGAACTTAATAACCTCAGAGATATTGCAACCATCAAGATCAAAATCAAAATTATCATCTAGAGTGGTAGAGCTATTACTAGCCTTAACACTAGTGGTGGTGATAGTAGAAACACTAATGTTTCTAGCAATTTCATCTTCTCTTTCCCACTTAGCATGCAATTCAGCTAATAGTCTAACATTTTCATCAATTCTTACTTGTATGGCATTAGTGGCTGCAAAGGTTTAGCAGCCATTTTATTCAAAGAAGATTGAGCTTCAGCCAAGGATGCTATATTTCTTTTAGCATTAGAGAGTTTTTCCTCAATAGTTTTATTGAAAGCAGTTTGTTTACTAATAAAGTCTTTAAGCATAACTTCAAGTTCAGAGGGAGCACTCCTATTATTGTTGTAAGAATTTCCATAAGCATTACCATTGTTGGGAGTATATGGCTTATAATTATTGTTACCAAAATTATTCCTATAAGCATTATTACCAAAATTGTTATTTCTTACGAAGTTCACATCAACTTTCTCTTCTTGAGCAACCAAAGAAGCTAAAGGAACATTATTTGGATCAATATGGGCTTTCCCATTCACAATCATAGACATAATAATATCAATCTTATCACTCAAGGAGGAGGTTTCCTCAACAGAATTTACCTTCTTACCTTGTGGAGCTCTCTCAGTATGCCATTCGGAATAGTTAACCATCATATTATCCAGAAGCTTAGTTGTAGCACCCAAAGTAATGGTCATAAAGGTACCTCCAGCAGCAGAATCCAATAGGTTCCTTGAAGAATAGTTCAATCCTGCATAAAAAGTTTGGATGATCATCCAAGCCACCCATGAGTGGGACAATTCTTTACCAAAGATTTCATTCTTTCCCAAGCTTGAGCAACATGTTCATTATCAGATTGTTTAAACTTCATTATTTCACTTCTCATAGATATGATCTTAGCAGGAGGATAGTATTTTCCAATGAAAGCATCTTTGCACTTAGTCCAAGAATCAATACTATTCCTAGTTAAGGAATTCAACCATTCTTTAGCTTTTCCTCTCAAAGAGAAAGGAAACAATTTTAGCTTAATAATATCACCATCTATATCCCTATGCTTTTGCATCTCACAAAGTTCAACAAAATTATTTAGATGGGCAGTAGCATCTTCATTACCAATACTAGAAAATTGTTCTCTCATAACAAGATTGAGTAAAGCAGGTTTTATCTCAAAGAAAGTAGCTTCAGGAACATGTGGAGCAATAGGTGTGCTAATAAAATCATTGTTGTTGGTGCTAGTGAAGTCACACAATTTAGCGTTTTCAAGAGTAGTCATTTTTTTGTGTTTTCAATAAAGAAACAAACAAGTAAAACTATTTTTGTGTGTGTTTTTGATAACAAAACAAGCAAACAAAGCAAAAGAAACTAAGCAAAACAAAAATAACAAAGTAAAGAGATTGGTTATGAGGGACTCCCCTTGTGAAGATGTCCTTGACTCCCCGGCAACGGCACCAGAAAAATACTTGCTGACTCGTTTATTAACGAGCTCGTTTGGGAACCCCAAGAGGAAGGTATGATGAGCACAACAGTAAGTTCCCTCAGTTATGAAACCAAGGTTATCAATCCAGTAGGAGCAAGGAAATACCCCAAAGGTGTAGCTAGCTGAACGTTAAGGTGGCGACTACCGTGCCAAAGAACAACGTGGAGACCGCATAACACAACCACATAACTCGTCCCCAACTTGCATGAGGTTGTCAATCTCACCGGTTTTGCTGAAAACAAAGGATTAAACGATCAAATGGAAGGAAGTAATAGTTTAGAAAGTAAACACAAAGCAGTAAACCGCTTGTAGATTATGTAAAAGAAAGGACCGGGTCCATAGTTCACTAGAGGTGGCTCTCCTTAAGATAGATAACATGCTGGTGAACAAATTACAGCGGGCAATTGACAAACATCGAGAAAGCATACACATATACTAATCATCTTCACTCCTTTGAGACTTGATTGGGCATTACAACATTATACATAGACCGCCATCCAACCGCATCTATGACTAATAATCCACCTTCAAGTTATCATCCAACCCCTCTAGTATTAAGTTGCAAGCAATGATTATTGCTTTAATAATTGCGTAAAGTAAACAATACAATTGTTCTATGAACAAAGGATTGTTGTTTTCCCTAGTAGCAACAACACATCTAGTACCTTAGAGATTTCACTTCCCAGATTACCAGAGGCATGAACCCACTATCGAGCATAAATACTAACTCTTGGAGTTTCTAGCATCTACTTGGCCAAGATAGCTACTAACAACGGAAACCATGCAAGATCACAAATAACAAAGACATGATAGAATCAATAATCAATCTTAAATAGCATCTCAATATCCATTGGATCCCTGCAAACACAACATGTATGGATTACAAATAGATGATCTTGATCATGAATGGAGCTCACAAGATCTAAACATGAAAGCACAAAGGAGGAGAACCAGCCATCTAGCTACTACATGGACCCGTAGTCCAGAGATGAACTACTCACGCATCACATCGGAGGCTTGCATGGTGCTGAAGAAGGCCTCGAGGGTGAATTCCCCTCTCCGGCAGGGTGCCAGGAAGAGCTTCAGATCCCTTCCGATCTAGGGATGGAGATGACAGCGGCTACAGACTCTTTTGTGGATTTTTGATCGGGTACTTAGGGTTTCCATATTAGAGGCAATATATAGGCGGAAGGAGAGGCTGAGGGGGTGCTGGGGTCGGCCAGACCACCCCCTAGCACGGGCCAGGCCTGGCCGCACGGCCAGGTGGTGTGGCCGGGCCCCAGCCCTTCTCCGTCTCGTATTCTGGCTCTAGATGTCTTCCGGTAAAATAGCAACTTTGGCTTTTGTCCCGTCCAATTCCGAGAATATTCATTTTCTGATTTTCCTAGAACCAAAAATAGTAGAAAACAGGCAGCTGGCACTATGGCTCTTATTAATAGGTTAGTCCAAGAAATCATATGAAAAGTACTCCAAAGTATGGACAAAACACAAGAAAGTAGATAAAACCAAGCATGGAACATCAAAAATTATATATACATTTGTAATGTATCAGGTAGCTAAAAAGCACAAGCTATCTCATGAGTTCCACCTCATCTAAACCAAGTAAGTAAAGCCTAGCTATATGGCTATAAAGAAAGCGCTTTGCGGGAGGCAACCCGGTTATTTATTCTTTTGGATTTTTGTTTTGAACTCTTGATGTAGCAAAAGAGTTTATTTTGGTTTTTCTGATGGAAGTTTTTAATAATGTACCAAGTGGAACTTTATATGTTTTAAAAGTTGCTAAACATATGGAGTAGCAAATTTCTACTGAATAATTTTTAGTGCGTGAATTTTCTGATATTTATGTAACTGCGATTGCGCTCAGATTCATACAGCAATTACAACTTTTTATCCTCTGTATGCAAAAAAAAAATTCTAAAATTTCTGACATGTCTAAGTGGTTGAAAAAATTTTGTTTTGCTGTTGCTGAAAATCTGGATAGATTCTGACATGCTTTGTTTTAACCATTCCCAAGTGTCCTAAGATGATTTGTATGAGTCATATTATATGCTTGGGATATGTAGGAAAATTATTTTCTTGCTGACCATTTAGAAAGAATTTTTTCTTTGATATATAGGCAGCAACTATTATATTCTTGTGCCACTAATGTCACCTCTCAGAAAAGAGATGGGAGAAAAAGTTTTGTGTTGATGTTTTTTGTCAGGGAATAGAGGAACACCACACCAAGAGCAATCCAAGGATGGTGCAAAAAATAAGCTTGGGGAATCCCAAGGCACCCGACTGGACCAACTCAACTCTCAGTTTGCAAACCTCTAAACTTTGTTTTTTGAGAAACATAGAACTATCATAGAAACTTGGAGCATCTGTTTTGTTATTTTACTTTTTGTTTTGCATTAGAAAGACCACCACCACCACCATTATTATAAATGCTTATGATTAGATACGTAAAAGAAACTCTATCTTGATGAGATTAAAACTGAAAAGGAATGCGATGGAACAAAAGAAAAGGGGAGATAAAAACAAAAGATGAAATTCGTGTTGTGTCTAGTTCTTAAGCTCAAGTGTTTTATATGAAGCATGATCTGTTTTATGCCTATTAAATTGTATCCTTTGCTTGTGAATATTTATGTTCAACATTAACAATCAAGGTGAGAAAATAAATGTTGACATTATGAACTAGATGGCACACTCCTTAGATCTATTTTTTCTAAGCCTTTTTCTGCACAAACTAAGACTTGTTCCAAGCCCCTTAAAACTAGACTAGGCATACCCACCTACTTGTAGCAAAAGATACTTTCAAGTATAGTATGTATATTAATCCTCCAAACACTCTTAGCAAAAGATACTTTCAAGTATAGTATGTATTTTAAAGCTCTTAAGAATGTAAGGTTTGGGGTGATACCACTATGGAAATTTTTATGCTTCACGTCTTATTAGTGGTTGTTAGCTAAACCATGACTGGCATGGCAGAAAGCTTTCAATATTAAATGTTGAATATCGGTCATGTTTAAGTTCTACCTATGGATTGCAAGGATGTGAAATGAAATGTGCACACTGGAGTAGGCATGTTGGTAGAAAACGCTCCTGAATCGCTAGCCAAAGCCATGCATGACATGGTGGAAACTTACAACATGATGATCCTTGTTGATATGATTCATATGTTTGTTTTTCTTGTCTTCTAGAGTAGATATACTGGCCCTCCCACCTTGAACACAATCAAGGAATTATATTATATTTTATGCTAAAATAAGAAAATAAGTAAATGCCAAAAGGGGGGCATATAGCTACACAGGGGCAAGCAGTACTTCAATGATGCGGTTTCACAAGACCAACATGAGTATACAATGACATGCCTAAGTTGAGTAGCATGAGGAGTGCAATGCCATAGACTAGGTGCATGAAACAATCAACTTGTAAGATGTTTAGCACATAAACCATACGATGCTTTAAAACAAAGTGAAAATAAAAAGCTACCGGGAACTCCATTCTTATTAGTATTGTTGATGAATTACATAGCTCAAAATTCTATTTTTTATTCTTTATGGCGGATTAACATATGTATTCAATGCTTACTTTCAGTACGGAATGCAAAACATCTCAAAGGAAGACATAAAACTAATAAGTGAGTCTTCTAGTCAAGGGCACGAAACTAAGAAGTGGCCCAAAAATAAAGGAATGAACACCAATGCTAATCATGGAAAGAGTCTCTTATTTTATAGGTTCATCAAAGTGTGCTTGAAGGTTGATTTTGTTCATCATTTGTTTTATCATACCATCACTTACTGTTTAGCATATTTATGGATGTGTATAAGATACAACTTAATAGTACATTTGCATATTATGTTTCATTGAAAGGAATTGATCCTATGAACTCTACATGATAATGAAGGAAGCAAAGGTAACAAACTCCAAAGTCCATTTTAGTTTTATCACCTTCATGCTCGAGGACGAGCATAGGTTAAGCTTGGGGATGTTGATGCATGTAAAATGTACATATGAACTTTGTAGTTTGTTAACATGTTTTCCCACATATTTGCATCATATATAATGTTATATCCCTATTTTATATTGATTTTTGGGATTTACCAATGATCCCCTTTATTTTGGTTATAACCCAGCAGGGCAGAAAACCCTGTTTTCAATGTTTTTGATGTTTCAGGAACTATACAAAGTCAAATGGACCTGCACTTTTGGGAATGCCAATATTTATCCATGAAAAGCATTTGGAGCACTGGAATCTCACCAGGAGGTCCAGGAGGGACAAAAGAGCCTAGGTGGCGCGCCCATGCCTAGTGGGCGTGCCACCCATGCTCTTTCCCTCCTCGACTATCCGATCACCTTGATTCTTTTGCCCACATGGTTCTCTTAACCTAAAAATCCCTATATAAGGACCCCCCCGGGGTGTCCTCGAAATAGAAGCGACGGGAAGCAACGAGAGCCACCAGAGACAAAAAATCACTAGATCCAACAAAGATGGGAGGGGGAAACTCCATCGGGGCCATCTCCGGGGAGATCTCCACCCTCTCCAACATCTCAAGCTTAATCACCATGATGAAGAGGGAGTAGTCCACCTCTAGGCTATGGGTTTGTGGTAGTAGCTTGATCTATTTCTCTATTGTTCTTCATAGATCTAGTACCGTATGAGCTGCCCAACATGATTATGATCATATTTGTAATTCCTATGTGGTGGATCTTTGTTCTATAATTTGATATTTGAGATTGGAATCTATTTTGTGTAAGATGTTTTAATAGATGCCTATCATGCACCCTGTTCTTCATTGCTTGTTTTGATCCAACTTGTATGCAAGAACTTGTATGGGGAGAAGTGTGTGTTAGATGGAGTAGCATGGGGGTGGAGATTGAATTGTGACACATAATATTCAAGATCTACTTTAGTTTTTACCTTTCTTTTGATGCCTCACTAGGGGTAAAGTGAAATCATGTGCTATAGTTATCATGTGACAGTGTGATGACCTTGTTAAATCAAGCTAGCATATTTGCATTCAAACATCATATAATATTGCTTAAACTATACTCTGATTTTTTCTTAAATCAAGATTGCGTGGAGATTTCCCTTTCTTGAGGAGTATAAGAGAGAGATGTATTCCATCTCAATATTAGAATGTGATGCCCATATTAATTCTTTTTATCAAGCACTTATAGAATTTCCATGAATCTTTATCATTGGTGAACTGTTTTGTGATCACTATAACCTAAAAAGAGAGTAGACAAGTGATGAACCCATGAACTCCGGTCTGATTTTTATCATAAGAAACACCTTTCCGTTGCATCTACTATCCTTTATAATTTCTGCAATTTATTATTTCGAAAATACAAAAATACTTTCTCTACTTGCAATCACCCATAAAAACCCAAAAACAACTCTACTATCTTCCATATCATCTAGTTTGCATTACTTTACTTTATTTACTGCTTTTATTTCAGTTTACATTTTATTTTATTTCATATTACTAATACAAAGCCTTGTGCTTGAAAACCACTTGGTGGAGTTAGGGACACAAGACAAATTATTTTGCTTTACAGGTCGCTTGAAGAGTAGAAGAAACATCCTTCCATAACCAATTCCCTGAGAGTTCGATATAAACCCTCGAGTCACCCTTGTGGGGAAAAGAAGCTTGTTACAACACTCTGCACTTGAAGTCCCAACAAAAAGTGGCCACATTTGTTGCCATCAAGACTATTTTCTGAAGCCGTTACCGGGGAGTTATTGAAGGTACATCCAATTGCATCCTCAGCAAGTTTGAAGAGCAAGGTAACTCCCACGTCAACTATTTATTTTTTGGCATCGTCATCTTCATCAACTTGTGCAACAACCCAAGCTTGGGGAGGTTGCACCACTGTGAGCGTTTTCTTCTCCTTTTAGATTTTAAAGTATTTAATTTTGTCTTGCTTTTAGTCTTTTTAAGTTTTTCTTTAAAAACACGAAAACATATAAAAATTAGTATTACCTTTTTATTTGCAAAACATGGGGGAAAGAGGACCAAAACTTTGTGACTACACAAACACCCCTAATGATCAATTCATGGCTAAACCCATTACCACTCCTGAAATTACTGCTGAAAGTTTTGAAGTAAGTCCTGGTCTTTTAAATCTTATAACTAGAGAAAAATTTGGGGGAGTGCTAGTGAGGATGCCTCTATGCATTTGCATGATTTCTGTCAAATTTGTGATATGCAAAAGTTTAAAAATGTGGAAAATGACATTGTCAAACTTAAACTATTCCCATTTTCACTAAGAGGTAAAGCTAAAGAATGGTTATTATCGCTTCATGCTGCTAGCATAAACTCTTGGGATGACCTAAAGGAAGCTTTCATTAAGAAACACTACCCACCGGTTTAGATCCTACAAAATAGAAAAAGTATCCTATCATTTAGACAAAATGATAATGAACATGTAGCAACAACTCGGGAGAGAGTTAAAAACATGCTTAGACCTTGCCCATCACATGGAGTAAATGAATGGACCATATTCCATTCTTTTTATAATGGCCTAAATATTATGTCAAGAAGCATTCTAGATTCTGCCGCAGGAGGGGGGGTGCATTTATGAGTAAAATTGTGTCTGAAGCTAAAAATATCCTAGAAAGCATGTTGTAACATTCCAACATTAGAGCTTAGAAAGAAGCTGAGATCAGGTGTGTGCATTGCATTCATGCATAGAAAATCTGGATAATTTTCGCGCTTTTAAATAAAACTTGTCAAAGTGATTGAAGCTTCTCTTAACTTGGTGGAACTGAAGTACATCATCAAGTTGATTGCGATAATTTTCAATATGACCTTTGCTAAAACCTTATCTTTGGGTAATATAATTTGGTCTATGGGTAGATCAAATGGAATCAAGCTAAACCCACAACACATTAAAAGGATCTTATAGAGATCATACCATGGTATTCATTACAAGAACTCTTGAATACCCAATCAGTATATAACTCCAAGTAAACAAACCCCATAACTAAATCTTGATACACTTGCTTGCCATTGTTATTCCTACCATGGGTATCATGGTAGTTCCTAAACACTAACTATTATCACAAGTAGAGTAGAAAGGAAGTTCAGACAAGACCATTCATCACATATCTTTGTTGTCATATTAATAGATGACATTCCTATTTAAGCAAGTCCTAGTGTCAATTAATCATTAATGTTGAGTGATCAATTCTTGACCTAGAACTTATTGACCTTCCAAAGACCTTAAGTAAATTAATAAGAAGGAGGAACTAATTATGGTAGAGTGTTCCATCATCAATGGAATGTAATCCTTAGTGGAGATCAAACCATCTAATGTTGGAGGAGTTAACTCACTCTTGAATTAACTAGAAGAAGTATCTAAACCTAAGAATAAATCTAGGAATTAAGAAAGTTAGAAATGATAGAATGTCATATAATAATCTTGTTAAGCCAAGTAGGTATAAACCCAAAGTAAGCTTTATTAACAAGAAAAACTTTATAAGGAGATTAGTAAAAGTCTACTACTTAGCTGAGGAAAGATGTTGATCAGACAATTAGAACCTTAAGATTTATATGATAAAAGGATGGTGGTCATTATTCCCAAGTCACTTGAGAATAGATGACCAGGTGTTGAAGGAGAGTGGTGAGTATACCAAATTAGGTAAAGCCCTAGAAAGCTGAATCATCTAGTTTGATCATGAGTAGTCAAGATAGGGTATTATGAAGTTAGAACCTAAGTTGATTGGAGTAGTGGAAGTCATGGTGATGTAATCAAGCTAATACAAGAACAATCTTTTATTATGGGGAATAATACAATACCTCTTCTAGAGGATTGATATCCCTTGTTATATATAGTAAGGATTCTTGATAAATCCTTAACCAAGATCATATCAAACCAGGACAAGATCCATGTCTACCTCTTTGTCCAAAACCCTAGAATTTAATTGATAGTGGAACAATTTCCCATTCCTAGGTAACCATTGTATAATATCTCTTGGACAAGTGAAGCTTCCAAGAGATAATAAGAGAACCAGTTGAGAGTGTATTGATGAGAGCCTTGTCCATTGTGTTCTCTTAGACCTAATAAGAACCTAGTCCCATGGAATCATCAAGACCACATTAAGAAGTAATCTTTATAGCTCACTCTAAGTTGAGATATCATTCATGATTATAAAGTCAGGAGTAATCCTTAAACCTTGATCCCTAGCAACATTCAATAATAAACTTGAGGGTAGTGTATCCTCTAGGGTCCATAGTAAGTGTGGTATTAGAAAAAGTAAATGTTGCTAGGCATTGAGATCACTTGTGCCACATGAATGATAATTGATGTTCACCATTATATAATAAACTTCTATCAAAACATTAACCACACTTAAGTAAGTAGTGAACAACTAGTTCAAGAAGTGATCCATGCCTACTTTGAAAAATAGTACAATGGTTATGAAGAAATTGTAATGGAATTGGAATAAAAGAAATTCCAAACTTTGAAGAACCTTAAAATTTAAATCACTATATTATAAACCACAACATTAGTACATTATAAATTGATATATGATTACCTATTCATAAAAAGGTTATGTGACTATAAATAATCCTCATAAGACTTTGAAATTCCAGTTGTCAAAGTAAAGATAAAATCATATTTAAGAGATTTTTACATAAGAAGTAAATCTCTAAAATCGTAATTCCTATTAATAGTTTTTCTTTAAAATAACCCTTCATATAGTTATGGCTTTTGAATGCACAACAAGAAATGAAGAGGAGATGGTTAAAATTGCTTTATATAATAATATTCATAACCTGCAAGATTCTTGGATATTTAAATCCTTGAATAAATTCATATTTAAAATGAATTTGGAACAAATCGAGTACAAAAATAAATAAAATAATAAGAGATAAAAAAATTCCGAATAAAAAAATCTGGCTCGAGGCCCATTACCTCATCTCCCTACCCGATGCTCGCATATAACAGCAGTAGTTTTCCGCTCACTTTGAAATGGCCCAATAGCATCCCATCCCGGATACCCCATCGTTCTCTCTATGGCAAGCGGGGCCGGCCCAAGGAGAGAACCATCGTCTTCATATTCCTCTACACGGACGACACGCTGCTGGCGAGCCACGTCGCCGCCGTAATCCTGGACCGCCCAGACGCGATTGACTCTCCTAGAGCTCCGTATATGTCGCCAAGCATCCACCAGTTGAGAGTGTCTCTTGGACAAGTGAAGCTTCCAAGAGATAATCAGAGAACCAGTTGAGAGTGTATTGATGAGAGCCTTGTCCATTGTGTTCTCTTAGTCCTAATAAGAACCTAGTCGCATGGAATCATCAAGACCACATTAAGAAGTAATCTTTATAGCTCACTCTAAGTTGAGATATCATTCAGGATTATAAAGTCAGGAGCAATCCTTAAACCTTGATCCCTAGCAACATTCGCTAATAAACTTGAGGGTAGTGTATCCTCTAGGGTCCATAGTAAGTGTGGTATTAGAAACCCTAAATAAATGTTGCTAGGCATTGAGATCACTTGTGCCACATGAATGATAATGGTTGTTCACCATTATATAATAAACTTCTATCAAAACATTAACCATACTTAAGTAAGTAGTGAACAACTAGTTCAAGAAGTGATCCATGTCTACTTTGAAAAAGAGTACAATGGTTATGAAGAAATTGTAATGGAATTGGAATAAAAGAAATTGCAAACTTTGAAGAACCTTAAAATTTAAATCACTATATTATAAACCACAACATTAGTCCATTATAAATTGATATATTATTACCTATTCATAAAAAGGTTATGTTACTATAAATAACCTTCCTAAGACTTTGAAATTCTAGTTGTCAAAGTAAAGATAAAATCATCTTTAAGAGATTTTTACATAAGAAGAAAATTCTAAAATTGTAATTCCTATTAATAGTTTTTCTTTAAAATAACCCTTAATATAGTTATGGATTTTGAATGCACAACAAGAAATGAAGAGGAGATGGTTAGAATTGCATTATATAATAATATTCATGACCTGCAAGATTCCTAGATATTTAAATCCTTGAATAAATTCATATTTAAAATGAATTTGTAACAAAACAGAGTACAAAAAAAAGAAAATAATAAGAGACAGAAAAAATTCAAAATCAACCAAATCTGGCTCGAGGCCCATTACCTCATCTACATACCTGATGCTCGTGTGCAGCAGCCGTAGTTTTCCGCTCACTTTGCAATGGCCCAATAGCAACCCAGCTCGGATAACCCTTCGTTCTCTCTGTGGCAAGCAGGGCCCACCCGAGGAGAGAACCGTTGTCTTCATCTTCCTCTGCACGGACGACACACTGCTGGCTAGCCACGTCGCCGTCGCAATCCTGGACCGCCCGGACACGATTGAATCTCCCAGAGCTCCGTCTAAGTCGCCAGGCATCCGCCAGTTGAGAGTGTCTATTGGACAAGTGAAGCTTCCAAGAGATAATTCGAGAACCGGTTGAGAGTGTATTAATGAGAGCCTTGTCCATTGCGTTCTCTTGGACCTAATAAGAACCTAGTCGCATGGAATCATTAAGACCACATTAAGAAGTAATCTTTATAGCTCACTCTAAGTTGAGATATCATTCAGGATTATAAAGTCAGGAGCAATCCTTAAACCTTGATACCTAGCAACATTCACTAATAAACTTGAGGGTAGTGTATCCTCTAGGGTCCATAGTAAGTGTGGTATTAGAAACCCTAAGTAAATGTTGCTAGGCATTGAGATCACTTATGGCACATGAATGATAATGGTTGTTCACCATTATATAATAAACTTCTATCAAAACATTAACCACACTTAAGAAAGTAGTGAACCACTAGTTCAATAAGTGATCCATGCCTACTTTGAAAAAGAGTACAATGGTTATGAAGAAATTGTAATTGAATTGGAATAAAAGAAATTCCAAACTTTAAAGAACCTTAAAATTTAAACCACTATATTATAAACCACACCATTAGTCCATTATAAATTGATATATGATTACCTATTCATAAAAAGGTTATGTGACTATAAATAACCCTCCAAAGACTTTGAAATTCCAGTTGTCAAAGTAAAGATAAAATCATCTTTAAGAGATTTTTACATAAGAAGTAAATCTCTAAAATCGTAATTCCTATTAATAGTTTTTCTTTAAAAGAACCCTTCATATAGTTATGGCTTTTGAATGCACAACAAGAAATGAAGAGGAGATGGTTAGAATTGCTTTATATAATAATATTCATGACCTGCAAGATTCCTGGATATTTAAATCCTTGAATAAATTCATATTTAAAATGAATTTCTAAAGAAACAGAGTAGAAAAATAAAGAAAAGAATAAGAGACAGAAAAACATTCAATAAACCAAATCTGGCTCGAGGCCCATTACCTCATCTCCCTACCTAACGCTCGCGTGCAGTAGTCGTAGTTTTCCGCTCACTTTGCAATGGCCCAATAGCAGCCCAGCCTGGATACCCCTTTGTTCTCTCTATGGAAAGCATGGCCCGCGTGAGGAGAGAACTGTCGTCTTCATCTTCCTCTGTAGGGATGACACGCCGTTGGGCTAGCCACATCACGGTCGCAATCCTGGACCGCCCGGTCGTGATTGAATCTCCTAGAGCTCCGTCTAAGTCGCTAGGCATCCACCAGCTGGACCAATTCGCAATGATTCATGCCTAGAGCAAGCCTCAACTCCGCCGTCGCATCTCAATTGTTGTCGATGCCGTGCTAATGACCCACCAGTATAGGGGGTGTATCGCAGTATTTTCGATAAGTAAGAGTGTCGAACCCAACGAGGAGCAGAAGGTGCTGGCTAGTGGTATGGATCAGGAATTCTCTGCAAATACTTAGCAGACGGATTTTTAGGGTTTTTTGATAAAGAAAGTAAACAAAGTATGAGTAAATAAAAGACAATAGGAATAAATGCAGCAAGTGGCCCAATCCTTTATGCAGCAAAGGACAAACCGGTTGTATTACTTAAGATGACCAAATGTTCTCGAGGACACATGGGAAGACTGTCAAGTGCTTTCGCTTCATATAGTTGATTAATCTTCTTTAGCTTGCTAAGTATTGTGTGGGTGAACCTGTGCTACTGTACCGACCTTCCTAGGACTAATACATACTTGTGATTATACCCCTTGGAAACATCTGTAAGTACAAGAAAGTAATTAAGGTAGAACCTAACCACAACTTTAAACTCTAAGACCCTTACGTCCCTTGTGCAATGGTTTCCTAACGGGGGTTCAGGTTTCTGTCACTCCGGCAACCCCTACGATTAGTAGCCAAATACACAATGCATTCCCCTAGGCCCATATAGGTGAAGTGTCATGTAGTCTACGTTCACATGACACCACTAGAAGAAGTACACCACAACTTAAATATCAAACTATTGAATCTTTCTCAACACAACTCCACTACTAACAACATGACTTCTCCCATGTCCTCAAGAACAAAACAAACTACTCACAAGACATCATATGGATCATGATCAGAGATGGAATAATGATGTATAACAATCTGAACAGAAACAATAATTCAATGGTTCACTCAATAGCATCAACTACAAAGAGTAATCAACACCGGGAAAGTTTCCCCTATGAACTATGCAAGATTCAACCAATTGTTACAGCAATATGGAGATGGTGATGAGGGTGCTGATGGTGGTGGTGATGATGATGATGATCCCGATGAAGTCCAACTTGATGGTGGTGTTGATGGCGACGATCTCCCCTCTCCGGGAAGGAATTCCCCTAGCAGAAATCTGTCTGCCGGAGAGATCTTTCTCTCTCGGTGTTTTCCGCCCCACAGAGGCGGCGGAATATTTTTGTGGTTGCTCCCCGAGTCTTAGGGTTTTGGGAGGATAATATAGGCCAGAGGGGAGTGCCAGGGGTGGACCAGGGAAGCCACACCACCTGGTGGCGTGGCCTAGGATGGCCCGCACTAGGGGGTGGTGTGGCCCCCCTGTGGACCATCTCCAAATTTCTTCCGCTTTCTTCGTCTTCGGAAAATAGGATTTTCTGATATTTTCCCGATTTTCGATCTTCGAATTTTGCCTCCAAACAGCACCTTTTCCATCGAATCCCGACTACATGTCCATGCTCCAAAAGTCATCAACCATGCAAAAATAGATGAAATAACATAAGTATCATCTCTCAATACGAAATATATCAATGAATAACAGTGAATTATGACATAGAATAGTGATGCAAAATGGACGTATCAACTCGCCCCAAGCTTAGACTTCGCTTGTCCCCAAGCGAAACTGAGCTCAATAAACATGACCTCAGGTTTATGGAGTGAAGGGTCGATAAAAGAATACAGACAAGAAGCATCACATTCATCAATACATAGATCATGATAGAAGACAACTCACTATTATATAACTTAACTTGCAACGAGTAAAGAAAACACAATACACATACATAAAGTAAATCATAATTGGTAATGGCAAACTTAGCTCTTGGTCGAAGAATAGTTGATAATTTGCTGGAGTTCACAAATAACTGATTTTCAATGATAGCTTTCAAAGTAGTAAACATCAAGATAAGAGCAATGTGCAAAACAAGGAACATAAGCAACATGATTGAATAAATCATCATATGAATGAATGAAACACAACAACTCAAAATACTTGCTGAGATAGAAAGGAATAGGTTTACTGACTCAACTAAAAAGTAAAAGAAAGGCCCTTCGCAGAGGGAAACAGGGATTGCAAGTCTCATAAAGAGCTCCCAAAAATTATGATACTTACTAGCTTTCAGCTCTCATTGCCCCTATCATAGGCATCTTTAGGTGATTAAGGTTAAAGTGATCAAATATGAGGATATGCATTGACAAGTTGTAAGTTGAGAATGTCATGTCCCTTGAATACGAGGTCCGCTCCTCATGCTACTCAAGTTTAGTCACCGATAAGTTCTTGTCATCGTAAGCATATGTGTATCATAGAGAATCGCCAACAGGGTACCCCTTGCCCGATGATACGGAAGAATCCCCATATCAAAATGACAAGGCAAACAGACAACAAACATCTCAACAATCTTCTTATTTACCATGGGAATATGGTGCTTTTTTCTCTCTTTCCTCTTTTCATAATCTCTTTTTTATTTTTCTCTTTTTTCTCAATATCGGACTCTTTTTTATAAGAAGAATGCTTCATAGATGCTTGTTATGGTTACGCTGCAGGTTTCCACCATGTCAGCATGGATTAGACCAGCGGCCTAGGTGTTTCTATAACACACATGCATAACTCCATGGACTTACAAGCTCCCCTTTCATTTCACACTAACGACATCCATAGACAAAAGAACATGATATCAACTAGGTACAAAGTACCAGTGCAATGTTGAAAGCGTTCCCCATCATAACATGGTTCTGCTAATTCACAACTCACAAAGAGCAAGCATATACACAACATAGATGGGAACAATGGTTCAAGTTTATTAGATGCAAGAAAGTAAAGTGTGCCATCAAGTTCGTGAGAGCTTTAATCACTAATTTTCACATAACAAGTTTAATTTGGGAGATAGATAAAACAAGAATTTACTTGGAATAGCAATAATGCTAATAGGTAGGTATGGTGGACACAAATGGCAAAGTGTTGGGGATATACTTTTCGGGTATCCTCACAGTTCCTCACTGACCAGGGTGGCCCACTTCGGGTTAGATCTTTGCTTCACGGGCGACCCAGTCAGGGAGAAAGAAAGAGTCCAATCCGGCTACGGGAAGGCCCAGAAGACTTACCGACTTAGGCCCATAATGTTACTTGTAGTTCAAGATGTACTCTGTAACCGACTCTTAGTCGTAGCCAGATAGATCTCTCTTGTAAACCCTAGGCCGGATATCTATATAAGCCATCCTAGGGAGAGCCTTTAGGGCACCCTTAATAGTCTACAATCTCAACTCGCACAGGAGAAACCCTTGTAACCCATATTCCGGCTCTGCCATATTACTGGATTGCTAGCAGGAGTAGGATCCGTCCAAACCCAGCGGATTCGAACCTGGGTAAACTTGTGTGCTCACCGTCCCGGAATACCGTATGTCTCACACCCCTCTCTTCCGCACGCCTCGAGGGCCCCCTCATGGCGTACTTGTCCTCAATCCGACGACAGTTGGCGCCCACGTGGGGCAAGTGAGCTTCAGATTTACGTTTCGAGCAGAATCTGCAAGAATCGGAATCGGCGAGACTATCATCGTCGGTCGCATACTCTACGCCAGTGACGTCCCTCTCACCGTTCTCGACGAGACTTGGATTCCGGTTAGGGAGGCTATGACTGTCTACACAATCATGTCTTTTGGCGAGATCGATGTTTACATCGGTTTCGCTAAACCTGCCCCACCCACCCCAGCGGTGATGATAGAGGCAGAAGAATCTTCTGGGTCCCCTTTGTCCGCGGAGGCGGCAGAGTTCCGGATCTCAGAAAACCATAAACCCACCCAGCCCGCACCAGTTGCGGAGATAGTGGAGAAATCCGAGCGGATCTAGCAGTCCAAGTCGAATCTGGAGTGGATCTCCCTGGAGGAGCCGGATCCTAGATCGACCCACCCGCGGAAGTCGAAATCCAGGAGGAGCATATCAATGACACTGATTCCGGCTCTGATGATGCTGGGACAGACAAACCTTTCCTAAGGTACACACTACGACGTATGATAATGCAAGATGCAAGCGCATATGCAATTCTCGAGACCATCAAAAGTTTCGACATGGCTGATCGCGAAAGCCGCAGGTACCTTAGGAAGCACGCGTCACACTTCGTCGGGTACGTGGGATCCGGATCCGGCTCTGCCGATGTTGGAGAGAACACCGACTCTGTGCTGGAGGCAATCGAAACAAACGCCGATGTACCCGCATCCTCGGATGAATCGATGACGTCAGTAGATTTCCGAAAGTTCTCCGCGGAATATGAAGAGGAGTACAACTCCAAGGCTGCAGAAGAAGGATAAGCCATGGATGAAGGATCCGGGGAACACTCTCCTAAAGCGCAGGATGACATGGACGTCGGAGATAATCCCGAGGTCCAGATGTCTGAAAGTACCGATCAGAGCTTGACTCTGGGAAACGGACCCAAAGCCGTCTTTGCTACCGGCGCTGCCAAGAAGGCAAAGAAGAACAACAAGAAAAACAAGACCCCGGCAAAAGACCCTCTGGCAGAGGAGGTGATTTCCGAGGAATACGAAGAAGACTCGGATGGAGCACTTATCCTAGAAGAGCCGAAAAAAGAAGAATCGGTGGATGGACACGTGATCACTGAAGGTGCGCGTAAACTCATCGATGCTGCATGAACCACACCCATCCCTACAGCTGCAGAACTTACTGCTGAAGAGCTGGACGAAAGGGCCCAAGCCCTAGAAGCGTGTCGTCAACAACTCCTAGAGGAAGACAAAAACATCGAGGAGGAGAAGAAACGCATGACAACTAAAGATTACATGTCTCGGTTGCATCAGAAGACACGGAAGCGTCACACCAATGACGACCAATTCCCACATATCCGTGCCGTCCTTTTCGGAGATGAGATGGGGAAGCCACGGAAAGATAGCAAAGGAGATTGGGTATATCCAACCCAGTACAGAATACCGTGGCGGCCCGAGAAATTCTATCGGCTAATCCATGACCAGAGGAGATCCGTTTGGGTATCAAACTACTCAACAAGGGACTGGAGCAGCAAAAGGTCGCCCTGTCCGGAAGTCAAAAACTGGTCTCGGATTCCGACCAATGTCGCACAGATTTGGCATGGGCTGACGTAAGACCCCATCATGTTCCGGAGCAGCATTATCGCCCCGAACGACGGGAGGACAATTATTCGAGAACCGGATCGTCATGATAGCATCGCAGGACTACGTGCGACTGGGGCAACGTCGCACCAGCGACCGAGAAAGAGGCCATCGTTGCTCTGAATCCGAGGAATCCTCCCCGACGAGAATCTAACCACCGAAGGGGAGAAGATAAATAGAAACGTCGGGAGGAGGATCGTCAAAAAATTCCACCTCCTAGACATGCAAGCCGTCTGGCCGAGCCCCACCATGGTGGGAACGACGGACGAAGAAACGACGGAAACCATGCCGGGACAAGCCGGCAGGGGGCTCGTCATAGTCAAGACCCTCCCCGGAATCGGAATAATGGCATTCCAGACGGAGGCGGCGATCAGCCGGAAACTATCCAGCTGCCCCACCCTCTCCACCACACAGTCATCACAACGGCTCCCAAGGAGGGCAAGGAGGACGACGTGGCGGAGGAGGTGGTGGCAGAAGCCGAAGTCTGGCTCCAAGGCATCGCAGCCACAGCCGACATTCGGGACGATCTTTATCCCCGAATGACGCAAGGCACAGGATCAACTCCAACATAGAGGCTCGGCGCTACGAAAACAATGATATCTATGTGGGCCCAAAGTGCTTCGGACCACGCATCAGAGCTACAAAATTCCCGGAAGGATTTGCTATCTCAAGACATATCCAAGCCTACAATGGCATTGCTAGGCCAGATACCTGGCTACAGGATTTCTTCCAAGCTTGCTGCATCGCTAAAGGCGGAAACAGCCTAGTCGCTACCCGATATCTCGCACTTATGTTGCGGAAGACAGCACGATCATGGCTCAATGAACTTCTGGAGAACACCATCCATAACTGGTATGACATGCAAAGTGCGTTCTTTCGGAATTTCGAAGGCACATATCGGAGGCCCTGTACGGTCGGAGACCTACAGCGTTGCACCCAGAAAGCCAGAGAAACTTGCCGGGACTACCTCGGACGATGGATCAACACCAAGAACTCCTGTGAATGAGTGAATGATCAAACTGCGATTGAAGCTTTCATTCCAGGTCTCCCAATTGGTCTACTGCGCCATCGCTTGAAGTGTGACAAGGTCACTGATTTGGGAGAGATGATAGAAATAGCGAGAAAGTATGCAGATGCTGATGATGATGACGAGGGATTGCTCAATGCCCTACTTGTGCCTCAGTCGGCAAAACAACCAAAGCAACAAGCTTAGAAGTGCAAAAATACCTCGGAGGAAAAACCATACGTGGAAACGGCAGTGGTCACTGCTACTTTCGGGTCTGGAGGGCGAGGAGGACGCGGCGGAGGCCGCGGGCATGGGCGTGGAACTTCAAGAGTCCAGGGTAGAGGATACCAGCAACCAGGAAAAACCTACTCTTGGGCCGACATTGCGAATAACCCATGTGTGCATCACCTAGACGCTAATGGGGGCTCGTCCCACACCAACACCGAATGTCGTTTCAATGACGACATCAAAAGAGATGACACCGCGGGCTACAAAGCTAAGCGGAAGAAGGGAAAGAAGAATCCCGAAAAAGAAAAAGAGACCAAGGAAGATTCTGACATGGAGGAAGCTGATGCTTCAAATCCCAAGTCGGAAGGGAAGGAAACTTTTCCCACCAAGAAGGACACTTATGTCACTTTCCTCGGATCTCAACCAACAAAGGTCAAGAAAACAGTTCTACACGAGCTCAATGCAATAGTTCCGGCTGTCCCCCAGTATCTGGACTGGTCGGAAGTGGTAATCACATTTGACCGTGATGATCATCCGCCTAAGTTACACAGGCGAGGAAAATACGCTTTAATCGTCAATCCACTGATTGACGGTTACGGTTTCTCCAAGACCCTCATGGACGGTGGTAGCAGTATCAATATTCTCTATGTCGAAACGCTACGCCAGATGAAGATCTCGGAAACACAGCTAAACCATAGCTTTGTGATTTTACACGGAGTTGTCCCAGGAAGACAAGCTAATTCCCTAGGAGAGATCACTTTGGATGTTACCTTTGGAACTCCAAAGAACTATCGAACGGAGGCACTTTCCTTCGAAGTGGTCCCGTTCAAGAGCGTGTACCACGCTATATTCGGACGTCCGGCTTACTGGGATTTTATGGCTCGTCCGTGTTACATTTACAATATGATAAAAATTCCAGGTCCCAACGGCATGATCACCATCAGGGGAGACCCGAAGAAAGCACGAGAGTGCGAGGATGGAAATGTCGCCTTTGCTGAAGCCGTGCTGCACGCCCAGGAGTACCAGGAGATCAAGAAGAGCATAGCTCCGTCCGAGATGCCCGCAACGAAGAAGGAGGTGACAAAGCCAAATCCGGAGTTCAAGGCATCAGAAGAGACGAAGAAGACGCTGTTGAAGGATGATGACCCCTCCAAGGTGACCCAGATAGGCGTAGGCCTAGGTAGCGCATAGGAAAGCGCGCTCGTCAAGTTCCTCCAAGAAAATCAAGATATCTTCGCATGGAAGCCATCTGACATGACCGGAGTACCTAGGGAACTTGCCGAGCACTCTCTAAATGTAAACCCGAACGCTAAACCTGTCAAACAGTCCCTACAATGATTTGGCGATGAAAAGCATCAGGCAATAGCTAAGGAACTAGCACGGCTCGAGTTAGCCGGATTCATAGAAGAGGTCATCCACACTGATTGGTCGGCCAATCCTGTAATGGTCCCTAAAAAGGACACCACTGATTTAAGGATGTGTGTTGATTATACTGCCTTGAACAAGGCTTGTCCAAAAGATCCATTCGCTCTACCTAGAATTGATCAAGTTATCGATTCTACTGGCAGCTCTAACTCCTCCGCTTTTCTCGACGCATATTCCGGTTATCACCAAATCCGGATGAAGGAATCTGACAAAGTCAAAACTCCATTCATAACCCCCTTCGGAACCTTCTGTTTTGTTATGATGCCCTTTGGGCTGAAGAACGCAGGAGCTACATACCAGCGCACAATGCAGCGTTGCCTCCATGACCAACTCGGACGTAATGTACATGCATACGTGGATGATATTGCAGTAATGTCCAAAAAGAAGGAAACGCTGATTTCTGACTTGGAGGAAACATTTGCCAACCTACAAAAATACAACATCATGCTTAACCCGAAGAAGTGCTTCTTTGGAATACCAGCCGGAAAATTGTTAGGTTTCATCGTGTCTCAGAGAGGCATAGAGGTGAACCGAGACAAAATCAAGCCTATACTCAATATTTCTAGGCCAACTCGCTTGAAGGACGTACAAAGACTAACTGGTTGCATTGCTGCAGTCAGTCGGTTTGTAAGCCGGCTTGGTGAAAGAGCCGCACCATTATACAAACTCCTGAAAAAGACCAAAGATTTTGTTTGGACTGATGAAGCTGAAGCTGCACTGCAAGACCTGAAGAAAGTACTCTCATCTGCTCCTATCCTTGCAGCGCTGGAACCTCAAGAACCGATGTTGCTTTATCTTGCTGCGATAAATAAGGTTGTTAGTATCGTCATGGTGGTGGAGAGACCGGAGGAAAATCAGGAGCACCTGGTGCAGCGTCCGACTTACTTTGTCGGTGAAGTCCTAGCAGAGTTAAAACAGCGGTATTCGCATTATCAAAAGTTGGCTTACGGTGTTTTTCTAGCATCTCGTAAGTTGCAACACTACTTTTAGGAGCATCCGATTACCATGGTGAGCACAGCTCCCATGAGAGATATAATCAACAACAGTGACGCCATAGGACGCGTCGCCAAATGGGTCATAGAGCTTTCAGCTTTTGACATTGAGTATAACCCTTGGACAGTAATCAAATCCCAGATCCTTGCTGACTTTGTCGCTGATTGGACAGAGACGAAGGAGACCATGATCCTCCCTGAATCGGAATATTGGACCCTCTTTTTCGATGGGTCTAAGGCTCGCGGGGGCTCGGGGGATGTCGTGGTGCTCAAATCACCCCAAGGAGATAAACTTTTATACGTGTTGCAGATCCACTTCATAGCGACAAACAATATTGCCGAGTATGAAGCACTGCTGCATGGAATCCGGATTGCTAAGGATATTGGTATCCGACGTTTGATGTGTGACGGAGATTCAGATCTTGTTGCTCAACAAGTGTCGGATATTTGTAATGCAAATAAGCACATGGCATCATATAAAGCTGTCGTGGATGATCTATCTAAATCGTTCGAAGGATTTGAAGTTCAACATATTCCTTGAGCAGAAAATGAGGAAGCAGACGCACTATCTGGGATAGGTTCTGTGCGGAAAGAGGTCCCGGATGGTGCTTTTTTAGAGCACCTTAAAGTTCCCTCAATAAAGTGAGTAGATGAGGAATATCCGACCAAATCCGACTCACCTTTGATAGCAGTTCTGGCTGTGATTCCCAGCTGGACTCAACCCTACCTCGATTATTTGGTAGATGGCAAATTACCCGTAGACGAGGTGCTGAGCCGGCAGATTATCCGACGAGCAAAAGCCTATACAATTGTTAAAGGTGAACTCTATAAGAGGAGTGTTTCTAGGGTTTTTCAGCGCTGTGTATCTCCGGAAGAAGGAGTTGAAATCTTAAGGGAAATCCACGAAGGCGAGTGTGGTCACCACACTGCAGCCAAATCTTTAGTGGCAAAAGCTTTTAGACACGGATTTTACTGGCTTATAGCTCAAGCAGATGTCGAACGATTAGTCAAGACGTGCAAAGGCTGCCAAAAGTACGCCAAACAAGCTCATGTTCTGGCTGATCAGTTGCGAACAATACCTATAACATGGCCCTTTACGGTCTGGGGGCTTGATATGGTAGGACCTTTTAAATAAGCTCCAAGTGGATTTACTCACCTCTTAGTGATGGTGGATAAATTCACCAAATGGATTGAGGCTAAACCTGTCACTAGTTGTGATGGAGCAACAGCCAAAAGATTTGTCGAGGATGTTATAATCCGGTATCGTTATCCACATAGTATTATCACGGACAACAGGAGTAACTTCTCTATGGGAGAATTGGCTGAATTCTGCAACGAGCAAAATATCCGGCTTGACATTGCATCAGTCGCACATCCACAGGCTAATGGACAAGTCGAAAGAGCAAATGGTTTAATCCTACAAGGCCTAAAACTGAGACTCGAAGCACCACTACGACGTGCTGTGGGGGCTTGGGCAGAGGAATTACCCTCTGTAATATGGAGTTTAGGAATGACTCTAAACAGGTCAACCAGATACACACCTTTCTTCTTGGTCTATGGTGCAGAAGCAGTTCTTCCTAGTGATTTGATTCACACCTCTCCTAGAGTGGCCGCGTATATTGAAGAGGATGCCAAGATTTCTCGACAAAATGATCTCGACTTAGTCGAAGAAGTTCGCGTCGTTGCTGAAATGAGATCTACAGCCTATCAGCAGAAGTTACGCAAGTATCATAGCCAGAGAGTCAGAAACAGATCCTTCAATAAAGGTGATTTGGTTCTCTGGCTTGTGCAACAAAGAAAGCACAAAGTTTCCCCGGTATGGGAAGGGCCCTTTTTAGTTAGTTGAGTATTGCACAATGGATCGTACTACTTAACTGACATGAGGCTAGTCAAAGAAAGACCTGCAACTAAGAAGAGAAAGAGAGCTGGAGGTAGTACAAATCCGGATGAGTTAGACAGACCGTGGAATATTGCTTAGCTACGTCCGTTTTATTCTTAGTTTATCCTTCTTTGTAAACATATATATGTACATGTTCTGTGAGAAATAAAATTTTTGGTTGCCTCAAGTTTTTTTTGAAAAGTTTTTACCATCTTATTTCCGAATGATCATGTCATAGTCGAAAATCCCAGAATGCTTGAAAGTACTTTATGCTCATGCTCATTCTGGTTTAGATTTCCGATTCTAAAATTGCTACCCTTGGGTATACAAATTTCTAGTCTTTACTTTGGTTATTTGTCTGATCACTGGATGCGGGCATTTTCCGAGTAGTGAATTGTTGGTACTGGAAGCCGGCTTTGTTTCTGAGTTTAAACTGGTTTAGCAATTGAGCTCCGTTGCTCGGCAAAGTTTCCGGCAGAAGGTTGAGCAGTCCACACGTAGGACATGTTCCAATCCTGAACAAGTTGCGGCATCTCCTTTGCCTTGTCCCTCACCTGAAAATCCAACATTCTAGGCATGTCCGGAATCTTGAGAGCTTCGTCGATGTCCTCAAGGGATTGGCGGAAGTCATGAAGCGGGTCACCGACTTGGGTAAGACGGTGGGTACGGGGCTCGGTGGAGGAAGAGTCCGTCAAGTTCAGAGGACCTATACACAAAACAAGTCAAGAAAAGTCCGACATTGATAGAAGTCGAAGAAAGTGGAAAGGTCAGACAGATGGAACGTACCGAAAATGACGTCGTCGATTTTGGTCTTCTCTTCCCGAAGACTCTGGAGTTCAACCCGGAGTGCATCGGAAAGATCCTTCTCTCTGCTAAGCTCATTTTTGAGGTCCGAGATTGTTTTATCTTGAGCAGCAATCTTGTGATCATGCTCTTCAGTAGCCATGGAGGAGGACTCAAGGAGTTGAGCAATGCTCTTTTCATGATTTGCCTTGAGCTGGTCCAGCTCTTGGCGAAGCTCCTTGTTCTCCACCACCAAGGTCTTGAGGTTCTCGGCCTCTTCAATCATGGCGCAGGATTGTTTCACCAGCACTGTAAGTCAAAAAGAACAACAGTTCAGAACAAATTCGACATTGAAAATACAAAGACAAGGTTTGACTCTCGGAATGTTTACCTTCGTCCTCATCCTTGGCAACTTTAAGTTCAGCATTTTTAAGTCAGAGAGCCTTGATATCTCTCCGCTTATCGCAGGCATTCTTCAATAAATCCTGATTATAGGAACATACTTTTTGTAAGTCAGAATACCCAAAGTCAGAAAGCTACTTCAGACTCAGGCTAATATTTTTGCTAAATATCAGCACGAGCCTTGGGGGCTACACTAGTTCATTCTTTGGCATCCTAATGAAGCATAAACCAGGATTGTTTATCCTACTTCATGCTTGGGGGCTAGAGGATATGATATAAAATACAATAAAGGAAAACAAGAGTTGGAATTCCGACTTACATATTGTTTGCGAGTGAGTTTATCGAAACTCGCGGTCACTTCAACGGCAACCTTCTCGGCGAGAGTCAGAGGAATCACTGGGGCTGTTGGAAGCTCACTAGTCCTAATCCTCTCGTCACGAAGGCGCACCTGGGCGAGAAGGTAGGAGAACTTGACGTCCTCTGCTTCTTGTGCTTCTTCTTCGGTAGATAAGTTTCTTTTCTCTAGGCATTGCCTGGCGAGTCGCTGGATTTCTTTAGCAGATTTCCAGGACATGCCAAACTTGGCAAGTCCCGGATTGCTGATAAGGTTTTCAGCGAAGGTTTCTGCCGAGGGATCATTACCCAAAGAGGGTTCACCCTTATCTAAATCTGACTCACCCATGGTGACGTCAGTTTGCGACTCAAGGTTCGCAGGCTCCGTTGAAGGAGCCGGATCTTCTACGGCATCCGGGAAGATCACCGGTGTTGCGGAAGGTTGAGGGGCAGGAGTCGGAGGAGCCACGGCAGGAGAAGCAATGGTAAGCTTCGTTTGTCGTAGGGGCTTCAAAGAATTTCCCTTCCCCTTGCCCTTGATGAGCGGTTTTGCCCTAAGAATATAGTAAAGTCGGAAACATTACATCTTGGAAAGAAATTCGAGTAAAGTACAAAGGCGGAAGTTGTGATTGAAAGTTACCTCTTCACGACAGGCACCTCCTTTGTGCTAACGGCCAGTGTCGGAGCTTTGCGCTTCTTGAGCGCAAGGTCCAGCAATGGGACCACCTTTGTCTCCTGAGAAAACTCAGGAGGATATCCTTCGAGCGGAGCAAGTACCGACTCGGGGAGGTCAGCAAGCTGAAACATAAGAAAACATATCAGCATTGCAGTGTAACTCAAAGATTGAAACACATAAAAAGGTGTACTGATGGAAGCTTACCAGCACTATGGGGTTTTCTGCCGTATGCATATCCAGAGAAACCTCCGGGATTCTCCTCTCGATCCGCTCCCTAATCAGCCACTTGACCTGGCTTATGTAGCCCTGTGTGGTGTAGGCTTTGGGGCTGATGCGGAGGGAGCCGGAATATCCCTATGATAGAAAAATGTGGCTGGCCATTGTTTGACCGAGTCACTAGCTAAAATTTTGGGATACGCGCGCTCGCGTCTAAGAGAAAAACTAATAGTACCGATGATGTAAGGAACACCGGCGGTAATGGAGTTTCTCCGGATATGAAAATAGTACCGGAATAGAGTCAAACTTGGCCTAATGCCGAGAAAGCCCTCACACAATGAAGCATACGTGCTCATCTCTAAGAGAGAGTTGGGAGAAAGATGATGGAGTTGAACTCCGTAATGATCAATCACCTCGGAGAAGAACTCCGAGGGAGGAAACGACAAACCTCTGTCGAGGTGGGTACCGAAGTGGACCCGCTCGCTGTCGCGCGGGTTGGAGACGGTTTCCCTGAAGCCGCTCCGCCAGTCATCGGCACGGAGGAGCCCTTCTTTCCCACGTTCTTGAGACCCTCGTCATTGAGTGCAGGGAATCCAGAGCCCGCGAAAGCTCTCTTTCTCCGCAACCGCCGCCGCCACCGCTGCCGCCAAGCCGGAAGAGGAAGATGAGGCCATTTCTCCAGCGAGCAGTTGACCTAGAATGGGCGGAGCTGGGAGTTCTTTGGGGAGGAACGGGGGAGCTCTGTGTGCGCAGAGAGATTGGAAGGAGAGGAAAAGGCAAAGGACAGGTGAAAGGAGAAGGAGAAAATCCTAACCCCTTATATCCACCTAACTACGCCAAGATTCGTGCAAAAACTACAGTGTAACCGCCACGCGTCGTGGAAGGAACTGGGAAGGACCTCACGCGATGATTACGTCGCCTCGATCTCCGCGCATGCATTGAAATGGTGCCTCAGTTCCGCGAACCGCGGACCCACCAACGGTCGTGCTGAAGAAATGCCTGTCAGATGATGTGACTTGACCATGACTTGTGTCAGGTGGCGTTAGAGACCAAGTTCCGGCTTAGTTTGAAATCAAGCTGGAAAATCCGAGTAACCTGTTGATAGGTCCGACTTATTTTTAAGACCCGGATCATATTTTTTGTTGTGAAGTTTCAGGAACCCTTCAAGATTCTGCAAGCCGAAGATCAAGCTAGACGATGATAAATCCGACTTTGGATCTTGGAGGCCTCTGGGGGCTGCTGTTGGGGATATACTTTCTGGGTATCCTCGCAGTTCCTCACTGCCCAGGGTGGCCCACTTCGGGTTAGAGCATTGCATCGCGGGCGGCCCAGTCAGGGAGAAAGACGGAGTCCAATCCGGCTACGGGAAGGCCCAGAAGACTTACCGACTTAGGCCCATAATGTTACTTGTAGTTCAAGATGTACTCTGTAACCGACTCCTAGTCGTAGCCGGATAGATCTCTCTTGTAAACCCTAGGCCGGATATCTATATAAGCCTTCCTAGGGAGAGCCTTTAGGGCACCCTTAATAGTCTACAATCTCAACTCGCACAGGCGAAACCCTTGTAACCCATATTCCGGCTCTGCCATATTACTGGATTGCTAGCAGGAGTAGGATCCGTCCAAAGCCGGCGGCAAACCTGGGTAAACTTGTGTGCTCACCGTCCTGGAATACCGTATGTCTCACACCCCTCTCTTTCACGCGCCTCGAGGACCCCCTCATGGCGTACTTGTCCTTAATCCGACGACACAAAGGTTTTGGTTTAAAGGAGGTGGATGCACGAGAAGAATTCCCTCTCAGTACAGGTTTTTGGCTAGCAAGGTTGGGTAGAAAGTATAAGAGTTGAAGGAAACAAACAAACATACAAGTGATAAAGACAAACATGCAATCTTCCTTGGAAGCACAAAAGATGTTAAATAGAGAATACTAGACTTATGAGCAAATCAAGAAAGAAAGATGATGAAATTATATTTCTTTAGAGTACTTTTATCTTTTTCATTCAACTCTCAAAAATAGTGTTGCTACTGACCGAGCCAGTTTTGCCAAAACCAACTACATTAACTCAATGATCCCAAAGTGCTACCAATATTAAAAACAAGATCAATCATATAACCACGAATTGAAAACTAATATAAGCTATGCAAAAGAGTGAATGATAGAACTTCTCATTAATAATCCATAACGGCAACTCACACCAAGTGATTCATATCTAACGAGAGAGGGGACACTTCCATAATGCAAACCATACTACATAATAACCTATCTATTCATGATATTGAAGGAAATATGCCCTGAGAGGCAATAATAAAGTTGTTATTATGTATTCCTTGTATATGATAGATGTTTATTTTACATGCTATAATTGTATTGATAGGAAACATCAATACATGTGTGTTTAATAAACAAAAAGGGTTCCTAGTCATGCCTCTCTTATAGACTAGCTTATGGATTAACAAGATGATCAAGGTTTCCTGATCATGGACATTGGATGTTGTTAATAACAAGGTCACACCATTGGTGGAATGATGTGATGAACATTCATCCGAAGTATAGCATTACGATCAAGTCATTGTGTTTATATTTCTATAACATCATATGAAGTAATCTTTATCCTTAGACCACGAGATCATGTTAATTGCTAACACCAGAAGAGTATCTTGATAACATCAAACGTCACACCGTAACAGGGTGACTATAAAGATGGGTTCAGTGCTACGAAGGTGTTATGTTGAGGCTCATGGATCAAGAGTGGAATTTGTCAATCCAGATGACGGATAGATATACTCTGGGCCCTCTCGGTGATAACACATTAGGATAGCTTGCGAGCAAGTGATGTGATCACTAGAATGTTATATCACGGGAACAAGAAAAGAGTGCATGTCGGTAACGAGATCAAACTAGGTATGGATATACCGATGATCGAATCTCGGACATGTAATATATCGAGAGGCAAAGGGATTTAGTTACAAGCGTTAAAGGTTCTCACGATCACAGGAGTCATCGTTGAATGTGTAGGAGTCAGTACGGATCTCCAGGTCCCGCTGCTGATTATTGATCGGAGAAGGGTCTCGATCATGTCTGCATTATTCGTGAATCGTAGGGTGGCACACTTAAGAGTTACCGGACACCATTTTGGAGCACATATGTTTCAGACGAAAGAATTGCAAAGCGCAGGAATTGTTTCAATAGAAACCGGAAAAATTGTTTCGGGTGAAATTGCAGAAAGTGGTTCTACATGTGATATTGAAATATTGCAAGGGGCTATATGTGAATGTTTGTTAATTAAAGTAATTAACAAAATTCTGAATAAATTTAATAAAAGAGTTTTATTAAATGAGAGAGCATTAAATTTGGAGAAACTTAATGCATTTAAAGTGGAGACTTTGAAAAGGAATGTGAAGAGGCATTTTAATGTGGAGGAGTTACCACCACATGAATGGGGGAGGTGAGGGGTCACCCCCCCATGCGCCGGCCATGGAGAGAGGGGGCACCCCCTCCTCCTATAAAAGGCCACCCATTCCCTCCTTCATCCTCACACCTCCTTGTGAAGGATCTCTCTCCCTCTAGAATTATTCCCCATGGTCTCAGATTAGCGAGATACATGTTCCGGTGGCATTTCGCGGAAGGAGTTGCTGCTTCCGCTGGATCGCTGGAGCGAGGAGGTGGAGGTTGTCCGTGGCTTGAACGTGTGAAAAGTGAGATGCGCTGCTGAGTTGCGGCGCTCGGACTTCCTCACGATCTTGAGATCGGCAAGTGTACGACTACATCAACCACGAGTTCCTACTCGTTAACAAAGCTCGTTGTCTTTGAGGGTAAGTTCTCTATGGATGTATGTCCACCCGTTTGCTTTGTACCTAGTAGATAGGTCTTGGCGTATAGTTCACATCGTAGGAAATTTTTTGTTTTCTATGCTGCGGACCCAATAGTGGTATCAGAGCCTGATCTATGCGTAGGTGCTTTGCACGGGTAGTACACATATGTTTATATGTGGGCGATGATGATCATGTTATTGCATCTTCTATGTACTTTGGATATTGGTGGCATAGTGGGATGAAGCGGCCCGGACCAACCTTACATGTCATCGTACATGAGACCGGTTCCACGACTGACATGCAACTTGTTTTGCATAAGTGGCTGGCGGGTGTCCGTCTCTCCTACTATAGTCAATATCTGATTTACAACGAGTTGCTAATAACTTGGTTATCCTCATTGTGGTTCATGTTCGTAGGTGAGACAGGTTCTATCTCCGAAAGCCCTAAGCCACGTAAAACTTGCAATTGATAAATTAGAGGCGCCTAGTTTAGATCGTTGCTGGGCTAGTGTTTTGATATGGTATTGTTGTAAGTAGATGTATAATAGATACTCTTACAACTCACTTCACGTGTAAGTTCCATAGACCTTGGCCTTACACACAAAGGAATGATAGAGATCATACCACGATGCAAATGATAGAGATAAAATGCATGGACCATATCACCTCACTTCACACATTAGATGTTAGCATCTTATATTGCTAGTTTGGCGTGTTTGGTAGCATCATAAGATGATCCCTCATTTAGATATCAAGATAAAATGTGTTCTTCCTTAAGTATGCACCGTTTTGTGGATCGTGTTTTGAGGCATCACGTGATGATCGGGTGTTTTCAACACTACGCTTTCATACAACGGGTGTAAGACAGTTTTACACACGCAAATACTAAGGTTCTTACTTGGCGAGCCTAGCATGTACAGACATGGCCTCGGAACACGGACCGAAAGGTTAAGCATGAGTCATATAGTTGATATGATGCCCATATAGATGCTCGCCTTTGTAGCTACACCGACTCACGTGATGATCGGACTTGGTGTAGTGGATTTGGTTCATGTAATCACCAAAAGGACACGAGGGATGTCGTTTTTGAGTGGGAGTTCATTAGTAATTTGGATTAGCTGAACTCAATCTATCATAAACTTCGTCTAAATATACTTTACAAATTCTGTTGTAGATGGCACCACCTGCTTTTAATTTCAATGTGTTCATGGAGAAAGAGAAACTTGCTGCGAATGGTAGCAACTTCACCAACTGGGCTATGAATTTGAGGATTCTCCTCATCGCTGCACAAAAGCAATATGTGCTAGATGCGCCGCTAGGCCCCCACTAGCTCTGATGCCCCGACGAGGAAAAGAACGCCTATATAACTCGTCAGAGGACCACAACTTAGTTCATTGGCATACCGCATGGGTTAGAGCCGTAACTTCAAAGCTTTTGAAAATGGCAATGCCTTTGATACCATGGGAGAATTGAAAATGATTTTCGATACCCATGCTGCCGAGAGAGTTATAATGCTGCGTAAAAGTTATTTAGCTGCATGATGGAGGAAAACAGTCTGTTAGTGAGCACGTACTCAAAATGTCTGGTATGCCGATAAGCTTGTGTCCTTGGGAATAACGATTCCATTGACTTAGGCATACATCGTGTTCTCCAATATCGCCACCTAGCTACAAGAGCTTCGTGATGAACTATAATATGCAGGCATGAAGAAGTCTCTTCCCGAGCTTCACAATGCTTAAGACCGAAGTGGAGATTAGGAAAGAACATCAAGTGTTGATGATCAATAGGACCACCGGTTTCAAGAAGGACAAGAAAGGCAAGCACAAGGAAAGAAGGGTGGCAAGTCATTTCAACGCCTGAAAAGAAACCCAGCTGGCCCTAAGTCCGATAATCGAAAAGTGCTACTATTGCAAGGATCGCCATTGAAGCAATCGCCCAAGTATTTGGCGGACAAGAAGTCCGGCAAGGCAAACAAAGGTATATGTGATATACATGTTATTGATGTGTACTTGACTAGTACTCAGAGCACCGGGTATTTGATACCGGATCGGTTGCTAATATATGTAACTCGGTTCGGGGCTAACAAGCGACAACTAGCAAGGGATGAGGTCACGATGCGGTTGAGAATGGATCAAGAGTTGATGTGATCACCGTCGGAACGCTGCCTCTCCATATGCCATCGGGATTAGTTATAAACCTAAATAATTGTTATTTGGTGCCTGCACTGAGCATGAACATTGTATCTGGATCGTGTTTGATGCAAAGTGGTTATTCATTTAAGTCTGAAAACAATGGTTGTTCGATTTATACGAATAATATCTTTTATGGTCATGCACCTATGTTGAATGGTTTATTTCTGTTGGATCTCGATAGTAGTATTACGCATATTCATAATGTTGATGCTAAAAGTATTAAACTTGATAATGATATATCTACATATATGTGGCACTGCCGTCTAGGTCATATTGGCGTTAAACGCATGAAGAAACTCCATTCTGATGGTCTTTTGGAATCACTTGATTTTGAATCATTTGATACATGGGAGCCATGCCTTATGGGCAAGATGACTAGAACGCCGTTTTCCGGTTCAATGGAACGGGCGACAGATCTATTAGAAATCATACATACTGATGTGTGTGGACCAATGAGTGTGTCGGCGTGAGGTGGATATCGTTATTTTGTTACTTTCACAGATGATTTGAGTAGATATGGGTATATCTATTTGATGAAACACAAGTCTGAAACTTTTGAAAAGTTCAAAGAATTTCAGAATGAAGTGGAAAATCATCGTAATGTAAAGATCAAATTTCTGGGTCCGACCGTGGAGGAGAGTATCTTAGTTACGAGTTTAGCACACATATGAAAGATCGTGGAATAGTTTCACAACTCACGCTGGAACACCACAACGTAATGGTGTGTCGAACGTCGTAATCGTACTTTATTGGATATGGTTCGATCTATGATGTCTCCGACTGACTTGCCACCGCTATTTTGGGGTTATGCAATCGAAACCGCTACATTCACTTTAAATAGGGCACCATCTAAATCCGTTGAAAAGACACCGTATGAATTATGGTTTGGAAACAAACCTAAGCTGTCATTTCTTAAAGTTTGGGGATGCGATATTTATGTGAAGAAACTTCAACCGGATAAACTCGAACCCAAAGCGGAAAAATGCGTCTTCATAGGACACCCTAAGGAAACGATTGGGTATACCTTCTATCACAGATCCGAGGGCAAGGTCTTTGTTGCCAAGAATGGATCCTTTCTTGAGAAGGAGTTTCTCGCGAAAGGTGTGAGTAGTCGGAAGGTAGAACTCGAAGAGGTTATTGAACATTCTCTTCATGAAATGGCGAGTAGCGCAGCTCCAGAAGTTGTTTCGGAGTTGACTTCACCTAATGAATAGAGAGATAATGATATTGATCATGAAACTCCGAAAGAGGACACTACCGAACCTCGCAGGTCAAGCAGGACACGTGCAGCTCCTGAACTGTATGGCAATCCTGTTATGAATTTCATGATTGATGAAATAGATGACCCTGCGACGTATGAAGAAGCGATGATGAGCCCTGATTCCAAAAAATGTCTAGAAGCCATGAAATCCGAGATGGAATCCATGTACGAGAACCAAGTTTGGAACTTGGTGGACTTACCTCACGACCGAAAGGCCGTTGAGAATAAATGGATTTTAAAAAGAAAAACTGATGCTGATGGTAATGTGACCATCTATAAGGCTCGACTTGTCGCAAAGGGGTTTCGACAAATTCAAGGAGTTGACTATGATGAGACATTCTCTCCCGTAGCGATGCTTAAGTCGGTTAGGATTATGTTAGCAATTGCTGCATATTTCGATTATGAAATATGGCAGATGGATGTCAAAACTGCGTTCCTCAATGGTAATATTGAAGAAGAGTTGTATATGATACAACCTAAGGGTTTTTTCGATCCTAAGGATTCTAATAAGGTGTGCAAACTTTAGCGATCCATCTATGGACTGAAGCAAGCATCACGGAGTTGGAATCTCCGCTTTGATGAGGTGATCAAAGAGTTTGGATTTGTCCAAACTTATGGAGAGGCTTGTATTTACAAGAAAGTGAGTGGGAGCAATGTGGCATTTCTGATATTATATGTGGATGACATATTATTGATTGGAAATGATTTAGATCTTTTAAACAGTGTTAAAAGTTATCTAAACAACAAATTTTCGATGAAGGACCTTGGTGAAGCTTTATATATATTAGGCATTGAAATCTATAGAGATAGATCAAGACGCCTAATTGGGCTATCGCAGAGTACATACCTTGATAAGATATTAAAGAAGTTTAATATGGACAGAAGTACCGAAGGGGTTCTTACCTATGTTGCAAGGTAAGACATTGAGTAAGACTCAAAGTCCGTCTACAGCGGAAGAAAGAGAGATAATGGATAGGATCCCCTATGCCTCAGCCATAGGCTCTATAATGTATGCCATGCTATGTACACGACCGGATGTGGCACATGCTATTAGTTTGACTAGTAGGTACCAATCTAATCCAGGTTCGAAACACTGGATAGCGGTCAAGAATATCCTTAAGTACTTGAGAAGAACTAAGGATATGTTTCTTATATACGGAGGTGAAGAAGAGCTAGTCGCTAAGTGTTATGTCGATGCTAGCTTTGACACTGATCCGGATGACTCTAAGTCTCAATCCGGATACATATTTCTCTTGAACGGAGCAGCAGTTAGTTGGAGGAGCTCCAAACAACCTGTGGTGGCTGGACCAACAACGGAGGCGGAATATGTTGCTGCTTCAGAAGCAGCGCAGGAAGCAGTTTGGATGAAAGAGTTCATTACGGAACTGGGTGTGGTTCCAAGTGCGTTGGACCCGATTGTGATCTATTGTGACAACAATGGAGCCATAGCCAATGCCAAGGAACCAAGGTCTCACAAGAATTCCAAGCATATTAAGCGCCGGTTTCACTCCATCCGCGAACATGTCAAGGATGGAGATATAAAGATTTGTAAAGTGCACACGGACCTGAATGTAGCAGATCCGTTGACTAAAGTACTCCCTAGGGCAAAACATGATCAACACCAGAACTCCATGGGTGTTAGATTTATCACTATGTAAACTAGATTATTGTCACTAGTGCAAGTGGGAGACTGAAGGAAATATGCCCTGAGAGGCAATAATAAAGTTGTTATTATGTATTCCTTGTATATGATAGATGTTTATTTTACATGCTATAATTGTATTGATAGGAAACATCAATACATGTGTGTTTAATAAACAAAAAGGGTTCCTAGTCATGCCTCTCTTATAGACCAGCTTGTTGATTAACAAGATGATCAAGGTTTCCTGATCATGGACATTGGATGTTGTTAATAACAAGGTCACACCATTGGTGGAATGATGTGATGAACATTCATCCAAAGTATAGCATTACGATCAAGTCATTGTGTTTATATTGCTATAACATCATACGAAGTAATCTTTATCCTTAGACCACGAGATCATGTTAATTGCTAACACCGGAAGAGTATCTTGATAACATCAAACGTCACACCGTAACAGGGTGACTATAAAGATGGGTTCAAGTACCTGAAGGTGTTATGTTGAGGCTCATGGATCAAGAGTGGAATTTTTCAATCCAGATGACGGATAGATATACTCTCGGCCCTCTCGGTGATAACACATTAGGATAGCTTGCAAGCAAGTGATGTGATCATTAGAATGTTATATCACGGGAACAAGAAAAGAGTGCATGTCGGTAACGAGATCAAACTAGGTATGGAGATACCGATGATCGAATCTCGGACATGTAATATATCGAGAGACAAAGGGATTTAGTTACAAGCGTTAAAGGTTCTCACGATCACAAGAGTCATCGTTGCATGTGTAGGAGTCAGTACGGATCTCCAGGTCCCGCTGCTGATTATTGATCGGAGAAGGGTCTCGATCATGTCTGCATTATTCGTGAACCGTAGGGTGGCACACTTAAGAGTTACCGGACACCATTTTGGAGCACATATGTTTCGACGAAAGAATTGCAAAGCGAGGGAATTGTTTCAATAGAAACCGAAATTGGTTCGGTGAAATTGCGTAAAGTGGTTCTGCATGTGATATTGAAATATTGCAAGGCTATATGTGAATGTTTGTTAATTAAAGTAATTAACAAAATTCTGAATAAATTTAATAAAAGAGTTTTATTAAATGAGAGAGCATTAAATTTGGAGAAACTTAATGCATTTAAAGTGGAGACTTTAAAAGGGAATGTGAAGAGGCATTTTAATGTGGAGGAGTTACCACCACATGAATGGGGGAGGTGAGGGGTCACCCCCATGCGCCGCCATGGAGAGAGGGGCACCCTCCTCCTATAAAAGGCCACCCATTCCTCCTTCATCCTCACACCTCCTTGTGAAGGATCTCTCCTCTAGAATTATTCCCCATGGTCTCGGATTAGCGAGATACATGTTCCCGTGGCATTTCATCCGAAGGAGTTGTCGCTCACTGGATCGCTGGAGCGAGGAGGTGGAGGTTGTCCGGTGGCTTGAACGTGTGTGCGAGTGCAGATGCGCTGCTGAGTTGCGGCGCTCGGACTTCCTCACGATCTTGAGATCGGCAAGTGTACTACTACATCAACCACGAGTTCCTACTCGTTAACAAAGCTCGTTTTCTTCGAGGGTAAGTTCTCTATGGATGTATGTCCACCCGTTTGCTTTGTACCTAGTAGATAGATCTTGGCATATAGTTCACACCGTAGGAATTTTTTTGTTTTCTATGCTGCGGACCCAATAGATATGACTCTACTAAAAAGGTAAAAAGATAGAAGATAGTGATGCGATACCGCGGCACTCCCCCAAGCTTGGAACAAGCCAAGGGGATGCCAAACCTAATGACGAATTACTCCTTCGGTGGTGGTGGTATCCTCTCATCTGTGTCCGACTTCCAGGGTAAGGGCTTCCCATCAACAAAGGACATCGTGGTTTCCAGCATCCTGAAACTTGCAGCAGCGCTTATGCGTTTAAACCTAACCTCATACTCACAGTTTTGATTTTGAACGTCATAGAACTGTGCTTGCGATTGTTGGTTGTTTAAGGAGTGAGAGGACTTCATCCTTGAGTTCAACAGTCTCCTTTTGGTGCTCGGCGATGAGTTTGGAACAAATCTTATGGATGATATCCACTTCGCGCTCTGCCATCTTCTTGTACCTAAAGACTTCTTGCTCCAGTGCTTCCATCCTATCCTCCAGACCTCCTTTACCTTTAGGGCATCGAACCTCTTTTATTTGGAGTTCCCCATCTTCAAGCAACAACTCCTTGGGATGAATCTTCAACTCCCTCATGTATGGGTTGATGATATCCTCTAAAGAATCTTCCTTAGCTGATCCAGAGGAGGACATTGTAGCTCCAAATCTAAGACTCTACCTGTCAGAAACAGATTGAAATGAAAACATGACGAAAACACGATATATGAACCTCGGGGGATCCGGGGGGTTATATATTACGAAGTATCATGATGAAAGGAAGGTACTGGGAGAAAACGAGTCGGAGGCGGAGTCCGGGGTGGACTCACCACCTTGTGGCGCGACCAGGGGTGGGCCCGCGCCACAGGGTGGTGTGAGCCACCCTGGCTCCGTTTCCGTCCCTCTTTCGCTTCGTAGCTTCCCTTATTGACTGAAAACTGCAAAAATATAGTTGGATAGTATTTTCGTGGAACTTTTCTTACCAGAAGTATTACCTATTTGAAAACGGAGTCTGTAGGTCTCCGAATTTGGTCCTTGATAAACTTTTTTGGAGTTATAACTTGAAAGGCATCAACATCTTCATTATAAGAATCCCCAGCAATATAGTGTTTGAGTCGTTGCCCATTCACTACTTGTGTAGTATTATTTTTTAAAGAAGAAATCTTTATTGCTCCTGAATGGTATACTTCTTCAATAATGAAGGGTCTTTCCCATTTTGACAGTAGCTTTCCTGCAAAAAATCTGAGACAAGACCTATACAATAGAACTTTCTCACCAACATGAAATTCTCTCTTAAGTATTCGCTTGTCATGCCATCTTTTATCTTTTTCTTAAAGAGCCTAGCATTTTCATAGGCTTCACTCCTCCATTCATCTAAAAAGCTTAAGTCAAATAATCTTTTCTCACCAACGAGCTTACAATCTCTATTTAGTTCTTTAACTGCCCAGTAAGCTTTGTGTTCTAATTCTAAAGGTAGGTGACAAGCTTTCCCATAAAACATTTTATAAGGAGACATCCCCATAGGATTTTTGTAGGCAGTTCTATAAGCCCATAAAGCATCATTCAACTTTTTAGCCCAATTTTTTCTAGATCTATTAACAGTCTTTTGCAAAATGGATTTAATTTATCTATTTGATAACTCTACTTGCCCGCTAGTTTGGGGGTGATAAGATGAAGCAATTCTATGATTAACATCATATTTAGCAAGGGTCTTTCTAAAACCACCATGAATGAAATGAGAACCCCCATCAGTCCTGAGATACCTAGGCACTCCAAACCTAGGAAAGATAACATCCTTAAGAATTTTTAGAGAAATCTCCCTGTCAGCACTCTTCGTAGGAATGGCTTCTCCCCACTTAGTAACATAATCAACGGCAACAAGAATATGAGTATAACCTTTCGAGGGAGGGAAAGGACCCATAAAGTCAAATCCCCAATAATCAAAGGGTTCAATAACTAGAAGAGTAGTTCATAGGCATTTCATTACGTCTAGAAATATTACCAACACGCTGACATTCATCACAAGATAAAACAAATTTTCTTGCATCTTTAAAAATGGTAGGCCAGTAGAAACCTGATTGTAGCACCTTTTGCACAGTTCTATCTCCTGCATGATGTCCTCCATAAGCACTACCATGACATTTACGCAATATCTCCTTTTGTTCATATTCTGGAACACATCTTCGCATAATACCATCCACTCCTTCTTTGTGTAAGTGTGGGTCATCCCAAAAATAATGCCTCAAATCATAAAAGAACTTCCTTCTTTGCTGAGCTATAAAAGTTGGAGGCAATACTTGGAGACAATAAAGTTAGCTTAATCAGCGTACCAAGGGCTCCCTCGCGAGCTTACCCCTACTGCGGCTAATTGCTCATTTGGGAAACTATCATTAACAGGCATAGAGTCAAAAGAGATGTTTTCCAATCAAGATAAATTATCAGCTACAGGGTTTTTAGCACCTTTCCTATGTACTATATGTAGATCAAACTCTTGTAAAAGTAGCACACATCTAATAAGCCTAGGCTTAGAGTCCTTCTTCATCACAAGGTATTTAATAGAAGCATGATTAGTATGAATGGTGACTTTTGAGTCTACAATATAGGGTCTAAACTTATCACAAGCAAAAACGACAGCTAGAAATTCCTTTTCAGTAGTAGCATAATTCCTTTGAGCAGCGTCTAAAGTCTTACTAGCATAATGAATAACATTTAACTTTTTATCAATTCGTTGCCCAAGGACAGCACCTACAGCAACATCACTAGAATCACACATTATTTCAAAGGGTAAACTCCAATCAGGTGGTTGAATAATAGGGTCTTTAGTTAAAGCCTTCTTAAGAGTTTCAAAAGCTCCCTTACAATCATCATCAAAAACGAAGGGTACATCTTTTTGAAGAAGATTAGTGAGGGGTTTTGATATCCTAGAGAAGTCTTTAATAAACCTTCTATAGAAACTAGCATGACCAAGGATACTACGAATACCTTTGATGTCTCTTGGGCATGGCATCTTATCAATTGCCTCAACCTTAGCTCTATCAACTTCTATACCTCTTTCGGAAACTTTATGCCCAAGGACAATCCCTTCATTAACCATGAAGTGGCATTTCTCCCAATTAAGAACAAGATTAGTTTCTTCACATCTCTGCAAAACTTTATCAAGGTTGTGCAGACAATTATCAAAATAAGTTCCATAGACCAAAAAGTCGTCCATGAACACTTCTACAATTTCCTCACAAAAACCATGAAAGATAGCAGACATGCACCTTTGAAAAGTAGCAGGAGCATTACATAAACCAAAAGGCATACGCCTATAAGCATAAGTTCCATAAGGGCAAGTAAAAGTAGTTTTTTCTTGATCTTGTTGTTTAACTGCAATTTGAGAGAAACCAGAATAACCATCAAGAAAACAAAAATGGGTCTTTTTAGAGAACCTTTCCAACATTTGATCAATAAAAGGAAGCGGGTAGTGATCTTTTTTAGTAACTTTATTAACTTTTCTAAAATCAATGCACATCCTATAGCCTACTACTATTCTTTGAGGAATAAGCTCATCATTATCATTAGGAACAACGGTAATACCTCCTTTTTTAGGAACACAATGAACAGGACTAACCCATTCAATGTCAGCAATAGGGTAAATGATACCAGCATCAAGGAGTTTCAATACCTCATTCCTTACCACTTCCTTCATCCTAGGATTTAAACGTCGTTGGTGCTCTACTACTGACTTTGCATCTGGTTCTATGTTGATAGAATGCTGACATATAGTAGGTGAAATCCCTTTTAAATCATCCAGAGTATTGCCCATAGCTCCTCGGTGTTTCCTCAAAACCTCCAATAACCTTTCTTCTTCCTTTCCAGAAAGTTTAGAGCTAATAATAACAGGATATATCTTTTTATCATCAATATAAGCATATTTAAGATCATCAGGGAGAGGTTTTAGATCGAAGACCGGATCCTTTTTAGGTGGCAACGTGGTACCCAAGTCTTCTACAGGCAAGTTATGCTTAAGCATCTTAGGCTGATCACGAAGAATATTGTCAATCTCATTCCTTTCTTCCATGAAAATTTCAATTTCATGATCTTCCATAAATTGCTGCAAAGCATTGTTAGGAGCAACAGAAATAGAAGCAAGTTGTTCAACTCTAAAATCCTCATTATGGGTTTCCTCTTCTCAAGGCTCTTTAGCGAATTTCGAGAAATTAAACTCATAAGCCTCCCCATCAAACTTAGTCAAAATTTTCTCCCTTTTACAATCTATAATAGCTCCACAAGTACTCAAGAAAGGTCTACCAAAAATAATAGGATAAGTTTTACTAGCAGCTAAACCAAGTACTAGAAAATCGGCAGGGTACTTAATCTTACCACAAAGAATTTCCACGTCTCGTACAATACCAATTGGAGAGATGGTCTCTCTATTAGCAAGGTGAATAACCACATCAATCTCTTCCAATTCGCAGGGACTGATTTCATGCATAATTTCTCTGTAAAGCTCATAAGGAATAGCACTAGAACTTGCACCAATATCACATAAACCATAATAGCAATGATCACCTATTCTAACAGAAAGCACATGGACACTAGCTTGTTTAGTTCTATTAGGATGTGAAACAATATTATAAGCATCCTCACAAAAGACTATGTGTCCATCTTCTATGCTTTTAGTGACAAGGTCTTTCACAATTGCTACCACAGGTTCAACGTTTACTTGTTCATCAGGTTTTACAGTTCTCTTTTCACTTTTGGTGATTACATTACTTATCATAGGATGATCCTTTACCTTATCTGGGAAGGGAACCTTCTCAATGTAAGGTTCAGGTAAAATGGGATCAATAGTGCAATACTCAGCACTCTCAACAGGAAAACAGTCAACAATATCCTTATAAGGTGCATGGTACTTATTCCATCCCCTTTTTGGAATTTCAATATAAGAAGCAAAAGCTCTAAAGCAATTCATAATAACTTGCAAATCAAGACCATAAGCATTACTAATATTTTGAAAGCCACCAGTTCACATAAAAGATTAAATGCATTCATAATCATAATTTATACCTGACTTTCTACCTTTGTCATTCTCCCATGCTTCAGCATTGTCTTGAATATGGTCCAGAAGATCCCATTTAGCTTCTTCTTCCATGAGAGTGAATGATCTAGCACAAGAAGCATCCAATAAATCCTTGTCATGTAGAGGGAGCCTTGCATAAAAGTTATTGATAATAATATTGTTGGGGAGCTCATGAATGGGACATTTGAGCATTTGTAACTTCAATCTCCCCCAACCTTGAGTTGTACTCTCTCCATTAAGAGGCCAAAAGTTGTATATTTGATTCCGATCTTTATGAATCTCACTAGGAGGATAAAATTTTGAATAAAAGAGAGGCACTATTTCCCCCCATTCCAGAGCTTGACCATTCTTCAGCAGCTTATACCATTCCTCAGCTATTCCTTTCAGCGATAATGAGAATAACTTCTTCTTAACTTGATCTGTAGTAATACCTACACACTTGAACAACCCACATAATTCGTGTATAAAGAGTAAATGATCACCAGGATGGACAGTTCCATCCCCAACATAGTAGTTATCCATAACACGATCAATAATTCTTGTGGGTATTTTGAAAGCATCATTCTCAGCAGGTGGTGGCTTATCTACTACCTTAGCAGTGGTAGTAGTATTACCAAATAAGAAACTCAGTGAATTATCCATAAATAAAATAGAGCAACTAACAGAAGTAAACAATACTCACAGTAGAAGTTTCCTTTACTAGTTCCACTCTCTAATAACGCTTCACTCCCTGGCAACGGTGCCAGAAAATAGTCTTGATGACCCACAAGTATAGGGGGTGTATCTCAGTATTTTCGATAAGTAAGAGTGTCAAACCCAACGAGGAGCAGAAGGTGCTGGCTAGTGGTATGGATCAAGAATTCTCTGCAAATACTTAGGAAATGGATTTTTAGGGGTTTTTGATAAAGCAAGTAAACAAAGTACGAGTAAATAAAAGACAGTAGGAATAAATGCAGCAAGTGGCCCAATCCTTTATGCAGCAAAGGACAAGCCGATTGTATTACTTAAGATGACCAAACGTTCTCGAGGACACATGGGAAGACTGTCAAGTGCTTTCACTTCATATAGTTGATTAATCTTCTTTAGCTTGCTAAGTGTTGTGTGGGTGAACCTGTGCTAATGTACCGGCCTTCCTAGGACTAATACATACTTGTGATTATACCCCTTGCAAACATTCGTAAGTACAAGAAAGTAATTAAGGTAGAACCTAACCATAGCTTTAAACTCTAAGACCCATACGTCCCTTGTGTAATGGTTTCCTAACAGGGGTTTAGGTTTCTGTCACTCCGGCAACCCCTACGATTAGTAGCAAAATACACAATGCATTCCCCTAGGCCCATATAGGTGAAGTGTCATGTAGTCGACATTCACATGACACCACTAGAAGAAGTACACCACAACTTAAATATCAAACTATTGAATCTTTCTCAACATAAATCCACTACTAACAACATGACTTCTCCCATGTCCTCAAGAACAAAACAAACTACTCACAAAACATCATATGGATCATGATCAGAGATGGAATAATGATGTATAACAATCTGAACATAAACAATAATTCAATGGTTCACTCAATAGCATCAACTACAAAGAGTAATCAACATCGGAAAGTTTCCCCTATGAACTAATGCAAGATTCAACCCAATTGTTACAACAATATGGAGATGGATGATGAGGGGTGATGATGATGGTGGTGATGATGATGATGATCCCGATGAAGTCCAGCTTGATGGTGGTGTTGATGGCGGCGATCTCCTCTCGGGAAGAATTCCCTGGCCAAATCTGTCTCCGGAGAGATCTTTCTCTCTCGGTGTTTCCGCCCTTGAGGCGGTGGAATCTTCTATGGTTGCTCCAGTCTTAGGGTTTGGGAGGATAATATCGCCGAGGGAGTGCGAGGGGTGGACCGGTGGCCACACCACCTGGTGGCGGCCTAGGCTGGCGCGCCGAAGTGGTGTGGGCCCCACATGGCTCATCTCTAGCCCGGCCTTCTGCATCCTTAGTCTTACGGAAAAATAGGATTTTCCGTATATTTTTCCGGATTTTCTGATCTTCGCGAATTTTGCCTCCAAGCAACACCTTTTCCATCAAAATCCTGGCTGCTGTGGTCCATGCTCCAAAAGTCATCAACCATGCAAAAACAGATGAAATAACATAAGTATCTCCTCTCAATATGAAATATATCAATGAATAATAGTGAATTATGATATAGAATAGTGATGCAAAATGGACGTATCAGTAACAAAGATAAAAGAGAGGCTTGTTGAGCTATACCACATATAGGAAGTCATGTGGCGTCAACGGTCAAGAGTACAGTGGCTAGCAGAAGGGGACAAAAACACTCAGTTTTTTCACCTAAGAGCAAGCCAACGGAAGAAAAGAAACAAGATCAGCACACTTAAGTGGGATGATGGGGTTACTACCGAGGATGTGAACGAGATGGCTCAACTCGCAACTGACTTCTATGAAACCTTTTATAAATCGGAAGGGGTAGAAAAATGGACGGGGTGATCGATGTGATACCAGCCAAAGTCACATCACAAATGAATGATGCTTTTATCAAACCATTCAGGGTGAATGAGGTAAAAAATGCTCTTCTCCAGATGTTTCCCACAAAGGCTCTGGGTCTTGACGGGTTTCCAGCGCATTTTTTCCAAACCCATTGGGAGATCTGCGGTGATGAGGTTGCCTCTGCAATGATTCAAGTCTTGAAGGGTGAGGATGATATGAGAGATATAAACAACACTTTCATAGTTTTAGTTTCGAAGGTGGCAAGTCCGGAGGAATTGTGTCAGTTCAGACCGATTAGCCTTTGCAACAGAATCTACAAAATTGCGTCGAAGGTGTTGGCTAATAGCTGAAGGTAGTGTTACCAGAGATAATCGCAGAAGAGCAGTCAGCTTTTGTCCCTAGGAGATTGATAACATCATAGCATCTTACGAGTGTCTTCATTTTATGAAGAAGGACAAGGCAAAGAAGAATAGATTCTACGCTCTAAAACTTGATATGAGAAAGGCCTATGATAGACTGGAGTGGAGCTATCTAGAGGCTGTTATGATCAAGCTTGGTTTCCACGGACTTTGGGTTCGCATGGTGATGTGTTTGGTCACCACAGTGTCCTTCTAGGCTCTTTTTAATGGAGGGAAGTTAAAGCACTTCACCCATACTCGAGGGGTTCGCCATGGTGATCCTATCTCACCATATTTGTTCTTGTTAGCAGCAGAGGTCCTATCGTGCCTTTTGAAACACCATAGTTTATCATCAGAACTCCATGGACTCAAGAATGGTGCTATCGGCTTCGGTGATTAGTCACTTACTCTTTGCTAATGATAGCCTATTGCTACTCAAGGTGGATTTGGAGAGTGCGGAGAAGGTTCAGGAGCTCCTGAATAAATATTGCATGGCATCAGGCCAGTGAATAAATCGTGATAAGTCATCCATCTTCTTTAGCAAGGGATGCCCAAATAGTGTCCGAGAAATGGTCAAGAACATGCTTGATGTCCAGAGTGATCCTTTGAATGAAAAGTACCTAGGGATGCCCTCTGATGTGGGACGTTCCAGGGGAGGGGCCTTTAAATACATCAAGGACGGGATCTGGAAGAAGATTCAGGGGGTGGATGGAAGAACTATTATCGGACTAAGGCAAGGACATTATTATCAAATCAATGGCTCAGGCGGTACCAATCTACTCCATGGCATGTTTCCTATTGCCTCGCGAGCTGTGTGAACATATAAATGGCCTGTTGAGGAAGTTCTGGTGGGGCAGTAGAGATGGTGAGAGGAAACCTTGTTGGGTATCATGGCGAGAGATGTGTAAACCGAAAGATATGGGGGGTGGGGTTTCAAGATATTGAACTCTTCAATCTTGCGCTCTTAGCCCACCAAGGCTGGCGGACGTTACAGAGTCCAAACTCGCTCGGTTTTGAAAGCAAGATATTTTCTCGGGAGGATATGCTAAAGGTTCATCACCATCACAAGTTTGGTGTGCACTACACGAGGGGATCCAGGTGCTTAAACAGGGGCTTATTCGACGTGTGGGGTCAGGGGAGTCCATCAACCCTTGGGATGATAATTGGCTCCCGAGGGATGGGTCTCTTAGACCACTGGCGTGTCTGAAGACAGATCCGTATCTGAATATTGTGGGTGAGCTGATTGACACAAGTTCGGCTAGCTGGAATGAAGGAAAGGTACAACAGTATTGTTTACCTATGGATGCTGACCTAATCTTGGAGATACCGGTTTCTATGTCAAGGCAGGAGGATTGCTGGGCCTGGCATTACGATCAAAGGGGTATGTTCTCGGTGCGATCAGCCTACAGAATGTTGATTGATACGCGGGAGCGTGCAGGGAGGCATGGCTGGACAACAGATCATCGAGGGTCCACCATGAACGTGACGCAAAGGAGTGGAGCTCGCTTTGGCGTACCAAGGTGCCCTCCAAGGTGAGAGTGTTTCTTTGGAGGCTAGCCAAACAATCGCTATCTACAAATGATGTGTGGCATCATAGACGCATGGCGGATTGTGACCGGTGCTCGCTCTGTGGAGTAGCGGATTCATGGCGACATGCTTTGTTGGACTGCTCCATGGCGAGATGTGTGCGGGCTCTGGTGAACGAGGAGATCATAGAGCACATGGGTATTGCAGCGGAAGACAACGTGAGAGAGTGGCTAGCGAGGATGATTAGCACTCTCCAACACGAAGACCCGACTCATGTGCTGATCACTCTTTGGGCGATCTGGCATGCTCGCATAAAGGCGATACACGAGCAACAATACCAAATCCCGCTTACAGTTCACCATTTTGTGCAGAATTTTGTATCTGACTTGCAAACGGGCGTGGCAAAGGGGAAGAGGGAAGCAAGACAGGGGGAGAAGGCCACGCCCGTAGGTGGATCCCACCACGGGAGGGCATGGTGAAGATCGATAAGAATTCAAGATGTGGTTCTGTGGCCGCGGTGACTCGGAGTGATAGTGGCGTTTTTCCGGGGGCCTCTGCACTGTGTTCCTAGGGAAGATGAATCCTGAAACTTTGGAGGAGCTGACATGTCGCGAGGATTTTGTGGACCTACAAGAGGGGGCTCGGTGGATGGCGGTGGTGCTAGTGCATACGACAAAGAACTTTGGCAATCGGCCATTTTTCTTGTATAGATATTTGATATCCTGTGGCAAGGCAGGGTATTCAAAAACGTGTGCTGCCATTTGCAGCTTGGAACAAGAACAAATAAACTTGAGGTTTCGTGAACCTTAGAAGGAACGGTGTGGACAAATGTTACCTGTATGAAATGCTCAAAATCATGTCCATGTACGTCTGACATAGACAACGGCTTGTAACAGTAAAAATAAAACAGTTCTTAGATAGTTAAGACTTGTTCATCTGACAGAGAACATCAAACACAACCGGTTCCACAGGACAACAGGGACCAATACCAACATAACTCAAACTCGAATAGATTAATAAAGTTTTAAATTTCTTGTTTCAAAAAAATGAAGTTTTAAATTAGGGAGCGCAAGTGTTTGTACTGCTAGACACTTGTAAGTTGAAACCTGTTATATCTGTTCACACAAACAAACACACTTTCAGATGATGAGAAAAATATTGCAGAGAAGCATGGGAGGTTTGCTTCAGTCAATTCTCGGGTTCTTCCACACTGGTCAGTACCCGCCTATGGTGGTGGTGGTTCACCTACAAACAGAACGTGGTATTAATTGATGAATTCAAGCTCTAGCAGAAAAACAAAAGGTTTAATTAGATTAATATCCACCGTTAAAATATATAATACCTCTTGCATAGAGATTTGATATCCTGTCGCAAGGCAGGGTATTCAAAAACTGTCTCCACTATCTGCAACATCCACAGCAGCAAGCTCAAAATCATCATTGCCGCTGAATTCATTCGATTCGAACCACATCTTGGACACCCTCCTTTCGGAAGGCCGTGTTGTGGTCCTCCTCTTCTGGCGAGTCAGCGGCAACAAGGCGGTAGCAATACACCATTTTGGACTGCCCTGGTCTGAATGCTCCGAGCCTGGCGCATCACGGAAGGATTTTCATGGACATCTAGAATGACGACACGTGATGCACCAACAAGGAGATGCCCTCTCCACATGCCTTGATGGAACCGAAGAAAATTTTAGCATTGTGAGTTGTTGAATCTCTCGACCGCCTTGTTTCGCTGCTCTGGAGTCGATTTACCAGTTATTTTGAACATGTGCACCTCTGGTTCCAATCCTTTCTCTCTGAACAGCATTTCCAAAAAAATCAGAGAACGCAAATACTGGCTGAACACAGTACCTTCTCTCCTGCAGCTTCTGAAAGACACAACAGATTGTATATAAATTTTGCCTTTGCCCCAACATTGATATCAATTCCACTTATGATGGAACCAATCTTCTTAGCGACAATATCTTGATTCTCTTTATCATTCTGGATATCCTTTAAGCACGGATGGAGAGAAACAGCGTTGCATTTTATTCTCTTGCTGAATTTAGGCAGTCTTACCAAACCCCTAAGAATCTCTTGCTGCTCAGCAGTCATATTCAGGAAAACGGTGAAGTCCACAAGTCCGGGCAGCTCCTCGGAAAGCTCGCCTGGATAATAGTGGAGCACATTTGCAGTTAGCTCACGTAGATTCTGGATGATCATCGCTCTCATTTTATCATTTGCATCCTTTTGAAGGTTTTCTTCAACCAATTCATAGAAGCACTTTGAAATGTTCTTTGACCTTGCACTCTTCCCCAACATATCCACCTTGCTTAGTATACGCTTCACTATTGCACGAGATCGCTCCATCTTCAGGAATCTTGGCCTTACAAGGTTCAAAATGTTGAAAACCTCCTTAACCTTATTCTGGAACAAGGTCCCCGAGAGCACCACCTTTCTAGGAGTTTGTATATATCCAAGTGAATTGAGTAAGTCGGTCTCCTCAGTTCTCGGAGTGTGGCCTTCATCTAGAATGACAAGGCTTGGGACCTTGAGCAACTTCTCTTGGACACCTTTTGATTTAGAAGTTTGATCAGAAATTATGTGTGAGAATTGCTCATATCCTACCAGCAATATGCTTTTGTTTTCTTCCCACATGTTCAAGACTTTGAGTTGTTCAGACCGGGTACCAGCTTTGGAGGAGTAGAAATCATACAGGGGAATTTTCTCAATCTGCCAATGGAGAAATTCTGTTCTCCATGTTGCCAGAATGCCCTTTGGAAGAATAATCAATGGCCTACCTGCAGGGTATCTCGCGAGGAAGCTTTGAACAAAGCTAATCACCATAAAGGTCTTTCCAGAACCTGGTGCATGTGCTAGAATACAGCCTCCAGGGTTGTTCTCATCTGCCAGGTTCTTGATCAAGAAATTAAAACCTTCAACTTGGTGAGGTTTCATCTGTTCTGAATGCTGAGGGTGGATTGACAGAGCATCAGGAGCAACTTGAAGAATATTTGCCGAAGGATTGGTAATTTCCTCCAGATCACGAGAGTTTCTGGGTTCTGACGTTTCTGTATGATTGCTTCGGCATGCATGTAAGAGAATATCAGAGATGTGGCCACGAGTACAGAAAATACAAGGAGGCTCTTTTCTAAATCCACATGTTTTAACGAGGGGATTGGTTTAGAAATTACTTGGTTTCAGTGTGAACTAAATCCCATTTAAATTCTCAGTTAAAAATAATATCAACTAGAAATCCTACACTGATTTCCAATCTTGGATGCTAGCATTTAAGCGAGTCCTGTATTTTTTCCTCTTGTACATATGTAACAAAAACCAAAAATATAAATACATGCAGTAGAATGCTACTATTTCCGTAAACATAATATAGAATCTGCATTAGTTAAAACTTAAACACAGGTAGAAATTAATGGGTTTTCATATGGAAAAACTTGTTTCATTTATCAGTATTAATCACAAATAACTGATAAAAATTACGAATGACAGAATTCAGCACTAATCGTCAATGAGTTGATTGGCAGGTTATGTTATAACTAGTTGATATTGTTTCCAGATGAAGTTTTCTCCTTCTATGTAGTCATTACCAAAAATTCGTAATATGAATACATTTAGATTTAGCAATTATCACTAGAGTACTCAAGAATGTAAGTTGGACTAATTTGGATCAGAAACTCCATACCTTTTTCCACTGGAATTCTAACATATTCTCAATTCGTTGCTGGATCAGACCACAAAACGGCATACCATGCCCATATCATCTTTCACCAGGAATTCATGATAACAATCAACAACTACTTCTTCACAAGTATCCTTACCCGACAGAACAATACTGTGCTCACTTCCATTGGTCTGGTTAGATAACTGTATTGGTGAGTCTCTCATCAAGAAGCAGGTAAAGGCAGACAATAAACAAAGCAGGCGAAAAACTAATATTGTTAGAAAAACAGTAGTACAATGATGCTAAAGCATCAAAATATGTCAGAGGACGAAAGATTTGGAGGCAAATGCAAAAAAGCAATGTTGTTCCAAGAGAACCAGTTAGATCATATGAACCAACTTTAGACCTGTAGGTAATAGAATGAAAAATAGGGGAACATAGCTGACCTGGGATATCATGTCGGAGACTATATATATTTTTTAATATACACCAAGTAAACAGACAAATGGAGCTTGACTATAGGCATGTAATATACAAAATATTATATTCTATGGTCCGTATTTGCTGAGAACCATTCATTAGTGCAGGCATGAAAATCATTATCAATGTATAATGAAATTCTTATGAAAGAAAATAAGGCAGCTAGGCACTGAGGTAGTCCATTAAAATATTGAGATCTAACTTGATCTAAGAAACAAGATAAGATATCACGATAAAATTGTAATTAGTTCAATAGTTGCTTATACAAATACCTTCAAGCATAATAATGCAACATCCATCTCCCTAAAAAGATCTTCCAGCCCATCTGGATTGTCATTGTTATCATAGTGACCATTTTCTGTCGAGTCACTTCGTATGACCTCACAAGATAATCCGTAAGGATCTACAACAGATGTATTATTATTGTCTATATGTCCTTTATTTTGGACATCTTCAGCTTCTCCTTCCTTCCTCCCTCATCACGCCTCTATTGAAATGCAAGATAGTGAATATTAATGGGTAAAAACTCCATTAATAATTCCAAATAATTAGATTAATAAATAATATTATCTCTCATATAATCATATGTAAACTAAATTAATCGTTTTTTCCTTTTCGAATTGTGTAAGCATGTTACCTGGAAAAAAATGATGAAACTAAAACCAAAATTATTTGTACTCAACATGGAAAACAAGGTACATTTAAAAAATACATATTATTATAAAACGAACGAATTGAACATTTAATTCTAGGTTTTGGGAAATTTCTGGATGGGCTTGGCTGGTCCTTGGACCTCCACACCCTCTTATATATAGCACAATCTAGCCTTACATCTTTACTCATACCAGATCTAGACTCTAGTAGAACACTACTATACTAACACTCCCTAGAATACTCTAGACTCTACCAAAGTACTACTACACTAACTCAGGCTCCAACACTCACTGGAATATTCCAGACTCTCCTAGGACACCACTCCTATGCAAACCCAGACTCAACACTCCCCCTCAAGATGGGCATGGGTGGGTCACCATGACCATCTTGCTACAACTCCATGACACTTACTGACCACTACACATCTAGCTTACCAGCATACAAAGACACATCAGAGCATTTTACTCTAGCTCTTGCTCCATCGTTCACCAAGCACCCAATCAACTCGGACCATTCAAGCTCCGCCTCGTGCAAGCCATCACCATCACCGTGCAACAACTCTGCAACAAGCTAGACACCTCCAATCCTTCTTGCATTGGTCCATTGTTGCCTCTCCAACCATGCGCCTTCTCACACCAACGCGTACAACTCTGGCACCACACGCCTTCCCTCATCAGCTTGAGCATCGTCACTGCCTCTTCATCAACTCCGGTTCCTGCAGAACCACGGTTGTCTCACCTCAACAGCTCCTACAGAGCCACAACCACCTCACCCTCAACATCACCATCCACAAACTTTGCATCAAGCTGGCTACCTCCAATCCTTCTCGCATTGGTCCACTGTTGCCTCTCCAACCATGTGCCTTCTCACACCGGCGCCAACAACAGTGGCACCACACGCCTTCCATCATCAGCTTGAGCATCGTCATTGCCTCTTCATCAACTCCGGTTCCCGCAGAACCACGACTACCTCACCTCAACGGTCAGCTATCCACAGTTCCACTCTCCTGACCTCCACATGACTTCCACCTCTCCAACACTCTCACAACCTTGACCTCTACCTCCTCTCCATCAACCCTCCGGCCATTTTGCCCCAACCATGTTTGCCTCGGTCACCACGGCCTCTACCTCTCTCTCAGATCTATTATGCTCTCTCCTCTTCTCCTAGCAGCAAGCTCCTCCTCATAGCCGACACAAACCAGCTCCAGCAGTTGTTCCCTCCTTGACTCGTCTTTTCTCTGCTACAACACCTTCCTCCTGAAACCAAACCTTTCACAACAACACCAAAGGAACCACCTGTAGGGAGCACTCCCCAATACCTTCTTTTGATGCCGCAGGCTTCCACCAGCTCCTACAGTTGATGCCGCCTGCATCGCCTCTACATCTGCCCATCACCGACCAGATCAGAGGTCCTCCTTCACTTCTAGATTCTCTTGGTCCCCAAATCCAACCTCCCTAACCTCTCCTCCTACCAGCACCTCAATTGCATCATTCTAACTAGCTTCCTAGAAACCCCTATACAGAGCATCAACCAAGCCTCACAAAAGCCCCATGCAACATGAGGTGGTTACTGTCCACGAGGAGACCAACAGGGTGCGGCCTCCTGCCGCTTAGGTGACTAATGTGCCCGGTTTGTTGACAACAAGGATGGGTGCTGCAGTGGTGGAATGGTGGTAGCTAGGGTTAGGAGGAGGAGTCTAGTTCTGATACCATGTAGGTTTTGGGGAAAATATTCTAGATGGGCTTGGTTGTCTTGCTAATTCCTTCAATTCATCAACAGTCAATGAATTCAATGTCATCAAATCCTCTTTAGAGATATGACTTGCCATGTGGAAACTTTTGTCCCTTATCTCTAGAGTCACCGAGTCAAAAAATAGGGCCACCAGAATGAGCAAACACCCCCCACACTTTCGAAATTGGGCTGAGCTGGACTTATATTCTTTGAGGGCTGTTATCAGAATGTCTGCGATTAAATCACACCACTAATATGATAATGCTTAGTGTTACCAGTAGTTATCTTATTGAATGATATAAAACAAAAAATATGATTAAAAAATACTGAATAGAACCAGACCTCAATGTAAATGTTTGTGTCATCATGTCCTTGATTGATCAGTTGTTGTGGTGGCTCTGAAGTACTATAGCCATCAAATAGAGAAATTTCACTAGGCTTGAAACACAGTTGACAGCTAGTCAGTAATAAGTAGTTTTAAAACAGTGCATTGTATCATAGTAGCATAAGGTTAGTGAAACTCGATAGTGTTGGGCAATGGCGACAAAATAATGATGGGAAATCATGCTTTATGTATTATTCTTTGCAAGGAAGATGATTTTGGTTTAAGAAACATATAATCCATGAATATCTATGTGTTAAAAAATAAGATATCAAATTGGAAAGTGTGTGCATGGGGTGGGTTGGGGCCTTGAGGGTAGCCTCCATGGATACTAGTCCGGCACTGCAGTTAATGATCACATAAGCTGTTTCTTGCAATCATGGGACTGAAATAATGCCTATTGCCTCCTCTCTAATTAATGCACTAAAAGGCATAATAGTGCAGTATATTAGATGCATTCAAAACAAAACAAAAATCATGATAAATTGAAAACCTCATTGTCAACGCCCATGTCGCCCATTGCATGGTTAACTACAAGTTGGACTTCAGAACTGCAATAATCATCATCCAGCATGACGGTGTCCTGGTACTGGTCAGACTGCTCAGCCAGCAAGCGTTCATGGATAAAATTGGCATTTTGGTTACCAAATGAATTTCCACCTCCAAAGGATTTAACCATGTCCTCGTCATCAGAATCAACTACACAAGTTGTTTCCTCAGCTCCAATATTTTCCATGTTACCATGGACATGATCACCAACATTGTGTGGATCCAAGTCGATAATATTATCAGAACTAATATTGTTCTCACTCTGTGCAGGGCCATGTAATCTTGCATCAGATGACTTGAGCGCTGAACTGGCATAGGGTAGCTTGATAGGTATTAACTGCAACTGATTAAGGGTGTTGATAAGTTCACTCCTCTTGTTATTGATTGCCTTGTAATCTCCAGTTACACTCCCATGCTTCAAGTCACTTAATTGCGCGAGAAAGTTAAGACAGACAGATCTGTTCTGACTAATGATGCTTAATGGGGACTGGGTGCCTGGCGAGTTATCATTCCTAATTTCTTGTTTCTGCCTCTTGCAGCTAGCAGGATCCATACTGCAGAAGAGAACCAAAAACCCTCAATGTATTGGGCATGTAATGCAACTGTGCTGAAAATATGTCAAATTTTTTTTTTTTAAAGAGCGAAAGCCATGGACATGTTATAAATGGAAACTAGAAATGGGAAAATGGAACTAAGGGTTGAGAAAGTTTATAGGATAGAAAATGATAGCAGTAACATAAAAGGAACATCACCATATTATCATGCATAAAGTACAGGTAAGTAGGTGTTCTGTTAATCTCCCTACACAATGCTATATGTAAATGATAAATTACTTCTGTTTTTTACCTCGGCATGAAAATGTTATATTTCTAGCTTCAACAAATATTGATTCCTCTTCCAATTTTTTGATTTAAAAGCAGAACCAAAGCTTATGCCTTTCACTTCGGTCAAAAACTGCAGTGAGTTATATTACCACGATGAATGCAGCTATTGTACTCTATCTCTAAACAAGATCATTTTGTAGTAATCCCATTTTCGTTTTCTTGACAGAAGACGGAATTACTTAATCATAAATGTTCAGTCCAAGAATTAACACAGAGCAATGACCAAGATAGAGTAATTCAATAACAGAAATCTGAATACTCTGCTAGCAGCCAGTGAAAATGAAGTTCACCATATTATCATGCATGAAGTACAAGTCAAATATAGCAACATTAGAAAACAAACTACTATAATGATAGGTACCAGCCATTAATTCCTCTCCCGAGTTTCAGCTTATGCACTTCCACTGAACTATTTAGGGTGCATTTGGCAACCCAGTATTTTTAAAGTTTTCTCATAATACTTTGGTTTCTAAAAATTCAACATTTTAGAATACTTTGAGGTGTTTGGCTCTAACAAATATTTTAGTTTCGAAAACCAAAGTATCTATAAAACTGTGGGTTTTTTGAAGTATTGGAGAAAGTGGTATGACCCTCTTTTTTCTAAAACTGAGAAAGGAGAAACACTGTGGTATTTGTTAGTCAGGCGTTGGAGTACTTTCGTTTTGAGATACTTCAGTTTAGAAAATTAGCGTACTCTGTTTTTTGAGCAATGAAACATGACCCATCGAACTACCTTGCAGTCCTGATGAAGCAGAGTATCACACTTCAATACTTAATGACTAAGTCAAGCAAGTTTGTTATTTATTCCAGAACCGCAGTACCACTCATATCAAAAGGGGCAAAAAATACCATGCAAAACCTGATGAAGCAGAGTATCATCATACACAGGTTCGAATGTAAAATACTGTAGTTAATAGGTAACGAAAATGTCCTAATTAATCTCCCCCGCTGTACTTAGTATATGCTACGACGGACATAGAAGAGTACTTCTTTTAGCTACTAATGAAAATGGCCGAATTTATCTATGTGAACTGCAGTACTCACGATCCAACAAATCGGACAGGAGTTCCATCTCGAGCGCAAAAACTGATTCGTCAGTTCACCTTGAAGTAGTCGGATGCAACCATGCAAGGTGTGTGGCTGCAAGAGAGAGTCCGCGAGAAAGTCGTCACAAATTTTGGCTGCACGCCAATCCTAGCTACTGCCCGGACCCCATTTCTGACACGATTTTCTCACTGCCGACCTCGAGAAACCACTCGATTTGGACCCAAAATCTTCGAATCCGTCAGTACGACAGACAAGTTTAATCAGATGATCCTATCCAAACAAGAGGCGTTGATCGGTCCCCAATGGCGCCCGTCCAAGAACCCCAAACCCCAAGAACTGCACAAGAGCGAAAGGGGGGAATGCAGGAGACAAGGATAGACGAGATGGGACTGGAGAGGGCGGAGGAACTACCTTGGGGAGAAACAGAGGAGACTTGAGGGCTCGCAGGAGAACAGATTTCTCGAGCTATTTTAAAGGCGTTGTGTTTCTTCCCTGTTCTTCTGAACTAGTACTAGAGTACTAGTAGTAGTAGTGGAAACGTTGGGTGTTAATGGCGCCCGTTCACATTTCTTTTGAGGAGGAATTTGTAATGAAATCGGTGGTACTTTGATCATATAATATCTATGCAAATTTCTCGAGCTTTTGATGAAATATCCGAAGTTGGTTGTTTGGTTTGAGGAAATATCTTCAACGATTACAAATACAGATTAGATATTTTTTTTAATAAAAAGACTAATTCGCCCTTGTTGCCATGGATCCTACCTAGATAACTTAGCCAGCGAAAATATTGTAGAGAAAATGAAACGGTTCAGTTACTTACTGCCAATTCATATTCTATCTTTAAGCCTAAATTCCTCTCAATTTCGGAGAAAGTTTATCTATATAAACATAAATCTTGGGGAGTAAACCGAATGAGCGGTACTAATCTTTCGTCTCACCTTCACTTTGGTCCCAGTTCTTTAAAATTGCACATCTATACCCTAATTTTTGATAAGTGATTCACGCGAGATCCTAAATTGGTTTGACCCGCGTTGACCGTTGCCATATCAGTAGTGAGGGCCAGGAGACATACCGGTCAGCCTACATATTTACGGATAGACCCCCACGGTTGTATTTCTTCTAAACATGTCCCTTTTTTCTCTCCACATCCCGCTCTTCACGATCCTTAAACTGCCACACAACCATAACTAACCATAGAGTCTGACGGCGCGCGGGTACTTTCCAGAGCGAGAGTCTGGCGCGGTCCATGGACGCACTGCGCGCACTGGCATGAGCTCTGGTGTCGGCTCCCTTGCTCATCATTGTCCTGTAACCCTCCCGCTGCCCCTCTTGCTGTTGCTGCGACTGCTGGGACCGCCCGCTTGGTTGCCTCACATACCTATCGTTGCACACAGATCGTTGTAGATGGTCGTACGAGTGGCGCGAGCGGCCGTACTCCGGCGGCGGTAGAGGAGGATGATCAACGTGCGGGGGACGCATGGAGTTCATGCACTGGATAATGCGGTGCGAGGGCGGCGGCCGCACCGCGATCTCGCAGGCCCGTACTCCCCCTGCTTGGATGCCCTGGCCCTCCCCTTGTACTTCATCTCCTTTGGCTCGCTCCCCATGGCACTGGATTATTCCCCCCTTTTGGTGGACTGTAATAACATGTGTAAATCAATGCGTGAATTCGCGGGGTGGATCAAAGTACACTAAGGGCTGAGGATCAGTAGTGAGGCTTTCCGATGCCAGGGAGCGAAGGAGGCGTTGGTTACCTGGTTGCGGGGATACCACAGCGGCACTCGACAGTGTTGCAAAAGCTACGACGCCGTAAATCAGCGTCGGCTCTGGTTCTCCGCAGAGCTTCGCAGTGGTGCCTTCGGTTCAATGGAGGTTCGAGCGGTCCACCATTGGTGAGAGCGGCGTGGCAGTGTGGTGGTGGCAGGCGGATGTTGGATTCGCATCATAGAAAACAAAAAAATTCCTACGATGTGAACAACTAAGCACCAAGATCTATCTACCTAGATACAATCAACGAGTCGATATACATCCATAGAGATCGTACCCTTATAGACCGAAAAGCTTTGTTAATGAAATCTGATTTTGTGGATGATGTAGTCGTTCACTTGCTGATTGATAACTGGGTTCCTGCACCAATAACAGGGTTATTGCAGCACTTGTAGCAGCAAATATTTAAAGAGTTTGTCCCAATGGGAGCTCGACGAACACGACCCCGCAGCCACGTTGTCAATGCGGCCACGTTCGCACCCAAACCGTGGTTTGGAAATAGCCTATTTTATAAGTTATTAGGATAAATGAATTTAAGATGTTTTGTAATAACTACTACTAGGACCGGAAGAAAACTAGAACAAAAGTAAAACTGAAAAGAGGTGAATGCAATGAGATGAGATATTAATACTATGATTTCTCGAGTAATGTTGTGTATACCGGTGTGCATGATAAGTGCTTATGGAATAGTTGTTAACTATAATTGTGACGGTCCCTCATATGTTGTCTCCACCATTGGTAAGTGGCAACTAGATAACTCAATTGTCCACACCCTCTTGAACATGGGTCATCTCGTAAGAGAATAGTGTATTAAGGTAACAAGACCAATCAAGGTAAAGCGAGCAAAGGCATTAAGTTCTATGAACAACCCGTACTCTAAGCAAGTGTGCTAGTCACAAGATATCCCGTCTGTCACTTTGGGATCAAGCAATTGCAACACTATACCTATCTATATCATGAGTGATCTTGAGGAACTCTAGGCGGTGCATCCTAAGCTGCTATTGCCTCCATAAATCACTTATAGAAAATAGCCTATTAGTTCTACCCATGGAAGGCGAGAC